>JAOANR010000007.1:56922412-57469678 GCA_030278955.1 Hygrophila difformis
CCATATAAGGGTCCACACCCCTTAATGGTCGAGAGACATACCCACAGTGCCCCCGCCGCGGACACTAACAGCTGGAATCGTGGCTTACGGCAAGCGGGTCAGGCTAAGGGTCATGAGCCCTTTCTAGCCAAATACAGACTAGGATATAAATCCTTTTCAGTCTCAATGCCCCGGGAAAGATACCATTATGCCCAATCGGAGACCGATTCGTAAGCATAGGGTATCCTACCCGCGTAGCATTATTTTTCAGTCTCAACATATCATCACAGATATTCACATATCATCACAGATATTCACATATCATCACAGATATTCCCATATCATCACAGATATTCACATATCATCACAAATATTCCCATATCATCACAGATATTCACATATCATCACAGATATTCACATATCAATTCAATCACTCATCTCGAGTGAAGTATTTTCTTTAAAATAGATAGCTTTAAAATAGTCTGGGCTCTTTGAAATATACTACTAGTTTATAAATGATAACTTTAAAAATAATAATACTTGAAAATAATAGTTTTAACAAAAATAATCCGGGCTCTTTAAAATAGTAGTTTTTAAAATATTCCGGGGTGTGCCAAGTCCCCCATATCGGCATTAACAACTCATCGCGAGTTAAGTATCAAGGGTGTACCAAGCCCCACATATCGGCACCAACACATAATCAGATTCAATTCCACACATGTCAATACGTAAATTACGCGTCATGACAAAATAAACAACTCACCACGAGTTAAGTGTCAAGGGTGTGCCAAGCCCCACATATCGGCACCAACACTCACATCAACGTAGAAGCGAAACAAGACTCGATCTCAACTAAGGCATAGTAGATCACCGCTAATCGCAACTAAGTTCAAAGATTGTGAGCATAATGATGGTTATGGCATGCTAGAAGCATAAGAAGAACTAAGGAAACACGAAGGACAAGAATCGGAAAAACGAGCGAAAGAACCGCGCGGGCAGGGGGGGTGGCGCGCACCCGGCGCGGTTTTTACACAAAAACCGCGCCAACCCCGCGCGGGACTCGTTCGTCGTGACGTTCGATCGCGCGCTGCTCGCGCGCTGTTTGGCTAAAGGGCGCCCCAACTGCGCGCCGACACAACAGAAACGATGGAAATGGCGGTTTCCGGCCATTCCACCGATTATGCCCCCATTTAGGCCTATCTCTACCCTTGCCTGGTATGTAGATGAGTCCCCAAGCTCCTCTTCTCAACCTGCAAGCTTCCAATCTACAATTCCAAGCCTATATTACAAGAATCCAATCCAAACATCAAAAATCAACTCCAAGAACATGATTTATTCATCATGAACCCATTGGAAGCTCAAAAACTGAAATTACTCAACCAAAAGCATTACCTTAACTTCCAAAACTGATTTGCAACTCCCAAGCAAGGATTTAACACAAATTCCAAGCCGATCTACAAGAATTCATCCCAAAAATTGAATTCCCGTCACCACCAAAACCCCCACCAAAAACTAGCTCCAACTTCATAAAAACAAGAGATAGATGGTGGAAAACACTTACCTTGAGTTGTAGTATGAAATCCCCACTTAATTTTGCACTCAAAGCTCAATTTGTGCAAGAATTGGAAGAACCCTAATTTCTCCTAGAGAGGGTGACGGGATTTGGGGGAAGAGAGGGGAAGAGAAGATGGGGAAATGGGTTTCAATGCCCAAAAATCTGACTTTTAACACCTAAGTGGATCCGGGTCGGGTCGGAATGTGGGTTAAAAGAGTTACACCACTTGTCTTGACCACATTGCACCCATTTGAGCACTTGACTCTTATTATCTAGTGAGTTGAACTCACTTAATCCCCCACTTAAATCTTCATTCCCTACAAAATAATCCACATACTACGTCTTTTGTTAATTAACCATAACTAAATTAAATTAATTATGAGTTACTTAAATCGGGGTGTTACAATCTCTCCCCCTTAGGATCATTCGTCCTCAAATGAAAAAGTATGGATTAAGGTCATTACTTCACTGAATTGGAGTCAAATCCAATTCAGGATAACGCCCAGCCATGCTTTCCTCTGTCTCCCAAGTGGCATCCTCTACGCCATGTCTCGACCAAAGTACTTTCACCATTTTGATCACCTTATTGCGAAGTACCTTTTCTTTAGTGTCGAGAATCGCCACGGGGTATTCTTCGTATTCTAGGTTGTCATCCAACTCCACCTCCTCTGGTTGTATAACCTTGTTAGGATCCGAGATAAACTTCCTCAACTGAGAGACGTGGAAAACGTTGTGCACCTTTCCCACCTCAGTTGGCAATTCTAACCGGTAAGCGACCTTCCCAATCTTTTTAGTGATCTCATAGGGGCCTATAAATCTGGGACTCAGTTTCCCTTTCTTCCCAAATCGTCTCACGCCCCTCATGGGTGACACTCTTAAAAGTACCCAATCTCCAATCTCGAATTCAATGTCTCTCTTGGACAAATCAGCATAACTCTTTTGACGATCCTGAGCTTCCTTCATTCTGTCTCTGACCACTCTTACCACTTCAGTGGTCCGTTCAATGAGTTCAGGACCCATCACCACTCGCTCTGAAGGATCACTCCAACACAAGGGTGTCCTGCACTTTCTTCCGTATAAGGCCTCGAAAGGCGCCATACGAATACTCGCGTGATAGCTATTGTTGTAGGAGAACTCCACCAAATGTAGATGTTCCTCCCACGATTCTTGAAAATCCATCACACACGCCCTCAACATATCCTCCAAGGTTCTAATGGTTCTTTCGGTCTGTCCATCAGTCTGAGGGTGCCACGCAGTACTCATACTGATCTGCGTCCCAAAGACTGTCTGCAATTCCTTCCAGAACCTTGACAGGAATCTGGAATCTCTGTCGGAATTGATTTCTCGAAGAATACCAACACGTCTAAGCACATGTTGGATGTAAGCGCCAGTGAACTGTTGCATGCTCCAGTTCAATCTCATTGGTATAAACACAGCACTCTTGGTTAGTCGGTCCACAACTACCCAAATAGTATCAAAACTGCTCCGTGTCCTGGGTAGCCCGGTGACAAAGTCCATAGCAATGGACTCCCATTTCCAAGTGGGAACATCCAAAGGTTGTAATAAGCCTGAAGGTCTCATGTGCTCGCCTTTCACCTTCTGGCAAGTGGAACACCTAGACACAAATTCTGCCACTTCCTTCTTCATGCCTTTCCACCAATAGTTTTGCCTCAAATCCTTGTACATCTTTACTGCTCCCGGATGTACGGAGTAAGGTGTGCAATGTGCTTCCTCCAAAATTTTTCCTTTCAACGCCTGATCTTTCGGAGGCACACACCAACGGTCCCCAAACTTGATCATATCCTTGCTATCAATCACAAAGCCTTCCGCTTTACCCTTACGAATCCGAGCTTTCAAATGCATCATCTCTTGACTTACAGCTTGACTTAGTCTGAGTTCCTCGAGTAATGATGGCATCACCGTCATAGCATTCAGCCTCGCTATCGTGTCGTAAGGAACAACCACAACACCTTCCTTGTCTAACTCTTGCCTCAACTTCCAAGGGAGAGTAATTGAATTCAGTACATGTCCTTTCCTACTTAGTGCATCAGCCACCCGGTTGGCTTTCCCTTCTATGTACTGAATACTCGTGTCGTAGTCCTGCAAAAACTCTAACCACCTTCTTTGCCTACCGCTCATCTTATCTGCAGTGTAGAGACATTTAAGATTCTTATGATCCGAATAGATTTGACACTTGGCTCCGTAAAGATAATGCCTCCAAATTTTTAATGCGTGCACGACCGCTGCCATCTCCAGGTCGTGAGTCGGGTAATTCAGCTCGTGAGGCTTTAATTGTCTAGATGCATACGCAATCACCTTGCCATACTGCATAAACACACACCCAAGTCCTCGATAATATGCATCTGTGTCTACCTCATATTCCCCCGATTCATCAGGTAACACTAAGGCCGGAGCCTCGGTCACCTTCTTCTTCGGTGAAGGAAATCCTTGGTATCCCGTAGTCTAATCTGGCTTGATACTTAGACAGCCAATCCATTCCCAAAATCACGTCAAAATCGGCCAAATCTAGCACCACTAGATTCGCTCTGAACTCTCGATCTTTGATGATTATCTGTGCATCGGGTTTAATCCACTGGCTCCGTATGAGGTCTCCCGAAGGTAGCGTAACAGGGAGTTGATAAGCCTCCAGTGGTCCCATATCATTATTAGTTACGAATTCCGATGATATAAACGAGCATGATGCACCAGAATCATATAAGGCATAAGCAGGCACATTAACAACTAGTATAGTACCTACGCATTTAATAACATAAGGCACTACCTGGGGTACTTGTTACAGATGGTTACGTCGATCAAGATTGAAATTGAACAATGGGCAACTTACCAGTCATGACATCATCTCGCCCATCTAGCTCAGCCCGCTCAATCACATTGAGACGGCCCCCACGGTCCCCCTGTGGTCCACGACCTCTGTCTGCACCTCGTCCACGCGACGCATTCCCACCAGACGCATCTGAAGTAGATCCTCCTACTCGACCTACCAACTGTGGGCACTGTGACCTCAAATGTCCTTGCTGCCCGCACTTCCAGCAGTGGGGTCCGCTTCTATACGGTGGCTGTGCATAAGTCCGAGGCCTAGAGGTCTCTCCACCGCTTCTCGGCCTCTTCTGCCTATGATGGGGTCTAATCGCCCCCCCTGACTCCCTGCGACGAGCGGCCCTCACGCGCTGCATATAAGCACGAGCTCTTTCAATGCATAAAGCCTGATCATATGCTGAAGCTAAGCAGGCGTGTTGGTTGCTAAACCCAGTCCGGATCACAGCCTTCAATCCATCCACAAACTTCGAAACCTTATCTTCTTCATTAGCAACTAGCATTGGTACGTATGACATGAGTTCCACAAAACGACCATAGTATTCAGACACTGTCATATTTCCTGCTTGCTCTAGGTTGAGAAATTCCCTCTTTTTAACATTCATTATCTGTGTAGTGAAAAAGTGGGATCTCAAAGCATGACAGAAAACTTCCCATGAGAAGTTGGGTCTCGCCATAAGCTCATTCTTACGCAACCTCCACCAATGGAGAGCTGGTCCAGTAAGATACTGCTGTCCCACCCTGACCTTCCAATCCTCTGGGCAGTCTATATTCTCGAAGATCTCCTCCATATGATAAATCCAAACAGTCAGAGCAACCGGGTCTACTCCTCCACTAAAGACCGGCGGTTGATAATGCCTTGCTAGATGCACGTAATCCACGGGTCTGGGTGGTGGTTGTGCAGGTTGATTCGCCTGCCCCTGATACATCCCATACATAGCACTAAACATATATTGCATAAACTGAGGGTCAAATGGCATCTGTACAGGTGGCGGCGGTGGTGGAGGCACTGGTTCGTCCTCATAGTTCCAGTCACCCTCCACCTCTACAGGTTCCTCACTTGGAACATCTTCCACGTGATCATTGCCAAATCCACCATTCTCATGGTACTGTCCATGACCCCCAAAAGCTGGCCCCGGATTCCTACGAGGCCTTCCCCTCCTCCTGGGCCTTCCATCCCTGCGCGGCGGCATCCTATATTCGTAACGTGACGAGATGTTCAGTAACACTCGGTAAATAAGAATAATTCTTTACCGAACATCAATTATTAAGTATAGAATTCCCGGAATATCCCCAAGGATTGATCCTGGTTTAATTCACAAACCACAATCCACCCTATAGGGCACGCAGATAACCAAAAACAATGCAATCTACAAGAATATAAGCAGAGTTAGATGCAATTCCTACACTATATGCTTTCCCCCACACATCTCACCACATGCTTGTGTTAGAATTCTAAGCACATACGAGCAGACATGGCTCTGATACCAAATGTAACGCCCCAAAAATTTAAAACCAAATTTCTGAGACGTCACTGCCGTGTTACCTCTCTTAAACTGTTGGCCAATCAATTTAAGATCAATAACACGTAGCCAAGTAACCACGAAGCCAATGAATCATAATATCAGAGTACAAATCCAGAAAGGAAACCTCACGTCATAACAGACGTCCGGCTTACAAGCCTTATTTATGCGACATAACAGTCGACATATCAGTCTCATCTCACCTGTCAGAGATATCAAATTAAACACAAGACAGAATATAGTGTACCGATCCGTACCACAACAGTACGAGACTAGGTAATAAGTCATAGCATATTATTCAAGTCAAGCACATAAGTCCACAACATGCTAATGCATCCCTAGGTAGATCACTCATCCCCAAACCCCACATCGTGCTCAGGCTCTGCGTCCTCCCCGGGAATATCTATACATGAAAACATAGCAAGGGTCAGTACAAGGTACTGAGCAAGAATAGAAGAATCGGCATAAGGGGAAACAAGAATTAACTTGATTCCCTAAAGTATATTTATACATATAGGTGGAGGTATATTCCGTTTTTAAACATTTATTAGGCATAACATAAAAATTAAACAGTGCAAATAAGTAAACATCACACCGTCCCATACCGGTGCTTCAACCACAGCAAATAAGATGAATGATGGATGATGAGATGAAATGTTATGACCTAAAATGTCTATCTACCCTAAATGCAACACATAAGCATGTCTAGCGCGCACCTAGGTACCATGGTCGGTATTCCCTCCCATATAAGGGTCCACACCCCTTAATGGTCGAGAGACATACCCACAGTGCCCCCGCCGCGGACACTAACAGCTGGAATCGTGGCTTACGGCAAGCGGGTCAGGCTAAGGGTCATGAGCCCTTTCTAGCCAAATACAGACTAGGATATAAATCCTTTTCAGTCTCAATGCCCCGGGAAAGATACCATTATGCCCAATCGGAGACCGATTCGTAAGCATAGGGTATCCTACCCGCGTAGCATTATTTTTCAGTCTCAACATATCATTACAGATATTCACATATCATCACAGATATTCACATATCATCACAGATATTCCCATATCATCACAGATATTCACATATCATCACAGATATTCCCATATCATCACAGATATTCACATATCATCACAGATATTCACATATCAATTCAATCACTCATCTCGAGTGAAGTATTTTCTTTAAAATAGATAGCTTTAAAATAGTCTGGGCTCTTTGAAATATACTACTAGTTTATAAATGATAACTTTAAAAATAATAATACTTGAAAATAATAGTTTTAACAAAAATAATCCGGGCTCTTTAAAATAGTAGTTTTTAAAATATTCCGGGGTGTGCCAAGTCCCCCATATCGGCATTAACAACTCATCGCGAGTTAAGTATCAAGGGTGTACCAAGCCCCACATATCGGCACCAACACATAATCAGATTCAATTCCACACATGTCAATACGTAAATTACGCGTCATGACAAAATAAACAACTCACCACGAGTTAAGTGTCAAGGGTGTGCCAAGCCCCACATATCGGCACCAACACTCACATCAACGTAGAAGCGAAACAAGACTCGATCTCAACTAAGGCATAGTAGATCACCGCTAATCGCAACTAAGTTCAAAGATTGTGAGCATAATGATGGTTATGGCATGCTAGAAGCATAAGAAGAACTAAGGAAACACGAAGGACAAGAATCGGAAAAACGAGCGAACGAACCGCGCGGGCAGGGGGGGTGGCGCGCACCCGGCGCGGTTTTTACACAAAAACCGCGCCAACCCCGCGCGGGACTCGTTCGTCGTGACGTTCGATCGCGCGCTGCTCGCGCGCTGTTTGGCTAAAGGACGCCCCAACTGCGCGCCGACACAACAGAAACGATGGAAATGGCGGTTTCCGGCCATTCCACCGATTATGCCCCCATTTAGGCCTATCTCTACCCTTGCCTGGTATGTAGATGAGTCCCCAAGCTCCTCTTCTCAACCTGCAAGCTTCCAATCTACAATTCCAAGCCTATATTACAAGAATCCAATCCAAACATCAAAAATCAACTCCAAGAACATGATTTATTCATCATGAACCCATTGGAAGCTCAAAAACTGAAATTACTCAACCAAAAGCATTACCTTAACTTCCAAAACTGATTTGCAACTCCCAAGCAAGGATTTAACACAAATTCCAAGCCGATCTACAAGAATTCATCCCAAAAATTGAATTCCCGTCACCACCAAAACCCCCCACCAAAAACTAGCTCCAACTTCATAAAAACAAGAGATAGATGGTGGTAAACACTTACCTTGAGTTGTAGTATGAAATCCCCACTTAATTTTGCACTCAAAGCTCAATTTGTGCAAGAATTGGAAGAACCCTAATTTCTCCTAGAGAGGGTGACGGGATTTGGGGGAAGAGAGGGGAAGAGAAGATGGGGAAATGGGTTTCAATGCCCAAAAATCTGACTTTTAACACCTAAGTGGATCCGGGTCGGGTCGGAATGTGGGTTAAAAGAGTTACACCACTTGTCTTGACCACATTGCACCAATTTGAGCACTTGACTCTTATTATCTAGTGAGTTGAACTCACTTAATCCCCCACTTAAATCTTCATTCCCTACAAAATAATCCACATACTACGTCTTTTGTTAATTAACCATAACTAAATTAAATTAATTATGAGTTACTTAAATCGGGGTGTTACAATATAACAGTTCGAATATTTATTATAATTATATCCTAAATCCTTTTAAATTATTGAGCGTAAATCATTTTTAAAAGTAAAACTTCTTATTACTATAAATAAATTTAATTTAATGATATCTGAACCAATTTCCATTTACACAAAAAAATTCATCCAAAATACGGTCTATGGAATTGAAATCCTACCTAAAATAACATCTTATTAAAAAAAAAAATGAAAGATACTATTGGTTTATCCTAAACTAACATCAATTTAATAAACTCATCAAAATACTGATTTAATTTGAATTTATGGATCGAATTTAATATATAATTTAAACTTTAATTAAAAACTAAAATAATTTAAAACATCATTATAATTATCTTATTACCTAAACGGGATGACTGCCACTCTGATAAACATAGAAGATTCCATAGAAAATCGAGGTCCAAAATGGCACAATTTACAAAAGAATATCATAATTTATGAGAAAATTTGAAATACATTGATGTTTTTCGTCGCAGTCCAAGGGGTTGGTTTACTTTTGGACATGCTTCGTTTGCTTTGCTTAATCAAGAAACCAAATTAACATAATTTTGAAAACATACATTATTGCCTAACAATCAGTCAAATAAATATCAATTTTCTAAAAATAGTCAGTATTTGATTATTGACCAACTTCCACTAAATAATTATGTTTAACATTTTATTGTTTTAAAGGTTAATAATATTACTCAAAATAGAAAAAAATATTCTACATTATATTCTTAAAAATTTTCCTTCCACATTTTTTTTTTTTTATAAACAAAAACCAACCTTCAACATTTAATTGATTGCCAAAAAAACAATTTAAATTGTATTGATATCTATTTATCTATCGATTTAAAAATACTACAAACTTAAAAATAGTGGCTTTAATTGATATAACAATAAACAAAACCGTGGCCATTTAGGGAAATTTTCCATCGAAAAATTTGTATAATTGATATAATTTTTAAACAAAACTAAAATAAATTGGTACTTTTTTTGGATAAATAAATTGGTACTTAAATAACTCTTATTCATATGAATGCGTTTATTGTGATATTGTCTGTAAGAGAGTGTTTGGATAAGCTAAAAAAAATGATTATTTGATTATTATGTTTCCAAAACACAAATAATCAGTTTAACCGCTAAAAAAAGGTGCTGCAAACCTGATTATTTGCGTTTTGAAAACGCAATAATCAAATAATCTGTTTCATATCGCTGATCCAAACACCCTCTAAATTGATATATATATATATATATATTGTTCAATTATACTAATTGAATACTATTATTTTTGAATTTAATAATTAAACTTATGTAACTATTTTACAACTAATACAACAATTGCGTGGCATATAACTATAAGAAAAAATAAACTTAAAAAATGGATACCAATAAAATAAATAATAAGAAAATACTAAAATGTACCAACTATTTTTATAATGTACAACAAAATATAATGATTTAGATGTTTGATTACGTTGTTCTATACATTCAATTTTTGAAACAATATGAATTAATATTCAATCGATGGGATCCTAAATGGGTGCTGCCCACGGGCTGACCCATTTAAGCTCACATCTAATAATAAAGATTATTAATTAGTGATTGTATAAAATTAAATATTGTATAAATGGAAATAATATATATACATATATATATTTTCAAAATATATATAAAATTTTACAATTTTTTTTGTTATGAACAAATAAAATGTTATATTATTTTTCTTAGTATGGTTATGTTAGTTTCTTTTATGTATGCATGTTGTCACAATGAGAATGACAACATTATAATTATAATCTGAGCCCGGCGCATCGTGCGGGCGGGTAGTTCTAGTAAAACAAAAAACAAAGAGTATGTTCTTGAATTTTTCAGAAATGAAAATAATGAATTTAAAGTTATATTTTTCCCCTTCAAAATCATCGCTCTAAAATTGCGCAAAAATTTAAAAGAATAAAATATGATCATAATAACCTTATATAAATTTTATTATATTGATAATTTATATGTATTGATCAATGAAGGGCAAAATTAAATTGAAAAGAATATATATTCTTTTTCTTTCGATTAGAGAATACTACAAAAAAAAATTATTTTAGCAACTGAAGTATTTAATTGCTAAACTCAAAATTCGATCATTAACAAATGTTTATCAACCGAATTCAATAGATGAATAAAAATATTTTCTAGTAGAAAACATAATCATTTAATTCTATTTCCAACCCTTTCTACTTAAGTACATACATGTTTCTTTATATAAAAAGGAAAAAGGGGAAAAAGACAAATTACAAAATGGGATAAATGGGAGGGATAAGAGATCGGATGAGAATCAAACCCCCAACCTATGGTTGGAATGCAGGAAACATGACCACTTGGGTCAAGTCTCATTCTCATATTTCTTTAAAGACTTTTTTTTGTAAGCATTGATATCTATGTGTCGGCAAACGTGTGTGGGAGCCCAAGCCACACAAATTACAAAGAGGGATAAAGGGGAGTGATAAGGAGTCGGATGAAAATCAACCCCCAACTTATGATTGGAAAGCGCAAAGATAAACAGTGAGACGTGGGGTCAAGTCTCATTCCTTATTATTTTTTTTTTTAAAGACTTGATAATAGAGTATTGATTTCCAATAGTTGTTTTTCCAGCTCAGATTTTAAGACTGATTTCATTTTTGGGCCTCAAGTTAATCGGCCCAAAATGGGCCTGTAGGATTCGGTAGTTAACACTCTGCATCTATTTACTACTCCCTCCGTCTCATTCCAAATGCCCTACTTACTATTTTTGGATGTCCCATTACAAATGTCTTCTTTCTATAAATAGAAATAATTTTCCCCTCCAACAACTATGTGGACCCCACCATATACTCACAAACCAACTCTACCTTAATTCTCGTGCCCAACAGTAACAAAACACTTGGAGTGGGACGGAGGGAGAAGCTACTAAGCCTCAGTTAGAGATAGTAGTGGTGGGAGCATATGCTATATAAATTATAAAGGGATAAATGAAAAAAAATAGAGAATTGGATGATGAATCGAACCCCCAATTCCATAAGGTTTGAAAGCAAAGACTTCGCCATTTGGACACATCTCATACCCTACAACTGAATTAATTGAGTTGAGAATATTAACCTAATATTTGGACATAATATTTCTTTTTTATGGTTTTTTTTTAAGAGTAATGAAATTATATTCCATAGATAAACTTGGTACATGCACACCATCAAAGCCCTGCCAACAACAGAACCCTACCCTCACAAAATACAATAAGAAGCTACAGACACAAGCACAAACCCACAACATTAGAAAATAAAACAGCAGCAGCTTAAAACTAGAATGGCCTCAGCATCTCAGAAAAAGAAACATCAACATCTTGTCATCCAATTCAGGGCCATTTGACCGAACCGTATCAGATCTTTCAATAGAGACCAAGCCTCCCCTCCCGCAGTCGCAGATTGTAACTCGATCAATAACCACCCTTCAATAATTAACGGCCACACTTCAACCCTCATAGCCTACTTCGCAGCAAACGGGTGAAACCTCAGTAGCAGGCACGACCTATTCAAAACTTCTGTCTATTACAACGGCATGTGGCAGCAGCATCAAACAACAGCAACACCAACGTCACCATTTCATCAAAATCTGACATCAACGTGAGGAAGCAACAGCCCTCCCAAGATCCACACCACCAACATGAATTAATACCAGGAAATAGCAGCATCAGCGTCATATCACTAACTTTATCAACCTTTCTTCAAACTCCTCAGTCTTCTATGGACCTTTCCAGTGGCGAAACAGAGTGGCCATCCCTAGAACTTGCGTCATAGTCACATCTCCCTTGCCAATCTTAATCAAACTCCAGAGCGTCGAAATTGAGGGACTAAGAGAAGGTAGAAAACGGGAACAACAAAGGAAAAAATTACTATGAGGGACAGGCTAGAAGGCTGGAGAAAAGGGGGACGGACCAAAGAGAGTTAAGGGACACATAAAAGTGGGATATATCGCAGTAAGCTCAGGGCCACATTATGTCCAAGAAAGAGGGGCTCCCTAAATCCTTACATAAAAGCCAACAGGGAAACGAACGAAAGGTTCTCCAATATCAACATTCCTCTCTGAATATTATCACAGCAAACTAATATATATCTATTCTCTTTTATAATAATTTCTTCTTCTACTTCTTTTTCTCTTCTTTTTTTTTTTCTTTTCTTCCTTCTATATATATATATATATATATATATATATATTTTCACAAGAATCAAAACTTCACATATACTTCAATATCCCAAACGCATTGTAACCAAACTCTAGCCACCCGGTCAACAGCTAAAATAGCTGTTTAGTCAAGAGGCTACTAAGGTTCCCAAAATTACACCAGCAAATGGAGTTTTAACTACTGGCTTTTATCAGATTCCTGAAGCACATGGAAGAAAGCACCAACAATTTGGCTAAAACAAGGATAAAAGATAGTGGTACGGAGGATGAAAAGTAAACGGTGAAAATGAAGAGGGGGAAGAATATATCTCAATGGGGAATTCCTAGTACCCTTTTCAATTTCGAAGCACTGGAGAGGAAAGATCCAAACTCGACATAACATAAAGCAACTTCTAGAGTGACACACCTGAGCCCCACGAAAATTCATGAGACTTAAAACACATATCTCACCGGGTGAAGGCAGGAGACACTTCTCATTATCTCTATTTCCAACGGCCTGATGAAAAGAGTGTGACCATACCACGGCAGTGGAACATTGCAATCCCCAAAATGATATGACCGAGCAGCACCAGCCTTAGACAAACTCTTCCAATTGACTATTCATCAGCGACCTTCTTGAAAAGCGGCATCAGTCTTGAGTCATGAACCGCATGGAGTAGTAGCAATATCAAAACCAAAACAACGGCACCATAAGCTATGCGAGTCCTCAACAGCAGCTACAAATTCTTCATGTTCCCAGCAAACATAACAGCAGCAACAGCATCTGTTAATCCTATCTGTATACATATAAGTATATATATATATATATTTTTTAAATACTGAATATATATATTTTTTATTATCATTATAAAACTTTATGCTTCTTAATATATTAAAATATAAATACGTATATATATATATTCTGCTCCTCTTGCCGGGAATGATCCATCCACTCCTCTACAACATCTTGCATTCTGTATTTAGCTCCCAACTTCCATAACACCAAGTGCCATCCTTATCAACACCTCAAACCCAATTTGCTTACAATTATCAAGCACAGCCTTCACTATCACCCTTTCCTTTGATAACAATTCTTTCTTCTTTTTTTTTCTTTTTTTTTTTGACAGGACATGTCATTGCATCAATACCCGTACACAATTCACTCCACCGCACTTGAATGTCTACTTACCGAATTTCAGCGCAGATGCTGACTGTCCTCAAAGCTCACCAGAAATCCCTTCTCAACCATACTAATTCTCATGACAGAAATAAACAAGAAGCATTCCTCCGACCCCCAATCTCCAAACACATAGATTACAGCCACACCTCAATTTTATCTGCTTGACTGGCTCCTATCCTCGCCCAATGATCCGCAACTTCATTTCGTTCTCGCCAAATATGTTTCACCTGGAACTCCCCTGCACAACTCATCAGCTCCACAATTGGACCAATAAGGTTTCGAAAGCGCCCCGGGGCCTGACTTGGATCAGCCAACCACCGCACTACGTTACTCGAATCACACTCAAAAATCAGTCGAGGGAGAAGGTAGCCATGATCTCGCACCAGTGCCTGGCATACCCTATTGATCGCAGCGACCTCCGCTTCTGTAGAATCTGTAATGCCGATGAAATCTGACAAAATGAATATCACCTCTCCTTCATCATTTCTAATTACTCCACCTATTCCAGCCGGTCCCGGGTTCCCTAATGAAGAACCATCCGTATTAATTTTCCACCAACCCCTCAAAGGCCGTTCCCACACCAACCCAAGTCTGATGGCTTTAGGTCGGCGTCTCCAGGTTCGTTGCAAGCCCTCCGGAAAATTTGCTCCGGCATCCCCCAAACTACAACTTAATCTATTATATCCAGCAGCCCACCACAACCTGACCAGCCATCTCAATTCATGTACCGCTGAATGCAGATCAAACCTTTGCCCTTTAAAAATACAACCATTCCTACTTTTCCATATTTGCCAAATGACAGCCAGGCCCACCACCACCCAAAGCTCATTCCTGTCATCCTTGAGATTGAAACACAGCCATTCAGCCATCAAATCTTTAACCTTCCCGGGGATTGTCCAATGCACCCCAAACCACTGCACTCCCTGGCACCACAGACTTCCTGATACTTCACAGGTACAAAACAAATGGTCAATATTCTCCATCTCCTTATCACATAGCGAATAGAGTGCATTTGACTGTTGTAGACATCCCCTCATCATCAGCAGCTCACGAGTTGGAAGGGCATGGTTTACCAATTTCCACCCCAGTATTTTGACTTTCATGGGAACCTTAATTTTCCAATATTTTCTCCACAGGTTACTCCACTCCCTAAACTCATTCCTGTCATCCCGGCGCAACAGGACCTTGTAGAAAAGATGCCACTGCTCTCCCTCAGCCATATCACCCGATCAGATAGAAAACGACAAAGCTTAGTTCTCCCCACCTCACACATCATCTCCTCCCACATGGCCAGCTCCCAGTCATACAATCTCCTTCTAAATTGAATATTCCACTCCCAATCTGTGCCCTGCCACAACCCAAATTCCGCCACCTTTCCTTCTTTCTTACAAGCTAACGCAAACATTCTCGGATAAAGATCCTTTAGAGATCGCCCCCCAGCCACCCACACATCTTGCCAGAAAATGCGTCCCTTCCCCATTCCCGACTACAATTTTAAAATTCTGATTACTGGCAGAATTCGACTCCCCCCAGTGGCTACAAATGTTGCCCCACAACGTCCTGCCTGACTTAGGTTCCGGCACCAGGCAATTCACTCCTCCATAATATTTTGCAACTATCACCTTCTTCCATAAAGCATTTTCTTTTCCGAACCTCCATCTCCATTTTGTCAATAAAGCATTATTAAACAACTTCGAATTCCAAACTTGAAGCCCCCCATCTTCCTTATGCGAGCACACATTCTCCCAACTCAGTGTATGCAGTTTCCTAACTCCATTCCACTTGTTCCAAAAGAAGCCTCGTTTGAGCTTTTCTAATTTTTCCGCTACCGTAGTAGGTAGTTTGAACAACGACATGAAATACACCGGAAGGCTTCCCATAACAGATTTAATTAGGCAAAGCCGGCCCGCTTGAGACAATAGCCTCCCTTGCCACCCCATTAACCTCCTCTCCATATTCTCCAAGCACGGCTTCCATAAGTCGACTCCATTGATCCCTCCTCCGATAGGAAGCCCCAAATACTTCATTGGCCAATTTCCCACCCCACACCCAAAGATGCCCGCCGCCTCCTGCACCAATTCAGTTGGGTAATTAATCCCGTACACCCTACATTTCCCAAAATTAATTCTTAGCCCAGAGGTCAGCGACAAACGACATAGTATTCTCTTGATTAGCAACACCTGTTCCAGCTCCCCCTCACAAAATAAGATCGTATCATCTGCATACTGTAGGTGTGTAATAACCGGACCCCTAGAACCTGTAGGCAGTCCCACATACATACCCATTTCCGCAGCCTTCATAATCAATCTATGGAGAATGTCCGCCACAAGAACAAAAAGATATGGCGATAGTGGATCTCCCTGTCGCAACCCCTTTTGCATTTTGAAGAAGTTTCTTTTTTATGGTTGATAGCCTGTACGGGTTATTAAATGAGTGATGGAAGGGATGAGGACCTAGCCCAAGCGGTTAAGTCCCTTGACTTCCAACGGAAGGTTGGAGGTTCGATTCCCACCGGCCCCCTATCCCTCCCTTTTATTCCCCTTTGTAATTGTGTGGCATGGGCTCCCACCACCCCTTTCTAGGCCTTCAATGGCTCTTCCAAAAAAAAAATGAGTGATGGAAGATATTTGTTAATAATATTTTAATGTTGCATCTTTATATTTTGATGATAATATTTTTTAAATAGATTATCATGAAATGACTTGCTTGTTGGAAAAAGGGGGTTTTGAGCTCCTTTTTGCGTTTAATGACGATATTTAATTTGAATTAATTAAATAGCGTATACGAATTCTACATTTCGCGTAGATTGTCGTAGTGCATTTATTTTCTCAAAACCGTTGTCGGGTGAGTGAGAAATAAGTGGTCGAAATGGGTCATTGAATGCGGCTAGTTGAAACGCTTGTGTTTAAATGGTTGTTAAAGAGTAGGTAAAAGTGGCGCGTCCCACATTTCTTAAGCAGTGGGAGTTGAATTAGTTTATATTGTTCTGCGTGTTAGAATCAATTAAACTAATGCAGGTTGGTCAAGTGTGGGGGAAGCCCACACGCGCGCGCCCGTCCCGTCCCGTCCCGAGCCGAGCCGCGCCGCGCCGTGCCGTCGCCGTCGCCGTCGCCCGCGCCCGTGCCCGTGGACTTGGACTTGGACTTGGATCTTGGTAATTGGGCTTTGGGTGGGCTTTGGGCCTGTCTAATTTTTTAGACAAAGTTTATTTGTTGAGCCCATGCACCAAGCCCAGTCCTGGAAGCCCACTCTGATTTCAACAGTTGTTGAAAACCATTTGAATCCTCAGTCGAAACTGCCCCATCAATACCCGCCGGCGGTTTCGTCTCCTCCAACTCCTATAAATGGCAGCGTCAGGGTTAGGGTCACACACACCTTCTGCATCTTTCTTCTGCATAAGCTTTCTCCTCCCGACTCCCTCATCCCTTTGTTCTGTTCGCCGGTCGTCGACGTTTGCGGTGCTGCTACGTCGAGACGATTCGTCGTTTTACCTTTGGGGATGTTCTGCTACTGCCGGAGCACTACCGGGGCATAAACGTCTTGCGGGAAGAGATCCTATCTCGACTCGACGTTCCTGTATTGTTGTATCCGTCCATTTTCTAACAAGCGCAAGACGTTTATCATGGACGGTTTCACTGCTGCCGCCACTGCCTCCGCTGACATCTCATCCGCCGCTGCCGCCGCCGCCTCCGTTCCCATGCCTGGGTCTGTCCAGGCGTCCGCTGTCGTTACCCCAACCGCAGCGGTGCCGTCAATGCTGACCACACCTACTGTCGTTCCTCCACCCGTGACGCTGCCGCTGCCGTTGCCGCTGCCGACGGCAGACCCAAACGCCTCCGTCGATCAATACTTGCTTGATCCAACGACGGCCTTTCTGCCCCCGTCGCCAACGCCCAACACTGGCGGGTATGTTCTGCCCAATTCTGGGCAGTTTATCTCTGGACACTCATTTGGAACTGTTTCGTTCCAGCCCAACGCTTCGGTTGGGGCGTCTTTGCCTTTTTCTGGACAAACGGTCGGGATTACACCCGCAGGACTTAATAATAATCTGAAGACCGGTTTTCAACCGGGCGGTGGGCCGCTGAACACTAGTTTGCCAACTTATGTTCTGTTGGAGCCGGCGTTCGTGCCGGGCGTTGGGTCGTCAATGGGTTCCGTCCCTATGGCGTTGCCAAGGTCATTTGGAGTGGCCGAGAAGCCGTCAAAGTTTGACGGGCATGATTTCAAGACGTGGCAGCAGAAAATGTTGTTCTATCTGACCACTCTTAGTTTGGCCGGGTTTCTAAGGAGCAGCTGGTCGTCCCTGTCTGAGATGGAGACCGATCCTCAGAAGCTCTTCGCCAAAGAACAATGGGTTCATGGTGATTTCATGTGTAAGAACTTCATTCTGAGTGCTCTCACGGATCCTTTGTACGCTGTGTACTCTTCTGTAAAAGGTGCAAAGGAACTGTGGATTCAGTTGGAACGGAAGTACAAAACGGAGGATGCTGGTACTAAAAAGCATGCCCTTTCCAAATATCTGGGTTTTCAGATGGTTGACGGGCGTTCAGTGGTTGAACAAGTTTAAGAGTTTCAATTACTGATACATGGCGTTCACGCTGAGGGAATGCAATTGCCCGATGCGTTTAACGCTGCGGTTGTGATCGAGAAGTTGCCTACTTCGTGGAAAGACTTCAAAAACTACTTGATGCACAAGCAAAAGGAAATGTCCCTTGAATATCTTGTTACACGGATCAGAATCGAGGAGGATAACTGCAAGGCCGTGTTAAGGAGCCATTATGTGGAGGCTAAGGCCAACTTGACTGAAACGGCCGGTAAACGCAAGCAGCCGCCCGCTGCGGGTAAAGGCAAAGCGGTTGCCGATGGCCAAAAGAGGAAGAAGTTCTCTGGAAATTGCTACAACTGTGGCAAGGTTGGGCATTTTGCACATCAGTGCCCGAAGCCGAAGAAGAAGAAGCCTGCCAAGCCTGCCGCTAACGTGGTACAGGCTGAACCTGAAGGTTGGGAAGACAACCTTTGTGCAGTGGTGTCTGAAGCTTTGCATGTTGATGATGCTAAAGGTTGGTTTGTTGATACCGGGGCTTCGTGTCATGTGGCTGCCAACAGGGAGTTCTTTACTTCATACCGGACTGTTGAAGGCAGAAAGCTGCACATGGGAAACCAAGCATCGTCTGATGTGGTTGGCGTTGGGAATGTGGTACTGAGGCTGACTAGTGACAAAAACTTGACTCTGAAGGATGTGATGCATGTCCCTGATATCCGGAAGAATTTGGTTTCTGGTTCGCTGCTAGTTAGTAGTGGTTTTAAACTTGTTTTTGAGTCTGATAAGTTTATCATGACTAAGTTTGGAAAATTCCTTGGTAGAGGCTATCTCACCAATGGTCTTTTCAAGTTTAATGTATTGGCTAAACGCCAAGTTGTTGAGCAAGCTTCTGGTAATAAAATTGAAGGTTCTTCTTACTTGCTTGAGTGTTTTAATTTATGGCATTGTAGACTTGGACATGCAAATGAAAATGCTATAAAGAGATTGGTAAATTTAAATTTACTTAAAGAAATGGAATTCAACGATAACAACAAATGTGAAATTTGTGTTGAAGCGAAAATGACAAAACTTCCATTCCAAGTGTTGAAAGAAATACTAAACCCCTGGATTTAATTCATACTGATGTATGTGATTTTAGATCTTTGCAAACTCGGGGTGGTAAAAAGTATTTTATTACTTTTATTGATGATAGCACTCGTTATTGCTATCTTTATCTGTTGAGAAGCAAAGATGAAGCTATTGAAGCATTTAAAAACTTCAAGCTTGAGGCTGAAACTCAATTGAATAGCCGTATTAAAGCTATTCGGAGTGATCGTGGAGGAGAATACGTTGCTCCGTTTGCTGAATTGTGTGCCGAGTCCGGAATAATTCATCAAACTACAGCTCCATATTCACCGCAGTCCAATGGTGTTGCGGAACGTAAGAACCGTACGCTAAAGGATATGATGAATGCTTTATTGATCAGTTCAGGGTTACCCCAGAACTTGTGGGGGGAAGCTGTTTTAACAGCTAATTATATTTTAAATAAAATACCTCACAAAGTTAAGGAAGTAACGCCTTACGAGTTATGGAAAGGTAGAAAACCTTCTTTCAAATACCTCAAAGTGTGGGGGTGCTTGGCTAAAGTTGAGGTGCCTCCTCCTAAACAAGTTACAATTGGCCCCAAAACAGTCTTTATAGGGTATGCCCTTAACAGTAGCGCGTATCGTTTCCTGGTACATAAGTCAGAAATATCTGGTATGAGTGAAGGAACGATATTTGAATCAAGAAACGCCGTGTTTTTTGAAGACATATATCCTTACAAGGATAAAGTGGAATGTTCAAATAAAAAAACGTTTGATGAAGCTACGAGTTTTGATCAGCCGAAGCAAACTGATAAGGGAAGTATTTCTCCTGAACCAGTTGAACTTCGTCGTAGCCATAGGGCCAAAGTGGCTAAAACTTTTGGTCCAGATTTCGTCACTTTTATGTTAGATAACGAGCCAAGAACTGTGAGTGAAGCTCTGGCTCGACCAGATGCTGCATTATGGCAAGAAGCCATAAACAGTGAGTTAGATTCCATTATGCAGAATCGCACTTGGGTGCTTACTGATCTACCGAAAGGTTGTAAACCCTTAGGATTCCGTTGGGTCCTTAAAAGAAAGTATAAAGCCGATGGATCGATCGATAAATACAAGGCTCGCCTTGTAGTTCAGGGCTTTAGACAGAAGGAAGGAGATAATTATTTTGATACTTATTCTCCGGTATCCAGAATCACCTCCATTCGAGTGTTTCTCTCGATTGCTGCGCTTTACAATCTTGAGATACATCAAATGGATGTTAAGACTGTGTTCTTAAATTGCAATCTAGATGAAGAGATTTATATGAATCAACCAGAAGGCTTTGTTGTTCAAGGACAAGAGCATAAAGTCTGCAAACTGGTTAAATCTCTGTATGGTCTGAAACAAGCGCCTAAGCAGTGGCACTTGAAGTTTGATAATGTGATGTTGTCAAACGGGTTCAAGTATAATGAATGTGATAAATGCGTTTACTACAAGGGAACAACAGACAAATTTGTTATAGTTTGCTTGTATGTAGATGACATGTTGATCATGGACAGTGACTTGAATATGATTAATCAGACCAAGAACATGTTAAAAAGGAATTTTGACATGAAAGACATGGGTGTAGCCGATGTCATATTAGGGATAAAAATCATAAGGCATCCCGAAGGGATTGTTCTTTCTCAGTCTCATTACATTGAGAAAGTGTTAAGTAAATTCAACGCTTATGATAGTCGTCCGGCAAAGACGCCTATGGATCCCAGTGAAAAGTTGAAAGTAAACAGGGGTGAACCTGTTGCTCAAGAAGAGTATGCAAGAATCATTGGTAGTCTAATGTACTTGACTAATTGTACTCGCCCGGATCTTGCATATTCAGTTAACAAACTGAGTAGATATACTAGCCATCCAAGTCGTGAGCATTGGAAGGCTATTATGAGAGTCTTGAGATATCTGAAATATACTCAAGAGTTGAAGTTACATTACACGAGATATCCTCCTGTTCTTGAAGGGTACTCTGATGCCGATTGGATATCAGAGAAAAGTGATTCATTATCCACAAGTGGTTATGTATTCATGATTGCGGGAGGGGTTGTGTCTTGGAAGTCACAAAAACAAATGTGTATAGCCCGATCCACCATGGAATCTGAATTAATAGCTTTAATAAAGCTGGTGAAGAAGCCGAATGGCTTCGGAATTTCCTCGAGGAAATTCCATGTTGGAAGAAACCTGTGCCAACAGTAATGATACACTGTGATAGTCAAGCAGCTATTGGCAGGGCACAAAATCAGATGTATAATGGTAAGCCGAGACATATCCGTCGTCGACATCATACCGTTAAGCAATTGATTTCTAGTGGGGTAATTTCTCTAACTTATGTGAAGTCTGGAGATAACCTAGCGGATCCGTTAACAAAAGCTGTGAACAGAGATCAATTTTGCAAATTGCGAGAGGGAATGGGGTTAAAACCCACACCTAAAGAATGATTACATTGGTAACCCAACCATGATGCGTGGAGATCTCACAAACTTGGTTCAAAGGGACAACTAAGATCTATGATTTCAAATGTGAAAACACTTTTGAAGAATAATCTTCATCCTTTCCCTCAGAAGCAATGATGAAGTGTTTGATGCCTGTCTGTGGTAGAGGTTGAGTCTAATGATTCTTAATGATTCTGGAACTGTGTGTTCATATAAGTATGACAGGATACTTGTTTGAATCACCTATATAAGTAGAAGTGTGGCCGCTTCAGTAGAGACTTATGAATCCAAAGGGGGTTTCCATGGCCTGGAATGGAACCAAACGTGAGAACGGACAAAGAGTCTGAAAAGTTACTGATTCTTTATTATTGGACTAGTATACGATGTGGGGGATAGTTCAAGAGTAAAGTCACTACGCCGCCTGTATACTCGATAATATTGATATGGTTTAAGTTCAAAGCCAAAAACTACTTAAACCCGTGCAGTAACCTTTCTTTAAAGAAGGAGTCGGGGCATTTGCATCTGCATTGCATACACTACTGCTGTTATTTCCACTCATGTGGGGGATTGTTGGAGAAAGGGGGTTTTGAGCTCCTTTTTGTGTAATGACGATATTTAATTTGAATTAATTAAATAGCGTATACGAATTCTACATTTCGCGTAGATTGTCGTAGTGCATTTATTTTCTCAAAACCGTTGTCGGGTGAGTGAGAAATAAGTGGTTGAAATGGGTCATTGAATGCGGCTAGTTGAAACGCTTGTGTTTAAATGGTTGTTAAAGAGTAGGTAAAAGTGGCGCGTCCCACATTTCTTAAGCAGTGGGAGTTGAATTAGTTTATATTGTTCTGCGTGTTAGAATCAATTAAACTAATGCAGGTTGGTCAAGTGTGGGGGAAGCCCACACGCGCGCGCCCGTCCCGTCCCGTCCCGAGCCGAGCCGAGCCGCGCCGCGCCGTGCCGTCGCCGTCGCCGTCGCCCGCGCCCGTGCCCGTGGACTTGGACTTGGATCTTGGTAATTGGGCTTTGGGTGGGCTTTGGGCCTGTCTAATTTTTTAGACAAAGTTTATTTGTTGAGCCCATGCGCCAAGCCCAGTCCTGGAAGCCCACTCTGATTTCAACAGTTGTTGAAAACCATTTGAATCCTCAGTCGAAACTGCCCCATCAATACCCGCCGGCGGTTTCGTCTCCTCCAACTCCTATAAATGGCAGCGTCAGGGTTAGGGTCACACACACCTTCTTCTGCATCTTTCTTATGCATAAGCTTTCTCCTCCCGACTCCCTCATCCCTTTGTTCTGTTCGCCGGTCGTCGACGTTTGCGGTGCTGCTACGTCGAGACGATTCGTCGTTTTACCTTTGGGGACGTTCTGCCACTGCCGGAGCACTACCGGGGCATAAACGTCTTGCGGGAAGAGATCCTATCTCGACTCGACGTTCCTGTATTGCTGTATCCGTCCATTTTCTAACATTGCTATCAAGTGGAGTAGTATATAACTATAAAAATTTCACAGTTTTCTATCGAATACGACGCTAACGGATTTAGCGACCGAAGTTATGAGAATTAGTTATTAGAATTATTGGTCATTAAAAATATATTATTGTGGTGTATGTACCAATTTAATACTATATATATATGTGGTTGAGTGGTGATTGATGTCGGACTTCCTACACAGGACTATATAATTCCATGCTCGCATCAGACATTAGGATAAGTATAACTATTTGGATATCAGAGCTCATCCAAAACTAAATAATCGGATTAGTTGGTCGGAGATTGATGGTTGATCCAAAACCGAACTACCAAAAAATGTTATTAAGAAGTACATTTTGTTCATTTTCCTTTTAAAATTAATCATTTCACAAATATAAAGAATAATCATAACGGTGCATTTGGTTGGAGATATCTTGAATTGCTAGTGGAAATGTAATTGTTGGGAACAACAGATTGATGAGAATCTTATTTTTTGGTATTGAAAATTAGAGCCCGTTTGGATTGGCTTCTAGGGAGGTGCTTTTGGCTTTTGCTTCTGCCAAAAGCACTTCTAGTAGAAATTAGGTGTTTGTTTTGGCTTTTAAGAAAAAGCAAAAGCACCTCGAAAAACGAAAAAAGTGCTTCTGGGAGAAGCAGCCCAGATGGTGCTTCTCCCAAAAGTAGAAGCCAAAAGCACCTCGTAAAATGTGCAAGGACTTAAATACTCCCACTACTTAATATAAATTACACTATAAATATATCTTATTATCATATTAAGTATCACGTCCTTTTTGGTAATTACCACATTCCAAAAGCACTTTTCATTTTTATTCATCCAAACATATCTTTTTAGAAAAAACCGTTTTTCAAACATTCAATCCAAACATAAAAGTTACATGCTTTTGCTTTTGACTTCTGCTTCTGCTTCTACTTTTGGCTTCTGCTTTTTTCAAAAGCCAATCCAAACGGGCCCTTACTGCATTTGGTTGGATTATGAATCTTGAATTCCTACATGACATGAATAGACCATAATGCCTTTAATTCAAAATTATTATTTAATAGTTCTCATGAAGCATATTTCTCGTTCAATTCAATATTTCGTCATTTATAATAAAATCTCTCTGCATCCTCTATAAATTTGCATTTTATAAATTATCATATATTGCATTACGTTTGGAAGATAATTGTACCTTGCAATGATAAAAAAGGATAAAAATAAATTAAATAAGCAATGAATTTTTATTATACCAAATCAAAATTCAATACAAAAAAAGCCCATGCCAAAACCATATGAAATAATAAAATGGTTTTAAAATTTTAAAGGGTATAAAAGATAATTTAATGTAAGATGAAATAGAAGATGTCTGGTAATCTAAGATTACCTGGCTTTTACAAGGGAATCAAATTCCCATCAAAACAAACCAATATTCCCAGTTGGATAGGAATCTAACATTCCTTGCTAAAAGATTACCTCAAACAAACGTGGGAATGTGTCATTCCCTATTGAAGATTCCCAATGGGCATCCAAGATATTCCCAGCCAAACGCCCCGTAAAAGTTTTGACAACAAATATGACTAGGATATTAGCGATTAACTATGGGTGTCTTGTTCATTGTATAACTTTAATTCAACTGTTTGCATTCATATAACAAAAAAATAACTAAGTTTGATGTTTTTAGATTCAAAATAACTCTTACATAGTTGTAGAGCATATATTATATGTAAATTTTATAAATACAAATTTTTAAACACATATTGATGTCAAATGAGACATTTTGTTTTGAACGGAGAGAATACTATTGTTACTCACTAAGGAGTAACTACTTAAACCTCTAGAACAGTGCTTTCACATGGAAAGAGGGATGATGATTATCCCAAAGAGTGCTGCAAACTAGTGCATTGAATTAAAGTAATGTAATGCGGAAAGCATTAAAGGAAAATGAAAGCTTTAAAAGTAGACGTTATAAATAAATTTAAAGTAGAAATATAAAGTTTTATGTGTTGGTGTTGGAACTCTTTTTTCTGCCTACAAAGTACTCCCTCCGTCCCGCGAAGATTGAACTCTTTCTTTTAGGCACGGTAATTTAGGTAGTGGAGTTTAGTAATGAAAGTGGTGTGAGTATTTGTATTTAAGATTCTAATGAATTTTGATACTGTTTATTGTTTAACTTTGACTTAATATTATCGTAATGATGTAATTAGAGAAAAATATTCAAGTGTGGTCTTGTTAGAATCGTCTAATCGTGTAGTTTTAGAATATATATTTTATACAATTTTTATTTGTATCAATTTTGTAATATTAAGAATTAAAGAAATATAGGGGACTTTGTGTAGGAAAGTAAAAATACATTGGAATTTGTGCAGAATAGTAAAAATAAGTATTTTAATGTGATTTGACAATAATTAAGTTTCTAATCAAATTTATATTAATTTAATTTTTCTAAAAAGAGAAAGGGATCAAACTTCGTGGGACACCCCAAAAAGGAATAGGGGTCAAACTTCGTGGGACGGAGGGAGTACATATTTATACGTGTGCATGTGTCCTTTCATGAAAGGACACCATTTGAGGATGACAAGGACACCGTTTAGAAGAGACTCACCATCTTTCTTTCCTTTCATTCGTGTGGACAGATCCCTTACAAGGGGTTTGACGCTGCTTTTCTCGAAATCATGTTGTCTGGACATACTCGGGAAGCTCATCCACGGATAGTGTTCTTTGGGCAGATGCTACTCGGATTATTGTTCTTCGGGCTGTGCATTTTATTCTAACATTGGTCTTTCCACAAAACCTTATGGCTCGGGATCCTAACCCTTGGACTGATCCTTAAGCTCGAGTCTGACCAGTTACTATTGGACCTTTTACTATATTGGGCCCTGATTAGATTTTGGACTTTTAACACATATTTTTATCACTATAACTTATTAAATCCAAGACTAATCCCTCGAGAATTGGATGGTCATTGAAGGGTTGCATCTCTCAAAGTAGAATTTGAAATTACACTATTCATCCATTTTTTTTATATATGATATTCTATTATTGGAAGAAATTACTTTTTATTTTTTATTTGGTAAACATTGACACCTATATGTTGGCAATTGTGTGTGGGAGGCAAAGCCACACAAATTACAATGAGCGATAAAGGGGCGGATGGGAATCGAACCCCCAACCTATAGTTGGAAGATAGGGCAGATGACCATTGGGGTCAAGTCTCATTCCCAGAAATTACTTTTTTCCGAGTAATGGGTTGAAATGAGTAAATATTAAACAACTAATTTTTCTTAAGGATTGGAGCACGTCAATTCTAAAAAATAATAATATAATAATAAAGTATAGAAGTAATAATAACTTTGACATGGAACTTTCTTTTTCTTTCTTTTGTAAGATATAGAACATATCAATCTATCAATAAGTTCCCATGCAATCCGGTTACGGTACAACCCTTCAAGAGTCTTTAGGTACAGACATTACAAAAAAGACATCTCACATCACAAACCATATCTCTGAGCATCACATTTTTTGGCATCACACAACACATCTCTCCTAACACATAAAAATACACCATTTCATACATCACACAACACAACTACCACATCAAACACAAGGTGGCTACATGTGCAGCCACTTGCACACTAACCCCTTCCATTCCCATGAACCATATAGGGGAAGAAACAACTTACAATTTGGAAGTCAAGAGCACTATACCGATTCTACATATAGTAGTATAAAGGTGTTGAATTGGTATTTATAAGTGTTGAATTGTTTTTAAAAGTAGTGAACAAATTTTTCAAACATTAATTAATTAATGTTAGAAATATAAATACAAACATTAACTCTGCATATTCACACAATAACTGGGTTGTTAGTAATACTATATATATGACTACGAGATTGGTCATAGATTATTACAGGAACGTTTAACATAACCTACGTAGACTGTTTTCAGCTACCTTTGACTTTTACTTCTAGAAAACAAACGTTTTTTTAACAATAGTTTTAAGTCTATTCAAACAAGTTATAACATTTCTACGTACAAGGAAAGGAAAATATATATATATATATATATATATATCGTTCCCATAATTTAAAAAAAAAATCAAAACAGTCCCACAAATATTGAATTAGACGAATTTGTCTCATAACTACGCTAATCATCACTGAACCCGTCCATGAACCGTTTTTTCGCTAATCATCGCCGAATCCGTCCATTAACTTCCCTAATGGAGGGATGAGTTCCGATGATTAGGGTAGTTATGGGACGAGTTCAGCGATGATTAGCGAAAAACCAGGTTATTTGGGCTTTTTCTAGAATGTATAAAAAGTATTCAGTATATACAAATAACTCCTTAGTACACACTAAGCACTCATTCACACTAAGTAGATGATTTAGCTCCCAAACTAAATCTGGATGGATGCAATGGGTTGGGTTACTATGCATTCAATGGTTACTAATTCTTTATAAAGATATATGACATGTGGACTTATATTAACTACAGAACATTTGCTTCCCAATTCATTGGGTTCTAAATACTACATTGTATCACATATGGTTTGGTTTAAGTGCTGAATTGCATCTAATATAGATATGATATATTTATGTAGAATTGTAACTATTAGAATTATAGTAGTTAAGTAAGTAAGTTGAGGTAATTGTTGCAGATTTTGTTCCATTTTTTTTATTGAATTAATTATCTAGTTTATATATTGAGCATATCACATTTTCATATAAATATATCATATTTTTTAAAAATGTATCATACTTCTAACAAATTTTTTTAGTAAATTACTGGGTATCCCTATGCCACATTTGACCTAAGACTAATCCCTCGAGAGTGCATGGGTAATGAATGGTGCATCTCCCAAAGCAGTTTTTTGCATACACAAAACGCGAACCTGGGACCTTGCTTAACCGACTAGAACCCCAATCCACTCAATCCAACTGCTGTTGGTATACTTCTAACAAATTTGAATAAGTTAAAAACACATATATTATAAAAACTTAAAATACATTATATTCAGTATATACTATTTCTTCTAATGTATTTAGCCTAACCTAACCAAACGGTTTTGAAGGCACCCACAACCATGATTGGTATAGTACAAATACTTCATTTTCCTTTATGGGATGCAAACCGCAGTACCCTGTCAGGGATTGTAAAAAAGTTTTTCACACCCACCGCTTAAAAGTTAACTTTTCTACCCGAAATGACGAAAAACCCTTCGGTCGGAAGGTTCAATCGGTCCGATCGAAGCATAAAAGGCCGACTGAAGTCAGGTAGCTGATTAACGTAATTAAACATAATTAAGAGACTTCGGTCGGCTATATTGGAGCTTCGGTCGGTGATATAATTGGCCGATCGAAGCGGAATTGGCCGACCGAAGCTGTTTTACTTCGATCATCCATTTGAGCAGTTGGGCCGGTCCGATCGAAGAGGAAAATAGCCGATCGAAGTGCAATTATTGGTGGACAGCTGTGGACAGCTCAATTATTGGTGGAAAGCTCAAATAATATACTTCAAGTTGCATCTCAGATCTAGATTCACAAACGAAACTTCATCTCTTTCTTTGCTCCAAAAACCCAATCAAGTTGCATTTAAATAATACATTTTGTGCTTTTTGGAATTGCTATTGTGGTTCTTTGAAGGCCCGGATCCAGTGCATTTTGGATAACTAGTAAGTTTCTAAGTTTCTATTGCTTAAGTTATGGTCGAATTATTTTTATAATTAAGAAATGTTTATTTTTGTTTATGTTTTGACCATCTCTATAAATATTTTGTTTTAAGAAGTGTAGATGCCATGATATATGTACCACAAATGTTAGTAAAGTTTTATGTTTTCATTTAATTTAATTTGTAGGTTAATTAAGTTTAAATTTGTGGTACATATATCATGTTATGGAATTTAAAATGGTGTCAATTTTAATAAACTGTTATGGAATTAAAAATTTATTATTTTTCTATATGTGGGTATACAGAATTTTTCTATATGTGGATGAACCAAAATGGGAGTTTCATTTTAATTGAATTTGTAGGTTAATTAAGTTTAAATTTAGTAAATTAAACGGTGATTAATTTAGTTTGTAGTTAATTAGATGGAAATTGTTGTTATTTGTACTTAGAAATGCTAAAGTAATTATAAGCATTTTCGTTATATTAAAAATATTTGGTATAATAAAATAACAAATGTATACAGTTATTGTTAGATTATTGTTATTAAAAGTAGTTTTGTGAATCAAATTGCTGACAGGTGTATTATTTGAGACGGAACAATGTCTTGGTTCGGTTCCAATTGGTTCGAGGGCGATTCCACCACTGGTAATAGAGATCCGGAAGACATGAACCGTAAGCTTTTCTATATGGGCTTAATTTCAATTATTTGGGAGGTGACATTACATGTTAATGAATATTAATACGTGTTAAATAATTTTTTTAGGTACGGACGTTCCACAACCGTCTACAAATTATAACGAACAATTCAATTATCCATTCGTTCCACAGCCGGGAAGCTGGACAGATGCGATATTCGGGCAACAACCGATGCATAATTTTTACAATTACCCGAATGTTGGTGCAAACAACAGCGAGTTTTTTGACGGAGGGGAAAATGCGTATGGTGCAAGCAACATGGGAAATGTACCCGGATATACGAGTGGGCACGGAGGATGGAGTAACATGTATGGAGATGAATACGGGCAGGGGAATGCAGGGCAAGCAGAAAACATCCCACCTCCGGAGTCCAATGAAGGGGAGTGCATGGGAGAAGATGGCGCCGAAGAGGAGGTGCAGGTAGAGGAGAGTGAAGAGGAAGAATGGCGATCTTCGATGGACGACGAGTCTGACGAGTCGGACGACCCAGACTACAGCGACGAAGAAGGGTCTCGGTCATTCAGTACGAGAGAGATTGAGGAATATGCCCAAATTTTTTGGGACATACAAAACAAAAATCGTGGTCGAAAGACGCGTGGAGGGCGGGGGTTGCATGGAGATCAGAATCCGTTTTGGAAAAATACTGAAAAAGCGTTCGTTGTACCCGACATGACCAGCTGGATGTGGAATCTGCCGCGACCGCATTTTGATCTGCCCGAGCGAGACGTGGATCCGTACATGGACGATTCAGTTGATAGAATCCTAGCGCGTGGGTCAGTTTTCGGGACTAAAGACAGGCTGAAGGAGAAGCTCGTTCAGTATTTGGTGGAGCAGAGAGCTGGCATGAAGACGGTTAAGTCAGAGCCGCACAGGTATTGGGTGTGCTGTCGTGACGAAGATTGTGAATTTAAGATGCGTGCGCGAGGCAGTGGATCGACGTGGGTTGTGTACAAGTTAATTCCACATACGTGCACAATGAATCCAGACCGTCCCCCACCCAACACACTCCCATCCAGATATTTGGGTACCTTCCTCGGAGATGAAATAGTGCTCGATGAGAGCACACTGTCACCTGTACAGGTTCAGGCTACGCTGAAGAAGAGGGGCGTCACTGTGTCGGTAGCCCTAGCTAGGAAAATTAGGGCACACGCAATAGCATCGCTGTTCGGGGACCACGACACCTCGTTCCAGATGGTTCCATCATTCCTATACATGTTGGAGCAGCAGAACCCGGGTACTGTTACGGACTACATGTTGGACAGAAAGGGTCGTTTCAAATACGCTTTCTTCGCGCTTGGTGCTTCCATTAAAGGATGGAATCATATGCGGCCGTTCATTGTAATAGACGACACACACTTGAAAGGATCTTACAAGGGTATCTTATTCGCAGCCGTGGCGAAGGATGGCAACAATATGATTTACCCACTGGCTTTCGGTGTAGGGGCAGTCGAGTCGGTCCCATCCTGGACATGGTTTCTTCTGCAGTTGAGACGGGCCCTTGACATTCCTGACAATGTGCTTATAGTTTCCGATGGTTCTCCGGCAATAAGGAGAGCAGTTTATGAAGCCATGCCGACGGCGCATCACGTTCTGTGTTGTGTGCACCTCTCACAGAAAATATTAAAGCACGGAGGGAAGTCAGCGGTTGACACATTCACCGCAGCCGCCTATGCCTTCAAGAACTCCGAGTACGAGCGTCATATGAAGACGTTGCAAGATCATTATCCTGGCGCGTATCACTACCTTGTGAACGTTATCGGACCGGAGAAGTGGGCTCGGGTGCGTTGCGTCGTTCGTCGCTACGACATGATGACGACGAACATCGTAGAGAGCATGAACCGCCGGCTCCGGTGGGCAAGGAAGCTACCAATTTGCTCCCTATTCGAGGTTATCCGTGCCATTCTGAGTGAATGGTTCACGAAGAGACACAATTTGGCAGCACTTACCACCGGTCCTCTTACAGAATGGGCTAATATATGTTTATCAAAAGCGAGAGAAGTGGGGGATACGCTACCTGTCAGGCCAACGAACCGCCCAACTGTGTATCACGTGAAGCAAAACAATAAGACGTACACGGTGGACCTTGGCATTGATCGGACATGTACGTGCATTTTGTTCCAGACCGAGCTCATCCCGTGCGCCCACGCTGTTGCCGCAATCAAGTATGTGTTAGATACTACAACTTCTTATTTGCTTGATTAGTCCGATGTTGGCTTGGAATTATCAATTTTTTTATGTACAGGTCCTTTAGAGGGGAGTTGAACTACTACGTGCCATCCTTTTACACGCGTGATACACTACTTGCTGCGTGGGGCGAGCGTGTCTTTCCAATGGAACACCCTGATGTTTGGCAAATACCTAAAGAAATAGCAGACGTAAAATGCGGTACACCAAAATGCCCAAGGCAAGCAGGACGACCGAAACAGAGCAGGATTTCATCCGCCACCGAGAAAGCTTCGCGTGCCGGAAGGCGTCAGCGATGTCGTAGGTGTGGTGAGTTCGGGCACAAAGAGAGAAGGTGCACACAACCAGTCGATCCAAATGACATTCCTGGACCATCTCAACCACGTCAACGCAGGAAGAAGAGGTGTAGTCGTTGCGGTGAGGAAGGGCACATGGTGAAACGGTGTCAAATGCCCAGTGTTGTGGAAATCCCCAATTTGAATGATGCCAATCAGCAGTGGGAAGATTCTGACCTATCCGAATAATTGGAAATGTGTAATCATATGGCAATATATAGATCATTTGAATAACTGTGGGAAGAACTCGTCTGGATCTATTTGAATATTGGTTATAATGCAGTTGTTATTCATATCTGTGTTATCATATAGCAATATATAGATCATATCATACCATGAAATAGAATGTAATACTACATCGCTTAATAATCACAAAATACGAAAATATAGAACTATATATATCAGATCATAATAGAGCGCCCTCATAGAACTCGTCCGCGGAGGCGTCCAAGCTGAAACGCCACACTGCATACGCCTGTTCGAAACGAATATGCCTAATGTCCAGTGGCACGCCCAGACCGGGGAAGGTACCCATGCGGAAACAATATGCAGTGAGAAGAGCCAACGGGCCGCAAGAGGAGCTGTTGCAGTTAGTCTTTAAATTAAACAAAACTACAAAAGCAATAATTATACAACAATGAGGCATAAAATAAAAAACCAATAAAATACCTATCATCCTGGGGTAAAACTGTCCTGTCCTGCGGTCGACCTACTGGCCACTGCTGTACAGCAGGCATATCCGGTCTATGTCGGTGGTATCCGGCAACCTGCAGTAGCGCCGGAAATAGTGTCCTGAATGGCAGGAGGTCCTCTTTGCGCGACTCCTTTAACTTCTCCTTAATCGGATCTGTCAGGGCCCTCGGCGGTAACAGACCATCATGGAGGTAGATGCACTGCTCCCTCAGTGAAAATCGAACGATAACCCAGTGCTTTCGAACGTTCCACGGGCACACCAACTGTTTAAAAATCAACAATTAAATGGTCGATAGATACGCTAAATTGAAAAAATAAATAAGTTCGGTTGTTATTAACACGAACCTCGTCAAGTGTCCACCACGGCCTAGGTTTGCCCCATGAGGGCCTCTACCCCACAACATACTGCCGGTATCGCTCCACAGACTTATCATCAAAACGTGGCACCTTATCGAACTCGTCCCAGCAGTTATGGATAAGGTGAGTCTAGTTTAAGAATAGAATTGCGGTCAGTCAATTATAAATATAATAAATATAATACATATACATTCGAAGACAAAATTATGAACCTAACCAGAAATTTTGCATCGACGAAGCCTATCTGCCTATCCTGTCGCACCCGGCCACCGAAGATATCGGGCTTGAAATGTAGAATCCCAAGGTACGCATCTAATTGCTGCAACAATAAATGTAGTGTGGACTGAGTAGATATGAACTTAAAAAGTCTTGTTTTACGCACACGCCTAGTAGAGAAACGAAAAGCAAATTTACCTCGTCTTCCAGGTGGTAGGTGGTGGTGCACCATGACTTGAAAAAATGATGGGTAACAGAAAACATCGCCCCGACGTTTACACTGCATTAGAAGTACACATGATTCGTATTCCCGTAGTGAGGTGCACTATTAATTTAACTGGTTACAAAATTACCTATATCCGCCCTGCTCCAGATAAGTGTTGAACAACTCTTTCCCAGCTCGCCCTCGCGGTCGATCAAGCCTGGTGGTGAACGGGCTTCTAAGCGCCTGAGACTCCTGTCGCTCCCGTCTAGTGCGGTACTCGGCGGGGTCCGTATGTCCGGAACCTCCTACGCAAATATCCTCATCAGGGAAAATAATAAACAATTAAAATGTATGTACAAAAAATCGAAAACATACCCGCTAAGTGGACAGTGGAGGAACTTGGATGCAGCGTGGACGGTGGCTGCACCCTTGGCGGTGGTGTAACATAATCTGGGAAATTACATATGGGTTTAAAAAATAACAATTATTCTATAAGCAGAATAAGTACACAATCAAACTTTAAACTAAACAACAGCAAAATACCTGCAGCTGTGGTGGAGGAAGGTGTCGGGTCAGTGGACAGTGGAGGTATGCTTAAGTGTGGTGTAACAGACCCTGAAAAAATATTTTAAGTGAATCATAAATAAAATACCAAGAATCAATCAATATACTAAATAAATCCCATAAATGCCAGTAAAATACCTGCAGCTGTGACGTCGCAACTCGGATGCACAGCAGGCACACTGGGAGGTGGTGACGTAAAACCTGCGAGTATGTAGTCACAACATCATTCAACAAATCTCAAATATTAACTCGTCTGCAGTATGATAGTAAATTAGCAAGAATAAATATAATTACCTGTGCCGGATGGAGTCGCCTCGTCATGGCCGGACTGAGGTGTACGCTGCTCGGCGTCGGCGGCATGATCGGATCCGGAAGCATCCTGTGAATCCGAGCACACCTGCGGCATGGCCGCTCGCACTCCCGAGAACTCTCTCGTACCGCGGGCCTGATCTGCCCCCGATGCAGCACCCGCACGTACTCCAGGAGTCACCCCCGCCTCCCTGCTACTCGACATGCCAGCTCTGCCACATCTGGCGTCCGGATGTGGCTCCGCTGGAGTACGGCCCTGACCTCCGCCGCCACCACCAATCTCGTCGCCTCCTGCTGGCGGTGAATCTCCTGCATAAGCCGCTGCTCCGTCGCGGCGACCATGTCCGCAATCTGTCGCACCCCCTCCGCGACCGTCTGCGCTGTCCGTCGATCAGACGCTGCGATCATGTCCGCGGTGCGCCGCTCGTAACCCTCCAGTAGACGGGCCATAATGGTCTCAAAATCCGGAGGAACTGGGTGGGCGCTCGGCGCTGCATCGGCGCTGGGTGTATCCGTGCGCGGGCGCTGGGTGGGCCGACTCGGTGCCTCAGCGCCGCTGCCACCCTGATCAATGTCAACTGTCGGATCGGCCTCCTCCACTGCCCCGTCCACCACCGGAGCATCCCCGTCGCCCGTCTTCCGCTTGCGACCCTTCTTTCGATCGTCTTTTCGCACCCACCTTAATCCGGGTGGGATCTCAACATCAAGGTCTGCCATATAGGGCTCCCTCGACTCCACCTCGGTGGGTGTAAGTGTCTCAAAACACTCCCACTGTATACACAATCAAAACAATACTGTTAGTATACGAAATGTGAACGAGATAATGAAGTACATGCCCACTAACCGTCTGATCGAAAAACGCTCGCCAATCTCGGGCCTTCGTCACCCTCTTGAATAGGTACTGTACAATCCTGGGGCGGTGCTCCGTCGGGTCCCCCAATCTCTCCTTGCAATAAATCTTCATCAGTTCTGGGACGGCCTCGCGACCCAGACCTGCATAGATCACGAACCAATTACGTCAGGTAAATCATTAGACCAGTGCAAATGAAAACATTTATAATATGTGGTGTAACAGTAGCGTACCATAAATGCCAGTGCATGGCCGTAGAAGTGCACTGAACCATCAGGCTTGGTCGCGGTGAGGAGACGCCTGAAGCCATGTCGTGACACCTGCCAGCTAATCAAACCCCACGGAAATGCCTCCCAAGCATCCCGGTCCTCCACCAACCGCCACATCCATGGCTCCGGACCACGACTGTGCCCATCGTGTCCGAGAACGAGATAGAAGGCTGTCAAAACCCTAGCGACTTTCAAGCCGTCGCCAGGTGTCGTACGAAAATGCCCGTCCCTAAAGGCTGTACGGATCCTATCCGCAGAGGCGCTCGCGAGAACGTCCTGGTACCTCGAAAATAAGCTCCCGGCTGGGGGACCATCGTCCGAGTATAGCTGGAACTCAGATCGGCCATACCGCAAACCAGTAATCAAAGCGTGCTCCTGCCGTCCGTATCGCACAAATCGCCCGCATATAAAAAACCAGACAGCATCGTCCTCACCCCACTCCTCACCATCGGCAGGGAAGCGGAACGCCACCTCACGGTGTAAAATCTCGGCCATGGCCTGAGCCGCCATAACGCTATCAGACCAACGCGGCCCCCTCTCGTGAGTCGCTCCTCTGTATAGATATGAAAAACATGAAGCCCGGAGCTCCGCTAATCCATCCGGGTCAGTCTCCTGCAACTCATGCACTATGATCGGAAGAACTAGGCCTCTAAAGTACATAATAAGGTGAGGGGCGCAACCCTGTCCCCCGGGCCGAACAAACCACCAATCTCCCTGTGGTTTAAAATTATATAAGGTCAAATAAATAGTATTTTTAATCTCCCTAAACCCTAAACCCTTAAAAATTTAATTTTTTTAAAACTTTAAAATAAATAGTATTTTTTATTTATAATTTTTATTAAAACTTTATGGATAATTTCTATAGTCCCACAACCCTAAACCCTAAACCCTATACCCTAAACCCTAAACCCTTAAAAATTATATTTTTCTATGCCTTTAAAATAAATAGTATTTTTTATTTATAATTGTTAAGTCCTTGAGTCCTATGTTGTGAAGATGATCAACGTTGTTCTATAGTTGTGACGACGACTCATGAACAACGCAATCTGATAGTGGAGAAAGGACAACAAGGGACGCTGACGTGGCATAGTTTGTACTGCATATTTGAATTTTTTGTGCAGATACTCGTTGTCCCTCTGATGTTGAAACAACCTATCAACAACGGGTATAGCACAACTGGAAAGTACAAAGGACAGTGACGTGGCCACTTCCCTTAGCAGGCTTTTAGGGTTTTCTAATGGGCCTTGCACATCTATAAATACATGTTTTCGTCCTCCATTCTTCTCAAGACTTGTTCCAGCCGCAAAGGATTGAAAACAGAGCATTCTTCAAGGTCCTTCTCTGCCATGGTGATCTAAGGGAAGCTGGAGCCATAATCCCCCAGTTCATTGTTGACAGAAGCCAGAAACAACCATTCTACAGCTGGGTATTTCTTTGTTGTTCTGACTGCTGCATTCTTATGGGGATTTGAGTTTGTGTTTATGCATTTCTTGGCATATCTCTAGTAAACACAACTTGTGCTTAGTTTGAGAGTTTGGAAGCCGCAATCACAGCTCAATTTACAGAGCATTTGCAGATCCTTAGCTGTGATTATGGCAATTTGGAGCTGCTGAAGAAATCCCCTGCTATTCGTTGTTGTCAGAAGACACCAACAACCGCTTTACTGCTGATATAACTTTTAGTTGTTGTGTCTCCTAATTTTTCATGGGATTTGGGGATTGTGTTTAAGCATTTCTGAGTTTATTATTTTGTAAACACAATCTGCGTGTATTGTAGGTGTTTTAGCACCATTGAGCTTAACTTGTTTGATTAGCTAGATTCCTCAAACACCATCTTAATACCTGCCGGTGAATTGCTTGCATTTGGGTAGATAGTTGATGCTCCCATGTGTTCTTCTAGTCTATTTGGGTAGATAGGAGAGTTCATTGGAATGTAAGGGTATGTAAGATGTGGTTGACTCTTGTTCAATCGGTTTGGTGGAGATTTAGTGAATCCCTGGCTTGGAGCCCCCAGATGTAGATCGGTGGATCGAACTGGGTAACCAAATTCCTGGTGTTCTTTGTTTATGTTTTTCGCACTCTGTTCTGTTGGTTGTTGACTGGTTGTTGGGATAACGCTCAAACATCGTTTCCGCACTGATTTATTATCTTGACAACTGGAAACAATATACTCTGTTTGGTATTGGTTTTTGCCCGTCTTTAGCATTTTCTGTTCTCAAAGGGGGACCTGTCAATAATTTTTATTAAAACTTTATGGATAATTTTTATAAACCTAAACCCTTAAACCCTAAACCCTATACCCTAAACCCTAAACCCTTAAAAATTTATTTTTTTTAAAACTTTAAAATAAATAGTATTTTTTATTTATAATTTTTATTAAAACTTTATCGATAATTTCTATAATCCCACAACCCTAAACCCTTAAAAATTTAATTTTTTTAAAACTTTAAAATAAATAGTATTTTTAATTTATAATTTTTATTAAAACTTTATGGATAATTTTTATAAACCTAAACCCTTAAACCCTAAACCCTATACCCTAAACCCTAAACCCTTAAAAATTTAATTTTTTTAAAACTTTAAAATAAATAGTATTTTTTATTTATAATTTTTATCACCCACCTTTATGGATAATTTCTATAATCCCACAACCCTAAACCCTAAACCCTATACCCTAAACCCTAAACCCTTAAAAGTTATATTTTTCTATGCCTTTAAAATAAATAGTATTTTTTATTTATAATTTTTATTAAAACTTTATGGATAATTTTTATAAACCTAAACCCTTAAACCCTAAACCCTATACCCTAAACCCTAAACCCTTAAAAATTTATTTTTTTAAAAACTTTAAAATAAATAGTATTTTTTATTTATATTTTTTATTAAAACTTTATGGATAATTTCTATAATCCCACAACCCTAAACCCTAAACCCTATACCCTAACCCTAAACCCTTAAAAATTTAATTTTTTTAAAACTTTAAAATAAATAGTATTTTTAATTTATAATTTTTATTAAAACTTTATGGATAATTTTTATAAACCTAAACCCTTAAACCCTAAACCCTATAACCTAAACCCTAAACCCTTAAAAATTTAATTTTTTAAAACTTTAAAATAAATAGTATTTTTTATTTATAATTTTTATCACCCACCTTTATGGATAATTTCTATAATCCCACAACCCTAAACCCTAAACCCTTAAAAATTATATTTTTCTATGCCTTTAAAATAAATAGTAATTTTTATTTAGAATTTTTATTAAAACTTTATGGATAATTTTTATAAACCTACACCCTTAAACCCTAAACCCTATACCCTAAACCCTAAACCCTTAAAAATTTATTTTTTTTTAAAACTTTAAAATAAATAGTATTTTTTATTTATAATTTTTATTAAAACTTTATGGATAATTTCTATAATCCCACAACCCTAAACCCTAAACCTTATACCCTAACCCTAAACCCTTAAAAATTTAATTTTTTTAAAACTTTAAAATAAATAGTATTTTTAATTTATAATTTTTATTAAAACTTTATGGATAATTTTTATAAACCTAAACCCTTAAACCCTAAACCCTATACCCTAAACCCTAAACCCTTAAAAATTTAATTTTTTTAAAACTTTAAAATAAATAGTATTTTTTATTTATAATTTTTTCACCCACCTTTATGGATAATTTCTATAATCCCACAACCCTAAACCCTAAACCCTATACCCTAAACCCTAAACCCTTAAAAATTATATTTTTCTATGCCTTTAAAATAAATAGTATTTTTTATTTATAATTTTTATTAAAACTTTATGGATAATTTTTATAAACCTAAACCCTTAAACCCTAAACCCTATACCCTAAACCCTAAACCCTTAAAAATTTATTTTTTTTAAAACTTTAAAATAAATAGTATTTTTTATTTATATTTTTTATTAAAACTTTATGGATAAACTCTATAATCCCACAACCCTAAACCCTAAACCCTATACCCTAAACCCTAAACCTTTAAAAATTTAATTTTTTTAAAACTTTAAAATAAATAGTATTTTTTATTTATAATTTTTATTAAAACTTTATGGAGAATTTCTATAATCCCACAACCCTAAACCCTAAACCCTATACCCTAAACTCTAAACCCTTAAAAATTTAATTTTTTTAAAACTTTAAAATAAATAGTATTTTTTATTTATAATTTTTATTAAAACTTTATGGATAAACTCTATAATCCCACAACCCTAAACCCTATACCCTAAATCAATAATTCACAATTTTCATCCCAAATTTATCACAATTTCGATCCCAATTTCATCCGAAAGTGCCATCACAATTTTGATCCCAAATTTACCCAACCGTAAGAAATTATATGACCCAAAAAAAACTACAAGAAATGAGCATATATACCGAAATACACAATCCACATCTCACAATAATCATCCCTAATTAGCACAATAATCATCCCTATTTCATAATTGCAAATTAAAAACTACACTAAATTTAAACATATCCATATAATTTCTAAATTTAATATAAAAAAAATTGAAAAGCGCAGCAGATTGGGGCAGACGCAGATCGAGGGGTTGGGGGTGGGGATGGCGAATCAGGGGCGGGTTAGGGGTGGGGATGGAAATACTCACCCGAATCGGGTCGCTGCCGGAAGGGGGCGGGGCTGCCAGCGGGCGGCCTCAGGAACGGCGTCCGGACGTGGCGACGGCCGTGGCGAGGGCGGCGCCGCTCCACTCGCTTCCTCGACGGGCACTAGAGCCAAGCCTTCGTCAATCACCGTATCTCCCATCTCCTCCGCCGTCGGATCTTCCATCTCCAAGGATTATTGGCCGGAAAACGACAAAAATTTCGAATGTTGGTGCAGGGAAATCTTCGATCGGAGTTTGGAGGGCTTCGGTCGAGAATGGGAAAGGGAAAGTGGAAATGAGGGAGGGCCCAGCTTGTGTTTTAAATTAAAGCTTCGGTCGGCTATTAAGCACTTCGATCGGACCGATCGAAGTCTCTAATTTAATAAATTACATTAAACCCCTAAACCCTAACCATAAAACCCTGAACCCTTCAAACCCCGAACCCTTAAACCCTGAACCCATGAAATCCTAAATAATTTTTTTATAAAATTCTAAACCCTGCACCTTAAACCTAAAACTTTAAACCTAAAACCCTAAACCCTAAACCCTAAACCCTAAACCCTTAAACCCTAAAACCAAAACTTTAAACCCTAAAGCCATTAACCCTGACCCCTTAAATCCTAAATAATTTTTTAATAATCATCTTTTACAACCCTAAACCCTTAAAACCTAAACCCTAAACCCTTAAACCCTAAACCCTAAACCCTAAAACCTAAACCCTTCCATGAATTTATAACTATAATTCAAAATAAATATTTTTTATCATAATTTTATTTGTAAATCATACACTATTAAACCTAAAGCATATCTTCTTCTACTTCTTCTTCTTCTTCTTGTTCTTGTTCTTCTTCTTCTACTTCTTCTTCTTCTTCTTGTTCTTGTTCTTCTTCTTCTTCTTGTTCTTCTTCTTGGAAACTCTTCTATATGATTATAACTAATTTATAATTAATATTATTAATAATAAGAATAATAGTATAATAATACAATTTTAATAAAAATGTTCTCACTTATAAAAGAAATATCATTATTATCCATTATAACAATACTAATAATAATAATAGTAGTAATTTATATAAACGGAAAATAAAAAATAAATTATTATTTAAATAAAAAAATAGCAATTATTAGAGTATCGATCGGCTTGATCGAAGCCATCACATTGGCCGACCGAAGGTTTTTCTCACGACCGAAGCTCAACTAATCCTGTTTATTAGTAATAAATATCATTATTATCCATTATAATAATACTAATAATAATAATAGTAATTTATATAAATGGATAATAAAAAATATATTATTATTTAAATAAAATATAAAAATAGCAATTATTACAACTTCGATCGGCTTGATCGAAGCCATCTTATTTACCGACCGAAGCTCAACTAATCATGTTTATTAGTAATAAATATAATTATTATCCATAATAATAATGCTAATAATAAAAATAATAATTTATATAAAACGGAAAATAAAAAATAAATTATTATTTAAATAAAAATAAAAAATAGCAATTATTACAACTTCGATCGGCTTGATCGAAGCCATCACATTGGCCGACCGAAGGTTTTTCTCACGACCGAAGCTCAACTAATCTTGCTTATTAATAATAAATATCATTATTATCTATTATAATAATACTAATAATATTAATAGTAATTTATATAAATGGAAAATAAAAAATAAATTATTATTTAAATAAAAATAAAAATAGCAATTATTACAACTTCGATCGGCTTGATCGAAGCCATCACATTGGCCGACCGAAGATTTTTCTCACGACCGAAGCTCAACTAATCCTGCTTATTAATAATAAATATCATTATTATCTATTATAATAATACTAATAATATTAATAGTAATTTATATAAACGGAAAATAAAAAATAAATTATTATTTAAATAAAAATAAAAATAGCAATTATTACAACATCGATCGGCTTGATCGAAGCCATCACATTGGCCGACCGAAGGTTTTTCTCACGACCGAAGCTCAACTAATCCTGTTTATTAGTAATAAATATCATTATTATCCATTATAATAATCCTAATAATAATAATAGTAATTTATATAAATGGAAAATAAAAAATACATTATTATTTAAATAAAATATAAAAAATAGTAATTATTATAACTTCGATCGGCTTGATCGAAGCCATCTTATTTACCGACCGAAAGGGTTTTATCCGACCGAAACTCAACTAATCCTATTTATTAGTAATAAATATCATTATTATCCATAATAATAATGCTAATAATAAAAATAATAATTTATATAAAACGGAAAATAAAAAATAAATTATTATTTAAATAAAAATAAAAAATAGCAATTATTACAACTTCGATCGGCTTGATCGAAGCCATCACATTGGCCGACCGAAGGTTTTTCTCAAGACCGAAGCTCAACTAATCATGTTTATTAATAATAAATATCATTATTATCTATTATAATAATACTAATAATATTAATAGTAATTTATATAAATGGAAATAAAAAATAAATTATTATTTAAATAAAAATAAAAAATAGCAATTATTACAACTTCGATCGGCTTGATCGAAGCCATCACATTGGCCGACCGAAGGTTTTTCTCACGACCGAAGCTCAACTAATCATGTTTGTTAATAATAAATATCACTATTATCCATTACTAAATGTAATATATAATAAATACATCAAAAATAATAAAAATAATTGTCATAATACTAATAAATATTAGAAATAATAATATATATAATTTCAAATAATATATTATATAGTAAATAGAATAATTAAAAATAATAATTTAAATAATAATCATAATAATACCAATAATATCATTATTGGTATAATAAATAATAATATCATTATTGGTATAATAAATATAATTAATACTTTAAAATGTCTAAATACACCAAAAATATAATAATATAATATAATTTAAATAATAATAATTATATAATAAACACATCAAAAATAACAATAATGATTTTCACAAAGCTAATTGATATTAGATATAATAATATATACAATTTCAAATAAAATAAAATATAGTAAATATAATAATAATAAAATAATAATTTAAGTAATAATAATAATAATATCAATAATATCATTATTGGTATATAAATATAATTAATACTTTAAAATGACCAAATACACTGTAACATCCCGATTAATTACTTCATAATTAATTTATTTGATTATGATTAATTAAATAAAGTATTGGCATTTCAATAATTTTGGGCTAATAAGATTCTAATTAAATTAGAATTCAATTGGTGAGCCCAACCATTACTAAATAGGAGCCCAATCCAATTTCCTTACCAAGACCAAACCCCAACCCACCAACACCCATTACTCTTTATCAATCGGGAGTTAGGAAATTGGGGGCAATTCTTTCTCCCATCTTCCCGTAAGCACTCAAGAAGCCAAACTAGGGATTTGAAGAGCTCAACCACGACAGAAAAGAGGACAGCTGCGGGTGATCGTTCGGAATGGAGCTTTAAGGTATGGCATGGCTTCTTCTTCCTTTTCTCTTTTCTTGTCCGAAATTTGGGGGTTTTTGGAGAAGAGTCGAATTCTTCCATTTTGGAGGAAGACCGACTGTTCGCCGGAGAATGGAAGGAGACGACGGGGATGAGGATGAGCGGGCGACGGTGGTGTGGTGGAGGGCTGGAGGCAGCGCCTCCAGCCGGCGGTGGTGGCGCACAGCGCGCCCGTGCGCGCTGTGGTGGCGACGAGCGGCGGCTGCTCTGCCGCCGCTGCTGTGGTTGCTCCGGCGGCGAACCGCCGGTGTGGTGATGGTGGTTGTGCATGGTGATGGTGGCAGAGGTGGTGGTAGTCTGCGGTAATGGTGGTGGTGGATTTTGGTATTTTCTCATTTTTGGTGTTCTTGGCATTTTGGTTGATTTCTTCACCCACATTTGAGTGTTAGAAATGATTTAATTGTATATTATTGTTTAAATGATATATTGTAGATGTTACATGTTTTGGTAATTTGGAATGTTCAAGAATTGTTAGATTTTGGTTATATAAGTTCTTGGTGTGCTAGCTAATGGGTTAAAATGGATTTATTGAATTATGAGGAGTTGGAGGAATTTTATTTTAAATGTCCTATGAAGGTTTTGAGTTTGTCATCTATGTGTTAGAAATTGATTATGTAAAATGATAGAGATTATGTGGATTTGGAATTTTAGTTGCTAGTCTTGTGAGATTCTTTGTGTTGGATTTTATGATTTAAGGTGCACTCAATTGAACTTGGGAAAGTGTATTGGTGGTCTAAAGTTATGAATTTTTGATGGTATAATTTAGATCCTTGAATCGTAGTGAACTAGATAGATAGATTTTGAAACTGAGGTTGGTTTTGAATAATAAAGTTGGGAACCATGAATATTGATGTTTTTTCTTGTAATTGTAGATTACATTTAGATTGGAGTATGTATTAGAACATACGATGGTTATGTAAAATTGGTTAATGAGATTTAATTGTTTAAATTGTTGGGTTTCTATAAACTCTTTAAAAGTCCTTTGGCATTGTTGATTATAGCGGTGTATCTATGTATTGGCTTTGTTGGACTATTTCTAGATTTTCCTAATTCTATGTTGGTAAACTTAGAATGGGAAAATGTTAACTTGGTGTTGGTTTGTGGGATCATGGAAAGGGATTGGAGGTGGATGTGGGTGTTGGTGAAAGGAGAAGACGATGGTGTTGGTACTGTTGAAATTATTTTAATTCTCATGATGATATTGTTGTACAGGGAATGATCGTGGACTCGCATTGAAGCCATGGAAGTTTGATGATGTACAAAGGAAGTTTTGAAGAATCATAATAAAGGCAAGGAGTAATTAGTAATCTGTAGATTAGGGAGTTAGATGAGATGTTTAATGATTATTAAATTTATAATTGAACTAAGTCATGGCATGTTAACCTAGACGATTAGGATGTGAACCTAATTAGGTTATACTTTGGATTTAGGGACGTCTATGACTAGACTGGCTCCCTAGGAATCTATTACTCGTTATGTTAGAGTTGGTAATGTTTTTAATGGATATAGAAGTGTATATCGAATGTTTGAATTTATGATAGAGAACCTAGACGGCTAGGTGGTTTCTCTGATTATTTATGTTATGTTCTTATTGGTGTTGTGCCTTTGTGTGTGAGGTGGTATACCTCGGTGATACTTGTGTTATGCTACGGCATGTTTGGCATATGGGGAGTGAACCCTGTGCCATGACCGGCAATTGGGGAGTGAACCCTTTGCCATGACCCGCTAGACGCTGCTCTGGTCAGTGACGACTATCCGGCTCCCTCACCTATGTTATTGGCCCTGCGTAGGCTGTTCGTCCGCGGCGGGGGCGACGTTGACGGGCAGTTCATTGTGATGGGAGAGGGTGGTGTCCTCTCGCCAATGATGACTGTCGACCATGGTTATTAGGGAACGCGTTAGACATGATTATCTGCTGCATTTAGGATAGATAGACACGTAGGTCATATCATTCATCTCATCATTCATCATACATAATGATTGCAATGCATTTTATGGTTGAAGCACCGGTATGGGACGGTGTGATGTTTAAATAATGTATTTAATTTATGTTATTAATATATTCGAATTTATAATTATGTCATTTAATTCTCGTACTGTCTAATCTACTTATTGCTGTTATTTCCTTGCTCAGTACTTTTGTACTGACCCTTGCTGTTGATGTTGTTTTATAGATTCTCCATGGATGGCGCATATCATGAGGATGGGGTTCGGGTTGAGCGGACTAGCTAGGCTGCATTTCTTATACTTATTGTTTATAATATATATTACATGCTCTTGCCTGAACTTTGATGAGAATATTTATTGTTTCTTAAATGTGATCGGACTCACATATGATTCATCTATTGTGTATTTCTGGTATTGGATTTGTGAGTATGTCGTTATAATATTTCAGGGCTTGTCGCCCGGATATGCCATGTATTGTTCCTGGGATTATATACTGCTTTTGTTGGCATTTATTTGATTGTGATACAGGTTTGTATTTATACCTCGCTTCGTATCGACTATCTAAGCTGAGTGATCAACAGTTTAGAATAGTTAATACGGCGGTGGCGTCACGAAAATGGTTTTAAATTTTCGGGGCGTTACATACACCAAAAATATAATAATATAATATATAATTTATTTAATAATAATTATATAATAAACACATCAAATATAATAAAAATGATTTCCATAATACTAATTAATATTAGAAATAATAATATTTACAATTACAAATAGAATAAAGGGCAAGTTACAGAAAAATACCCCTCATTCAACCTTTCTTACTTGTTTAGTACCTATAGGAATTTTTATTCCTTTTAGGTACCTGATGTCGCTTTCATGGATGTGAGAGGTTATCAAATTGACAAATATGCCCCTAGTTAAGTTCAATACATTTGTTTTACCAGTTCGGTACATCTTTTCCTGATTTCAGTATTTTATTGGTAAAGTTTAATATATTTTCTGGATATTTGGTTATATTAACAGTTTTTATTTATTTATTTATTTTATTTTATTTTATTTTATTTTATTTTATATATATGTATATATATATTTATTTATTTATTTATTTATTTAATTTTTTTTTTTTTTTTTTTTTTTAACCGGTATAATTAACCTGCCACTGTTTTCTTTCCCGATCTAATCCCTTTTCATATGCCTGTAGGTTGTTGATTTCATCATTTATCCAGAAACTTAAGTCTAATTCTTCTATTATGAGATTTTTCCTGTTTAAGAGTTGCAAACATTTTATTTTTGCTTCGATTTGGATTTTTACAATTTCTTTTTTAATGCGATATCTTTCAATCGCAGTTTTCTCCCATTTACTGTAGTCTCTTATTGTTTTATAAGTCATCTTTAATGTAGATTTCTGATATGATTAATGAATTTTGTTTTAGAAGTGTTTAACTCCTCTATTTTTGTTTTGAGGTCTGTTGATTGGTAACTTATAACTTCTTCATATATATGAACTGAATTTAGAATAGTTTTTATTTCTTCATCACGGTTTAACACATATATGAGTTCATGTGCTTCTTCTTCTTCGTCTTCTTTAGATTCTGTTAACCTTATAATTGTTTCTTTAAGGTCTTTTATTTCTTTTTCTATTTTCCACATGATTTCTCCAAGTTTTCCACATTCAGGACAAATATCAAAAGGTATTTGTACTTCCATTTTTAAATCAGTTATTTCTTGCTAAACGTTCTTCTTGTAATTTTTTCCACATTTTTTCTTCATATTCACATGCTATAAAATAGTTTTCACATCTTTTTATATGGTTATCCTGTAATTTTTCAAAAACATTATAGATTTTAGTATGCTTTTGATAACTGTTTTCTAGAATTTCTATTTCATTTTTTAGAAATTCAGCCTCCTTAGTCACTTTCCATTTTATAATATTTTCAAACAATCTTTGTTTTCTGCAAATCATGTCTATTTGATTTCGCTTATTCATCAGTCTAATAAGCCAAATTTCACATTCTTGGCATAGAAAGTGTGTTTTCGGGTAAGGTACAATAACAAACCTTGTTTCTGTGTTTTCAAAAGTTTCTACTTTAAACAAATCTGTTTTAGAGTTTTCAGCAGTTTTAGTCATATTCTCCATTTGTTTTGATAAAAGATATTAGTTATTTCAGATAAAAGTTTTAAAAACACTGGTTTTTATGTGCGAAAAACTTATATGTCGTGATGTCTTACTAGGTACTTGCCATCTCCTATTATTCTCTTGGTCGTGTTAAATTTCTGACTATGTGTTATGGGTCCGATTGTCCTTTGTTATGGAAATATTATCATAAACATTAAGTCCGCAATCCTCTTATTACTGTCACTGATGAGATATTTTTCTGGGCCTGTTTCGGGTTTCAAATTCAAATTAGCATTATCCAGACCTAGATCTGAAATGTAAGCAGGGGGTCTAAGGGGCAAATCAAAAGGGACAACAGTAACAAAACACCATTATGTTTATCAAACATCCCTGAATTGTGGTTCCCCTAACGAGTCTTTCTTACAGCTTTTATGGCATAAAGCCTTTTAAATTTTTATCTTACTCCCCTAATGGCATATCTCATCAATTAAGTTTTAAAAGGTCACATATTCATGTTTATAATATTATCATCCATACATAGAACAATCATACCATAACATAAATCATAAACTAACCCATACCTTGAGAGAGGAGAGGCTTTCCCGTTCAGACGGGCCCCTGTATTTCAGAAAGTAAAGAAAAGAGGAAGCAATCCACACCGGGTCTTTCTTTACAAACTGAAATTTTATTACTGAAAGGGTTGGGAATACAAGAGAATTAGAGAGAGAAAGAGCTTTCGAGAGTAGCAAGAGTGCAGTCTCAAAAACCTTAAGAGAGAGAGATCAAAGTGAGTGTGTGTGTTACAAGTGAAGACCATCCCTCTATTTATAGATGGGAATGTCATCTAAGTAATCCACAACAACCAATAAAAGCGTGCCAAGTGGCAAAGTTATCCGATAAAGTTCGGATGAAAAATCAAACAACTAGTACAATAATGTAACCATATAATAATGTAGTAAAGAGGGGCCTAGTGCCCATTAACGTGGTTTTCCAAGAGTCACATGGCTCTTGTCTGCCTTTTGGTTTTATCCGCCTTGGATTCCTTCTTTCACATGGTTGGTGGTGCTTTTGGCTCCACTAGCATTTTGTTTTCTTCTTGACTTTTTTCTTTTCAGGATTCCTTCCTTCACATGCTGGTATTTATTGTGAATTCCAGCTCATTTCTGCGTGGCTTCCTTAGTACTCTTCATCATTGTGGGGGCCGCCACTTTCTTTTTTCTGATTTTTTATGATTTTATTGGCCTGGAATTTTGCTTCATTTTTCTTTAGTGCTACCAGTGCACTAAACCTTCCATTTTTTCTGGTTGCCATTGCTTCAGCAAAAGTAGGCTTTAATTCCATTTCAAGCTTATGAAGAATTTCTTCTTCACTGAGGTTCTCAAATTTTCCAGTCTGTACTGGACTCATAGTTTTTGGCAAACTACCAGCCATAACCGGAATTAATGTGCTTTTACCATCTACCGGACTAGATGGGCTTAGTTCAACATTTTGGTCCTCAAAGACCTCAGGGTTAGAACTTCCCTGGTTTGGTTCAAAATTATCTGAACTTATGCTTTTTAGCAAAGCATCAGCTATCAACGGACTTGATTCGTCTTTACCGTCTGCCGTTTGAGACGGACTAGATTCAAACTTTTGGTCCTTAAAGACCTCAGGAGTTGAATTTTCCTGGTTTTGCTGCATCCAGGCTTTTGCCAATTCTACTGCAGTCATAGAACTGGTGGGTTTGGGTTCTGGACCGTAAACTGGTTTTTCTTCTGGCTTTGGTGTTTTCAGTGTAAGGGACACAATTTTTGAGGTCAATTTCTCATTTTGGTTCTGAAGGATTTCAAGTTTCTTGGTGAGGGTTTCAATCTGGGCCTCTGCTTCAAGGGTTTTCATTTTTTGGTTTTCAAAATTCTGTAACCATTCGGCTTTTTGGGCTTCATATTTACAGACTTCCTTGGCCATTTTTTCACAATGGTCACAAAACACAATGTGGGTTTTAGAAGAATGCCCAATTGAATATTGGACTGGGCCTGTAGGATTTTGGGTTTTTGGCCTCAAACCATCAACAATGTTTTTCAAACTTGGGCTTACAAAGAAATCTGGGCCCATTGTGGTTTTTGCAAATTGAATTGCAGACATTATGTCATAAAATCCTTTATGAAGAGGTTTTTCATTATCTTCATTAAGAGGTAAAATATCATTTTTATCATAAATTCCTTTTTTATAACCTTCATAGATTACATAATATAAAAATGGTTTTATGTTATTGAATTTTTGGAAATACATGCTTAAAGCAGAGAGACAAGTAACAATATACCTGCTGTTGTTTTTGTCAAATGATGCTCTCCAGATGTTATCACAAAGGCAGATCTGTTCCTCTGTGTAGTTCAACCCTGTGATAGGCCTGTACTTCATGTTATCAAATAAAATTAATTCTACATTATTGCCTGTTTCTGCTCTTTTGCCAAAGCAGATTTTCACTCCTTTTTCTGGGAGTTTATCTTTTTTCTTCCCTTCTGGGATGCTGGTTTTAGAAGGGATTGTGTAATATCCCTCTGGGGTTTTCACCATCCCTGTGGTTTTTACTCCATTTTCATTGCTGATTTTCAAAGAGTTTTTCTGGGAGTTTTCTGCCATTCCTGTAACAATATTATTCAATTCTCAATATTCCAATCCTCCCTGTAAAATTGATCCCATTTTAGTTTATATTTTTCCTCATCATTTTCATCATAATTATCAATTGATTCGTTTTTAAATTCAGTGTCATATAATGGTTTTTCCCTTTCTTTAATCAGAATTCTAGATAGTATATCAGCAATTTTGTTATCTTCTCCTTTAATATGTTCAAATTTTATTTTGTAGCCTTTCTGACTAATAACATCTGTAAAATTCAACCACCTTCTCCTAGACATTGATCTTTTTTCTTGGAGTTGGCTATGAAATTTTACTATGGCTTCACAATCAGTTCTTACTGTGAATCCTGGTTTTCCTGTTAAAAACAGTTCAAATTTATCAAGTGCATACTTTATTGCTAATAGTTCTGCATCAATCGAGGAAAGGTTACCCTTTTCTCTGTATTTTCCTGATGCATATTGGCAAATTTCTTCTTTACTTTTAGGTGAGTAGACATCCTTTTTTCGCAAAAGGATAGCTCCCCATCCTTCATGTGATCCATCAGTTTGCACAATAAGATAATCACTATCTTCTGGCAAAACCAATTCTGGAAGTGTTTTTAATGCTTCTTTAATTTTTTGTACATTTTTTATATCTTCTTGATTAAAATATCTTTGACCGTTTTTTCCCAGTTTGTTGTATAATGATCCTGTTAATGAGGATAAGTTTTTAATGTATGGTCTAGCATAATTAACCAATCCCAAAAATTGTTGTAATAGTTTTGTATCTTCCATTTTATCAGGAAATTCAATAGCCTTTTTAGCAATATGATCTTGGAGTTTTATTTTTCCTTTTCCAATTTCTGCCCCAAGGAATGCTATTTTAGTTTTATTAATTTCCATCTTTTTCTTTGAGATGATTATTCCATGTTTTTCAAATAGCCTAAACACTGTATCAAGATGACTCATATGTTCAGTACTATTTTTTGAAAATACTAGAATATCATCAATGTATACCAAAACAAATTTTTGGTATGGTTTGAAAATTTTATCCATTTTTTGTTGAAATATAGCTGGTGCATTTTTTAGTCCAAATGGCATTACTAACCATTCAAATAAACCTTCTGGACATGTGAATGCAGTCCATTCAACTGACTCAGGATGCATTTTTACTTGCCAGAATCCCGACTTACAGTCAAATTTGCTATATACTTTTGAGTCTTGAATCCTATTTATTAAGACTGTTTTATCTGGTATGTTGTAAGCAAAATCTTTTGTATTGTCATTGAGTCTTTTATAATTAATGACCATTCTTGATCTTCCTCTTACAATTTCAGAATGTTTTCTCACAATAAAAGCTGCAGACCTATGTCTGGAGTTTGATTCTCTAATTACTTTTAAAGTTTTTAATTCATCAATATGCATTTTGAAATCTGCTATATCCAGATTTGTAGGATTTATTTCTGCAGTTGAGATTCTTAATTCTGGATTTATTATTTCAAGCTTACATATTGTTCCATCTTTTTCCCAATATTTCTGGATGTTATCTCCAATAATTTGGGATTTTTCTAACCTCTCAATCCATTTTGTTATGGTTTCTTCAGGCTTAAATCTAGTTATACTTATTAATTCTTTCAGTTTTGGAGTTTCAGGAATGTATTCTTCTTCAAACTCTGTAATTTGTATGTTTTCTTTACAAGTTTGTTTACATGCTCCTTTTATTTTGCATTTACAATTTTCAATATCTTTGTCTTTTAAAAGTTTTTTATTTTTTGTTTTTGTATTAGTAGGGGCTCCACCACGCTTCTCTCGCAACTCTGATGTTGTTAAAAGCTTGGTTCCCGCATTACTAATACTAGGTGCAAACATTGCCAAAGTTGCTTTTTCAACAATTTGGATATAATCTTTTGTAATAAATAATCCTCCATTATTTTGTAAGAAGAATTGTAATCCTAAGATTACATCTGCATTTATTACTAAGTCTTTTATATATGAATTATCAGGAACCCCATAGGGTTCTGATATTCCACAATTGGTTTCAAAGAATATTTGTCCACCTGAAATAGGTTGTTTTGTTGTATATGATATTCTTCCATCCATTAATTCTGATTTAATGGGTTTTGCTAAGTTTTTCTGTAGATGTTCTGGGATGAGTTTCTCATTTATTATTATTCTTGTACATCCTGTGTCGATTATTGCATTAGTACGAAATACCAATTCTCTTAATTTAAAGATTATTGGTACCCTTAATGTAGTTAATGATGAAGGATCTTGGCACACAGGTATGTACTCAGGGTTTTGTGCTAACATATACTCTGTACTAGGGTTTTGTTTATCATTAGATTCTTCTTCAGGAACTTCTTTTCCTTTATTTTCCGTATTTTTAGGACTCAACATATTATATTCTTCTAAGATTTCTTCTATGTTTTCAATTCTGGTTTTTAATTCCTTAGGATTCATTATATCTTGTAAATCAAAAAGTTTTCTTTCTATTATATCTATTCTTTTTGTGATGAATGTATAATTATTATCAATTTTTGTTATTGGCATTTCTTCGGGGAATTTAATTTTATAATATTTTAACAAGCATATTTGGCATATTTCTACATGACATATTGTACATTTAGCTCTAAGTTTTCTTGATGGGTAATAAGAGCATTTTATACAAGGTGTAGAATCAGTGCCTACTCTGAAAAGCCAATTATGGTTTTCGCATTCATTAATTTCTCTCATCATATACTCTGTTTCATATGGCATCATATACTCTTTATATGTGATACCATTATATGAGTTTTCATTTGCAAGCATATTAATCAATTCATAGGGATCATCATCCCCTTGTTCTTCTATAACATTTTCTTCCACTGTTACTATACTATATATTGTTTCAGTCTCAGAAACATCTGAGTCTACATCCAATATATCTTGTTGTATACATTCTGTAAGAATTGCTTCTCTTGAATGTTGGTTTTTTCTTTTAGGACATGCTGTTGCCAAATGGCTTTCATCACCACATGTGAAACAAGCAAGTTTCTTTGTATAATTTCTACTAGGATTATATTTTCTGACGTGATGTTTTTGTTTCAAGAAAGGTTTTCTGCTATTTGATTGTTTTATAAAATACTTCTTTCTTGTTATGAATTTGGGTTTTTTCCTTAATGGTTCCGGCCTACCATATCGTTGAGGAGTATATATCCTTTTACAGAATGAATAATCAGTTTTCTTAAGTTGTTTTTGTGCAATTATATTTGTACACTTATCTTTTAATATTTTTACCACATGAACAGCCCTCATACTAATAGTGTATTGTTGGGGATTCTTTTCAACCATTTTATTCCATGTATCTTGAATTTCTTGACCAATTGGTCTTGGTATTTTCATAAATAATTTTTCACCTAACTCTTGGTTAAAAGCACCTCCTGCTAGGCCTGTATAGTAGACATACTCATTCAAGAAGTCTACTGTTCCATATAAGTCATCTAGGTGCATTTGGTCTAGATGGATTAAGGCATCCATTTGTGTTGTTATATGTCCTGAATTACCATCTTCACCCGTTATTAGACTTGATATTTTATTTACAAAGTTATAAGGATTCGGTCCTCTTTCTATTAAGTCTTGATAATCCATTGGATAGTCTCTTTTAAATACTTCCCACATTGACTGTGCGAATTCTCCTAAATAGGTTTCAAGATATCCATACATTGATTCAGCTGTATCATTATAATCATTTTTGTTCTTGATGTAATCAGCTACAACTATGTTTTTCCATTTTGCAATTACTGAGCCCCATTCTTGAGGGCTTACATTTGTTACTTCTAATATTGCTGGGTTATGATAATATCCTCTTTCTAAAGGTTGCCTAATTCCTCTAGGTTTTGTTATCATCCCAGGTTGTATTTTTCCATAAGGATATTCTGGATGAACATGTGTGATTGAGTGTCTAGAATTATTTCCAGTATAATTAGTTCCAGGTCTCCACTCAGTCCCTCTTTGGTATGGGGCAAAGGGAGTTCCAGGGACTCTTGTTATACTGTCTCCTGTATTTTTCATGACAACATCTTTGTTCATGAATTCTTTAGCTGTTTTATTTGTTTTCTCAGAATGTAAGGAGATATGGTCTCCCATATATTGTTCCATTAATATATTATCAGAACTTTGTCCTACTTCTGGTGAGTTTTCCTTTAAGAACAAGTGAGCTTCTATATCTGCTTGTTGTTCTTCTTTTATTTGTATTTTTTGTAATCTTTTCTGTACTTCTTTCTCAATAATATCTTCTAAATTATTCTTCCATTCTTTATTTTTTCTTTTCATTTTATCCTTTAATTCTTGTTTTTGTTCATTTAGTTTTGATATTTCTCTTATCATTTCTTCATAATTTTCTATCCAATTCTCAAAATATCCACTATGTTTTGGACATTCTATTAAATGGATCATATGTTTTAACTTATCAGAATATCTTCTATCAAGATCAATTTTACAATCTTGACAATTATGAGGTAATATTCCTTTGTTTTTGAATTTTTTAGTTAGTGCAGAATGCACATGTTGTGAGAAAACTCTTTCATACCTGTCATGGTACTCTCTTTTATTTAGAATTTTCCCTTTCTTAAAGTTTTCAAATTTTCTTGTTTTTAAACAAATGTGTTGAATGTCTTTAGCAATTCTTTCCACTTCGTCTTCACTAGGGTGGAATATATGTTTTCCTTCATATTTTACATAGTTATCTGTTACTGGTTTTTCTACAATAAACCTTTTCATTTGTCTATTCATTTTCCTGACCTTCTTCTTCTATAAAATCTATTGGTCGTTTTGCAGTTTCATAATCGTTAAACCTTACTGACGTCTCTCCTCTGGAGTTAATGAAGTAATTTACATTTTTTGGAGTTAAATTTTTAACATTTGGTTTTTCAAAGAATTTTGATAGATCCCAATTTTTCCCAGCATTTTCTTCTGATGATATTTCAGTTGGTCCTATCATTTTTACTCCTTCACTTCCTATGATACTTACCACAGTTTCAATTTTTGTTTTATGCCTGGTTTGGCCATTGTTTGTGATTCTTCCTAAGAAGCCTACACATACCATTAGGTTGTGACCAGTTTCCATTTCTTCATATCCTACAGTTTGAATTCCTATTTGGATATGCTTCATAAAATCTGTTATTTGTATCATATAATCTGGTGCCAAATAACATACTCCCACATTAGGGTTCATATCAATTTCCATTAATCCTATGATAGCTTGGGTTGGATTAGTCCACCTTGTATCTAGAACAGTCATTAGGACTTTAGTTCCTAAGTTTTTTCTAGTTAAACCTTTTACTCCTATGGAGATTAATCCCATATGCATGTATTTTTGTCCTTGTCTTTGAAGCCTAATTGCTTCATTATTACTTATTAATTTTATTAATTTTTTGTCATCTTTTAGACAGCTTATTGGTTCCGTATAATGATATTTGTAATATCCTGTGTTCCAATTAAGGAATCTTTGGTCATACAATAATCTTGGTTCCAATTGGATTAATGTTCTTTTCTTGAAGTTTTCAAATTCAATATCAGGGTCAATTATTTCTTCAATTATTGTTGGCCCTTCTTCAAGTTTGGTTTTTTCTCTGAACATTCTATCTATTAAGGTTTTTTCAAAGTTTGAGCTTTCAATCCTTTGAGAATTACTTCTTTCTACTAGACTGTTTTTGGATTCATTAGTTAGAGAAAATGATCTCCTACTCATTTTTGTAAATATTTTTCGTCTGGTTTTACAACCCAGAAGTTTAGTTTTTCTTGTGGTTTAGTTTTCCTTCTAGCTTCTGCAGGTAATTTTGCAATTTGTTCAGCTAGTTGTTTTATTGTATTATCTTCAGGTATTCTAACAGCTTGTATTCTTTCAAGTTTTTCATCTATGCTTTCAATGGCTATTCTTAATGCAGGGTCTTGATATTTTTTCATGTTTTCCATTTGAACATGTACATCATCAATTTTTTTCTTTAGTATTTCAGTTGTTACAAGCTCTTTTATTTTCTTGTCAATTAGACTAATATTTGTGTTATTTGTTTTATTATGGTCTGTCATTTCGCCAATCTTCTTATGAAGATTATTAACATTTAGCTTTATTTCTACTAATTCTTTGTTTAATTCTTTGAATTTATTATTAATTTCTTGTTTAAAGTTTTCTATTGTTTCTTTAACCTCTTTCAAAGCTGTTTCCATTATCCTTTAATGATTTTTATAATTTTGTTACACATTTCATTTACATTTTCAATATTGTTTTCAACAATATTTTTAATTTCCTTTATCTCTTTATCAAGTTTTTCAACCTTATCTTGTAGTTGTTTTAATTCCTCACTATGGTTAATGATTTTTCTCGGATTTGGGATATCATTAACTAGTTTAGAACTTTCATATTGAAGTGTTGTTATGGTTTTAGATAAGTTTTTCATTCCACTGGATGATTTATCATACTGGGTTGATAAGTATGTTTGGTTTTCTAATATTACTTTAAGATTTGTATTATTTTGTTTTCCTAATAATTCTAAGTTATCTAGTTTTGCTTCAATTGATTGAAGACTTCTTTGTATATCCATGTTTTTATTTGTTAACATTTTATTCATGAGTTTTTAAGTGTTGTCTTAAAGCTTCTAATCTTACGATTAGTTTGCAATAATTTTTAAAAGTTCTATTTTTCTTGAGTTTTATTCTTTTGATTTTTATTTTATTTTGTTTACAGATCTTACAATCTTTAGTTTGGTTTTTGAATAGCCTTTTCTTTTCAATATCAATTATTAAAAATTTTTCGTAATTAATATTGTCATTTAATTTGATTGCGTTTTGATTATCTTTTAATCCGTCATTAGCCATAAGCCCTAAAATCGCAACTTATGCTCTGATACCAATTTTTTAGAGGGGGTGTGTTTTTGGGCACTTTTTAGAGAAGTGTTAAACTCATTTAAATCATTTTTGGACATTATTTTCCTTAATTTGGTGATTTAAGGGTAAAATTGGTATTTTTTGAAAATTTTCTCTCTCCAGGGGGTTGAAAGGAATAAAAATTTATGTGGGTATTTTGGAGGAATAAAGTAGTAGTGTTGGGGGTTTTTAAATAATTTTCCCTAGAATAAAATATGGTCAATATAATAATAATATAATAATAATTTAAATAATAAATATAATAATAACAATAATATCATTATTGGTATCATAAATATAATTAATACTTTAAAATGTCCAAATACACCAAAAATATAATAAATATAATATATAATTTAAATAATAATAATAATTATATAATAAATACATAAAAAATAATAATAATGATTTCCATAATACTAATTAATATTAGAAATAATAATATATAAAATTTAAAATAAAATAAAATATAGTAAATATAATAATAATCAAATAATAATTTAAATAATAATCATAATTAATACTTTAATAAATTTACCAAAAATATAATAAATGTCATATATAAATTCAATAATAATATAAAAAATTTCAAATAATATAATATAATTTAAATATAATATATACACTATTGAAATAAATAATAATAATAATATATACAATTTCAAATAATATAATATATACTAATGAAAACAAAAACAAAATAAATTTTCAATAAAAAATATCTTCGGTCGGCTATTTCTTGCTTCGGTCGAAGTCATCACATTGAGCGACCGAAGTTTTTTCTCGCGACCGAAGCTCAACTAATCATGCTTAAGTAATAGGCACTTCGGTCGGCTATTTTTGCTTCGATCGGTCCGATCGAAGTCCCCGACCGAAGGGTTTTTTGTCTTTTCGGGTAGAAAAGTTATCTTTTAAGCGGTGGGTGTAAAAAACTTTTTTACTATGTCTGACAGGACAACAGAGGCTATTACTTCTTTCCTTTATTTTATCTCTTTTTTTTAGTGTGAAATAAATTTATTATTTTTTTTAAAAAAAAATAAGAATATCCATATCTTGTGGCTATCATTACGTTGCACATTTTTTGAAGTTAATATTCCGTACAATCTTGTTGCCCCCTCGAATATCCCTTGTTGCCTTGTTGCATGGATGTTTTTTTGTAATTTGAGTGATTCATGTTCATCTTTAAATCTAATGAAATCATGTAGGCCATAATTTTTTTAGTAATACATATATCCCTCTAATCAAAGTAAATTTTCATTTACACTAGACCATATATACATTATATATGGGTGTTCAGTTTAGTATATGAAATTAATTAATTTAATCACATTTAATGGGATTATCGATGAGATAATAATTTTATGAATTCGCTCACTAATACCGGGTTCTTAAATAATTAAAGATCCTAATCACTCAAAATAAATATAAGTGAGTTTCAATAAAATAATAATCTATGAAGATTAATCACTCAAAATAAATTAACCGTTAGAATATGGCATACTATGGGCATTTTTGATGTGATTTAAAACAAAAAAAAAAAACAAAAGCCAAAAGTAGGAGCAGAATCAGAAGTCAAAAGAAAAAACATATAACTTTTGTGTTTAGATGAAATTCTTGAAAATCAGCTTTTTTTTAAAAAAAAAATGTTTGGATGAGTTAAAATGAAAAGTGCTTTTGGAATATGTGAATCAGATATATTTATAGTATAATTTATATTAAGTAGTAGGGGCATTTAAGACTTTGCACACATTACTATGTGCTTTGGGAGAAGCACTCCCTGAACTGCTTCTCCCGGAAGCACTTTTTTAGTTTTTCAATGTGCTTTTGTTTTTTTCAAAAGCCCAAACAAACACTTATTTTCTACCGGAAGTGCTTTTGACAGAAGCAAAAGCAAAAACATATGTCTAAGAAGTCAATCCAAACGGGGCCTATACTTTAAACTAAAACAAAATGACATATAGATGGAGAAGACAAGTAATTATATACTACAAAAGGTCCCGCCCACCCTTACTTGTAGTAGGAGTGGGCGTCGGGTCGTGTTTGGTGGTTTCGAATTGGTCGGATTCGGGCTAATGGGGTTCGCGTAGAAAAATAAAGTACCTGACCACTACCCGATTGGGTACCCAGTCGGGTCGGGTACCCACTCTTTTTTTTGAAAAAAATAAAGAAAAAACCTATTTTTTTAAAAAAAAACAAATTATTAAAGAAACTTAAAATAAATTACCCGACCACTACCCAACATTGATGGGTGCCCGACACGATCGGGTCGGTACCCACTTCGGGTACCCGCTCTTTTTCTTTTTTGAAAAAAATAAAGAAAAAACCTTTTTTGTTAAAAAAACAAATTATCAAAGAAAATTTGATAAATTTAACAATCACCATCATAATTTACAATTTACAAATAAGAATGAGAACGATACTCATTCACTAACGAATAACAGACAATAATTGACTAATATTATTTCAAAAAAATAGGGATTGTGAGGTTTTACACTTTTGGTTTCAATAAAATTATGTAATTAGAAATACTAGAAAATAAATACTCTCTACATTGTGGGGAAAATTTTTTTTTAAAAAAAAGACATTTTTTTAAAAAATAAAATAAAATAAAATTTTTGAAAAAACAAAGATCGGGTAATTCGGATACTCGATCGGGGAATTCGGGTTTATTTGTAAAACCCGATATCCGACCCGATCTACTAATTTCGGGTTCGGATACCCGACGTCGGGTTTTTTTTTTGGGTTCGGGTACCCAATGCGATCTCACTATTTTCCATGTTCGGATTGGATACCCGATTAACCCGCCCCGTTTGCCCACCCCTCTTGTAGCAACTTCAAACAGCTTTCCATTAGGCAATTTTCCGGAGTAAAATTTTATTACAATAAATTTTTATTTTAATTATAAAAATAAAGTCGGTTATGAAACCTTAGATTTAAAGGGGTGTATTGGATTGAGACTCTACAGGATTTTTTTGGACTTTCAAAGTTGGGGTGTATTCAATCTAGATTTTAAAAAGTCTTTAAAAATCTAGATGTATTCAATACAGATTTTTAAAAGTCTTTAAAAATCTAGAGGTATTCAATACAGATTTTAAAAAGTCTTTAAAAATCTAGAGGTATTCAACACTCTATGGATTTTAATTCTTTATAGATTTTAATGGATTCTCTTAAAAATTATAACTACACGAAATCTCTCTAAAATCAGTCAGACTCTTCATAGACTCTATACAAATCGGTCAACTCTACGTGGAGTCTATAGACTTTCTAAATCCACCGACTTGTTAAAGTTCATAAAAATCTATTAAAATCTCAAACGAATACACCCCTCTTAAGTTACTAACGAGATTAGTGATCCAATTTGTGACTGAAACTCATTAAATATCAAGTTTTTTGCAGTCGAAAAAATCATCATCAAACCTCAGAATTCGGACAATAATGATGTTAGCGACTGAATTTGCAATTAAAACTCATTAGTTCCAAAAAATTTAATAACTAAACTCGGTAGTCAAATGAAAATATATATATATATATATATATATTTTAAGGGGTGCTACTTAGGCTGAATTCAAACTACTTGGGATTGAGGTAGTGCAGTTTTTTTTAGGGGAAAAAACACTCAAAGAATTTTATTTAGAAAAGATATAGAAGTAAGAAAGGAAGAAAGAAGAAAAGAAAGAAAAGATACAATAATGTTTGATAAAACAATCATGTAATTAGAAGTACACTATTTCGAATTTCGTGAACATGAACATTACGATTAAGATGTAAAAGTCGAAGGGAGACAAAATAATAGTATTACTATTACTTAAGAATTGAGACATCATTTTCTTCCACGAATGCGCATTCAAGTGACATTTGTGGTTTACAATCATCCAAATCTCCCAATCTCTATTCACTCCCTAACCAAAATCATTTTCTCTTCTCATCAACCCCTCACCCCATTGGCTAAGACAAAAGGTCCTCTTTTTTAAGCTGCATTTTGAATAGTCTTAAACCTAAGTAATCGATGCTTTTATATATAACATTTATCGAGAGAAAAAAAAAAAAAGAATTAACATACTAGGAAAATATAAATAATTCATTTTAATTCACACCCACATATATAATGCTAAATCATTGAATATAGCGGCACGGTTATCCTACTTTAATCAAAGTAAGCTTGACCATAGATTTTTTTTTTTAATTTTTTTTTAGCATCGAACATTTATTCGAAAGTAATAATGATTGAGTTAATAGAATTACATTGGACGACAAAGCTCACGAGTTTAAAATGGTTCACCCGAATACAAAATATTTTGTTAGATGGTGTTTCTTTTGGGAGCTTAGGCTTTAGAAATTCTACAAAAATAAAAATTTTGTTCTATGAGTTGTTAGTTCCCAGTGGCGAGATCTGCACTCTTTATGTGTTTATTCAATCTAAGAGTTTCAACATAAACTTTGAAATTCATTAATCAAGAACATAATAAATCATGCATAGTGAAAATTTAAAGTGGAAATAATAAAATGAACAAACACGAGAGTTGTGAACTAAGTTTGGCCACAACCCTATCCGGGGTAACAATCTAGAAGAATTCTACTATGTGTTCAAGTAGTCATTTCCAACAATTGTGAGCAGAAATATATGTTAATGACCAAAACCCCATTTTGGTGGAAATCCCTTCGAGACCCTTCTCTAGCCCACGAAGCTCCATGCCCCAAGTTTCTCTCAAACAATTCATGTGATGTGATAGTTGTATTGATCTTCAATTTGGTGCATATATGTTTTCATAAATATCTTTGATAGTCCTCTTGTTTGTTTTTAGCAACTCTAAACAAAGGTCCTGCTCCTTTTGTTATCAACCCAATACTGAATAACATGAAGATGATTTAATCATCAATATATTATTGAACTGTTGAAACCACCACCAGAAACAAAGTCTGTTAATCACCAAGTGAATGGTTTCTTGTTGCACCTGTCGAGAGAATGATTCTGGATGAAGAAGAAGGCTTCGTTTGGTAAAAAATTATAGCCTTTACACTACAAGAGTTTTCTGTTTAACGACCGGAAAAAATTGGTAAAATTCGGTAGCCAAAAGGGGTTAGCGACCGAATTTGCGACCGAAATTCGTTAGCGACTATAATTTTAGCGACCGAAACTCGTTAGCTACCACAATTTTAGCGACCGAATCCGGATTTTTCCTTGTAGTGTTAGCCTTTTGCTTTTCAAATACGTACATACTTAAAAATAGCTTGAAACACTTATATAATAAACACTAATTTCAGTAACCCCAAATTTTAACCCCTAAACTCTAAACTTTATAGTCTGAACACCCATTGCATTTTTCCAACTTTTAGCTTTTCAAACTCTAACCTCTAAACTCTAATTATAAATTCTAACACCAAACACCATACTCAAAACTATCTCAATTTAAAACTATTTTTAACTATTAATTCAAAACTCCAAACTCCAAAGTTTAAACTCTAATTATTTCCAAAACATAGCCGAAAAATGATACTCTCTCCGTCCCGCGAAATGTGGCTACTTTCTTTTGGACACGGTAATTTAGGTGGTGGGGTTTAGTGGTTAAAGTGGTGTGGGTATTTGTGTTTAAAAAGTTTAATGAATTTTGACTTTGTTTATTTTTTAACTTTGACTTAATATTATTTTAATGATTTAATTAGAGAAAAATAGTCAAGTATGGTCTTGTTAAAATCGTCTAGGCGTCTAGTTTTAGAACATATATTTTATATAACTTTTATTTGTACCCATTTTAAAATATGAAGATTAAAGAAATGCAATGGACTTTGGGTAGAAAACTAAAAGTGTATTGGGAGTTGTGCAAAATAGTAAAAATAATTATTTTTAATGAGATTTGGAAACCATTAAGATTCTAATTATATTTATATTAATTTAATTTATCTAAAAATGGAAAGTGGTCAAATTTCTTGGGACACTCCTAAAAGAAATACTAGCCACATTTCGTGGATGGAGGGAGTATGATATGGTTTCCAAATTGGATTCAATCAAGCCTGCATATATGCATGGGCTTGTTTGGAAGCCGGAATATTAGGAGCATATAGCGGATTCAATCAGCATATTGTCTCACAATTCTCTCTCTAAATCTGCTATCTGCTAGCGGATCTGCTGACTCCCAAACATCCACACGGTGCAACAAATTTTGACTATTGAAGGTAAATATTCGGTCATTAATCCCGCCTTCCATAGTTGAAAAAATTCCCTAGATAGAAAGATGTTCTCACCCGAATAAAATTATGGCCCTGTTTGGCAAAACAGCTAAACAGAATTAGCTTATTCTAAGCAATTTGAACTGAATTAGCTTATTTAAAAAGACAAAATAACTTAAAACAGTGTTCAATCAGCTCTTTTTGAAACCGCTGCAAATAGCAGCATTTTGGATTTTAGCTTATTCTAGGCAAAAAGTTAGTTTCGAAATTATCAAACAGCTAAGTTTAACTAATTATTACTCACATAATCAGTTAACAGCTAACAGCTAATTCCCAAACAGGGCCTATAATTTGATGAGAATATTCTAGTTACTAGAATTAAATGTTACTTGATGTAGCTTTAATTTCAGAGTTTCAAATTATAGCTACAGCCCCAGAAGCTAGTGATGAAACTGAACTATTATTTTGATATAAAATCTATAGCTCCCCACAGTGAGCTCTAAAAAATTGCGTGCAGAACAAATTCAAAAACTATAGATCCAGTCGCAGCTCCATCTAGTTTTGTCAAACAGACTTTAAAACAACATTTTACTAATTAATTTATTAGTTATAACTTTTCAAAATTAGAAAAGAAAATTGTAATTAAATTGAAGAAGAGCTTTCAAATTAAAGCTGCCAAATGCTTTACACGGTTACTTCTTCTATTTGTAGAGTTCAGCTAGGGGTGTACACGGTTTGGATTGGTTTGATTTGGCACCAAACCCAAACCAAACCATAAAAAAATGGTTTCGAAAAAAATAAACCCCAAACAAAACCGTTTTAGCTTTCAAACCAAATCAAAACCAAACCGAAAAAAATAGTTTGGTGCGGTTTGATTTTGGTTTAACCAAAATTTTAAAAACAAACAAATCCTATAAATTAGAGTCGTAAGTGTAACAGTCCAAACTCCAAAATGCTAATTAAAAGTTAAAAAAAAACATAAGTTCATTGTATACAAGCCAAATACTTAATGAACTAGAACTACTAGAAACTCTTGGGAAAAAAATGAAAATACAATTATCAATGCATAGACAATGATAGGGAAACAAGTAAAATTGAATCTTGATCTTGCATTTCTGATTTGTGCGAAAAAGGCAGAGAAAGTGGATATATATATATATATATTAAATATATATAGAGTGCGGTTTTGTTGATATCCCACGTCGGTTGTGATGTGTACCTCTTACTATCTTATATATAGTTGGGAGCAACTCTCTACCTATCACCAATTGATTTTAGGTGTGAGCTCCCCATCCATGAATTCCTACATGGCATCAGAGCCATGGTTCACGGATTGGATATATTTGATCCTGAATTTGGATTGGATTTCGAGATGGATATCATCTCGAGGGGAGGGTGTTGATATCCCATATCAATTGTGATGTGTCCCTCTTACTACCTTATATGGTTGGGAACAACTCTCTATCGATCATCAATTGGTTTTATGTGTGAGCCCCATCCATTAATTCTTTTGTAGTCTGGTTTGATTATTTTTTCTTCAAACTAAACCTAAACCGCAAACCATGGTTTGGTATAAATAAAAATCAAACCATAAAATTTAAACCGCAAACCAAACGGTTTGGTCTGCTGGTCTAGACCTCTGAACAGCCTTAAGTTCATGTTAAAAACCCATGCTCTTTAGAGCGTTCATCTAAATATTTTTTTTTTCATTTTGATAGACCTTATAAAATAAACAAAAGCTCCCAAAATTTGAAAAACTAAATATAAAAATTAGACACAGTATCAAATTTCAATAATTGGGCTTCACTTAGAAAAAAAAAAGTAAAGAAAATTGGAGCAATATTATCACATACAGATCACTCATGAATCCATCACTTTCTTGAATTAATAACTGGTCATTGTTGTACTTCTGTGGTTTACAATTGTCCCAATCTCCCAACCTCTAATAAATGTCTTAACATTTTCATTTTCTCCACTCTATACACGTTTGGACAGAATTCTTTGATTTTTGCCGTTTTTTGAATAGAGCTTTGCAGTGGTATGTATTAGTTATTTAAATTTATATCTGGATACATTAATTAAAATAATCATTTTAAAATTTTATTTTTAATGTTTAACTAATGTAAATATATATTTTATAAATCAATCATTTAAAACCTAATATATCATCAAATTCGGTTAAATGAACAGACCAATTTTAATGTTCTGAGATGGACGTGTTAAGGTAGTATTGTGGCATACTTGTACTTGTCTAGATGAGTCTATACTAGCAATATAAACTTGTAATAAAATGAATAGTAAAATAAGTAGTAAATTTGTAAGGCACGGTTTTATGTTTATACTAGCAATATAAATATCATCATCAATTTTATATTTACCATCATTTCCAACTACTGTTCTATCTTAGAAAATGTTTATGTGATGTCACAGGATTATATGATCAAAGTATTAACAAAATCACATCAATGGAAAGTTCAAATTCATATCGTTATGGTGTTCTATACAATGTAGTTGAAATGGTCTGTCAAATGTTATGACAATTATATCTTTTTTAATCTATCATCATATGATGCTCTTCAGTAATCATGATTTTGTGTTTTGATATAATGTAGTAAATGCCCACGCTACAAATTACAAAAATAATAATGTAAAAAGGGGGAATATAATGGGTGTTTACACCAAGGTTATCAAAATCTAGATCTTATTTAGGATCGTTTTTCTATTTGCAAGATTTGGATCGTAGCATCGTATTCAGATCCTAATATCCTATGAGGACAAAAAAACATATATATTCATATTGCATATTAGTAAATTATAATAACCAATATCAATAGACAATAATTTGTTTAGCAAAAAAAAGGATAATAATTGAGCATTTAAGACATGATGCTTGAGCTGTGTTGCATTTGTCATTAGAAATTTCCCCATTTTCGTCAGTCTCAACCACTGTCTCATTGGATTCATCATTATCCATCTGAGCAGGGGGTTTAGGACTAAGATCTCCATCAGCAGGGGTGCTGGAAGGGGATGCTACAACAAGGGCGGCGGTAGAAAGAGGAAGGGGATGTGAGGGCGACGATAGGAAGAGAAGGAGGATACGACGGCGACGTCCAGGAAGATTAAAGGAGATACAACGGCGACTGTTGGAAGAGGAAGTTGAAGGGGATGCGAGGAAGATAGAGATGCAAACAAGAATCCCTAGATCTGGATTTTGGAAAAGAATGGAGGACCGAAAAATGAAAAAATGAGATAAAAAATAAGAGGGAGTGGGATCGGATCGTTCAAAGATTTTAAGATCTTGTATAGATCCTATAGATCTTATTCAGATCTCACCCTAATTTAGATCTCAAACAGATTTTAATCGTTTTGGCTTTGTGGGATCGTAGGATCCTAAGATCCTAACATCTAGATCTAGATTTTAATAACATTGGATTACACCACAAATTAAAAGGATAAATAAAAGAAATTATATGAATTTAAACTCTTAACTCTTAACTCTTTAGGTATTGAGCCTAAAGAACAGACTATTGGAGAAATGGGGGCCAAATAAAGACCATTTAAGAGATATTTGGCCCCCATTTCTCAAATGTGTAATATTGGATTGAAATACGTATATGAAGTGAACAATATGTGAGGTAGTAGTCTCCTTCAGGGCTACTATACAGAATAAGCCTCTGGTGTCCTTTTTGTCTACTTAATACAGATGCATCAGATAAGGACCATGACTCAAATGTGATTATTTGATTCTCCTGTATTGTTGGCATTACAATTACAACCACAGATGAATACGCCAAATTAAAAAAAAAAAAAAAAAAAAACACGAGTCCATCTTTGCTACCTACAATAAATATTTGTGGAGGACAATCATTAAGGCCTTCCCACATTTCCTTATAACATTGGTTCAATTATTTTTCCTCATCAATCATAATTCACTTTTTCAACACAACCTTTGTTTGTCCAAATTTTTCTTACACAGTTTAGCAACCCCCCACCCCCTTTTCTTCCCACCAAATCTCTCACAGGCATACACTTCCTTCTTCTTCTCTCTTACAAATGGTAATCCTACTATACATTAAGAAAGTGAATGTGCCTATATACTATATGTATAGTATAGCATATTTTTCCATCAAAATGGTTTGGTGTTTGTGTTAAACTCTCTTATTATGTAATAATTTAATGTGTGCATTGTCGAAACTTTTCAGGTTCACGTCGATAGCCATGGTGGGAAAGACGGTGGGGTTTTGGTGGATTTCCATGGCAAACCGGTGGATAAATTCAAAACCGGTGGATGGATGGCCGCGGGCTTAATCCTAGGTAAAATCTTATCTCTATGCTTATACTTCATAATACTTTTCATATAGAAACTTGGAATGCATACATTAGTAAAGGATGAGCTTAAAGGGACACAGTTGTATCCTCTCTCTTTTTTTTCTTTTTTCTTTTTTTTTTTTTCTGGAAAACGACACTTAAAGTCTGGAATGTTATCTGTTGTCTGAACTCTTTAACATGTTGAAAGAATGCATCTCAATAACAACAATGCATAATTTTAACAACCGCCCACATATATCATGTATGGATTGTTATTGATGAATTTTTACATATACTAATGTTTCTGAATTCAAAATTTTCTTACTATTTTTTTTTTCAAGTTGCTTGTACTCTACCCCTACCTATTTGTCACTTAAAAAATTAACAAAAAAATATCACAATAATCTAATTAATGTTATCTTCTTGTAAGAACAGGGGAACCCAGAATCATTTGTAAGCCTTGTATAGGTTTTCCTGTGTTTATGGAATTCTTCACAATTTATTGTTAGCAGATTGATAAGCTTTTGTCTTTTATGTGCGTAGGTTCACTTTGTATAAACATGAAAATTTTAAAGGGAAGAATTTTAATACATCTGAAATAGCAAGTTCCCCCTTCAGTGCTTTACAAAATGTTCGATTGCAGGAACGGAGTTGTCTGAAAGGATATGCGTGATGGGCATATCGATGAATCTAGTGACATATTTGGTTGGCGATTTGCATCTTTCATCTGCAATGTCGGCAAATATTGTCACAAACTTCATGGGAACGCTAAACCTGCTAGGCCTCCTCGGTGGTTTTGTGGCTGATGCTCGACTAGGCAGATACAAAACCGTTGCACTTTCTGCTTCTATAATGGCTCTGGTACAACATGTCTTAACTTTCTTTGCTTTTATGTGTTCAAATCAGATCTTTGCAAGTTTTAAGGTTATGTTTACTTTAAGGTAGTAGTAATTGACCTGTTGGTCTTTAGTAGTCATTGTTAATGATTAATGAAAAGTTGGAAACTTTAAAGTGTCTTTATTGATAAAGAGATAGAATGAAGAGGAACTCCAATTATCAGACAAAAAGAAAAGTAGCATCCTTTGTGTGGCTTTTGCAATTTGAACTCCAAGTAATAAAGAATACATTGTCTAGTTGCATTTCAAAACTGAAGTAATATGGTCCAAACATGTTACTACTAAAAGATTGATTTTTCAGCACACAAATTCATCAATCCATTTTTAAACTTATATACAATCATTAGAAGAAAATTAAGCAATTCCCAACAATTCTATTACATAATCTTGGAATGCAAGAGATGACATTATTAGTGTTCTTTTCCTACATAAATCAGTTGTTATAACAACCTTATATGAATGTGATTAAATCCAGGGGGTAGCACTTTTGACACTAGCCACAACTCTGCCAAGCATGAGGCCTCCTCCATGCCAGAACTCGAGGCATCAAGATTGCATCGCGGCCACAGGGCAACAGCTATTGCTCCTCTACACGGCCCTGTACACCATAGCTCTTGGGGGAGGCGGGATCAAGTCCAACGTCTCGGGTTTTGGATCCGACCAATTCGACCCCTCCAATCCTAAGGAGGAAAAGGCCATGATATTTTTCTTCAATAGGTTCTACTTTTGCATCAGCCTCGGTTCCCTTTTTGCCGTGACGATTTTGGTGTACGTACAAGACAACGTGGGAAGAGGATGGGGGTATGGGATATCCGCTGGCACGATGATCATTGCAGTTGTAATATTCATTTGCGGGACAATGCTGTACCGGTTCAGGACGCCCGAGGGGAGCCCCTTGACCGTGATATGGCGAGTCGTGTATTTGGCCTTGAAGAAGAGAAAGGCGGCTTACCCTCCACAGGACAACATGTTGAATGGATATTACAGTGCAAAAGTACCTCATACCGAAGCTCTCAGGTAAATATATCCCCAAAAGGAAAACTGCAATTAGCGACACTTTTTGAGGCGTCGCTAACCAGATTTTTTTATTTTTTACAACTCGTGTTAACGACGAGTGTATGCGTTGTTAAAAACATCGCTAACTGCAATATTTTTAATGCATGTGTCATTAGTATTTATTTTTAATTTTTACATAATGTCTATTGAATTATTGTGATAAAGGATGATGAGGTTTCGCCTACTGGTTAAGTCTCCTAACTTCCAACTTTATAATTGGAGATTTGATTCCTCACTGGCCTCTTATTCCTCTCCTTTATCCATTTGTAGTTTGTGTGGTTTGAACTCTCACACTCCTTTGTCGACGACGCTCGAGTATCAATATTTTCCCGAAAAATGCATGAAAACTAAAGGGATTGGACATAGCCTTTTCTGACTAGGTCTGCATTCGCTTTATGAGATACAGTATTACTCTTACATTATTTGACTTTATCTGGTTTGTAGATGTCTGGACAAGGCAGCAATTTTGGATGAGAAGGCCATGGTGATGGGCAATGAGAGCAACGGTTGGATTGTGTCGACAGTTACACAAGTTGAGGAGGTGAAGATGGTAATAAAGCTTATCCCAATATGGTCTACCTGCATCCTTTTCTGGACAGTATACTCTCAGATGAACACATTCACAATTGAGCAAGCCACCTTCATGTACCGAAGTATCGGCAACTTTGAAATCCCGGCTGGCACTTTCTCCGTCTTCCTCTTCCTCTCCATTCTCCTCTTCACATCCCTCAACGAACGAGTCTTCGTGCCAATGGCGCGGAAAATCACAGGAAGGGTGCAGGGGATAACGTGCCTCCAACGTATCGGGATTGGCCTTCTGTTCTCTATCCTAGGTAAGAAACAGATGAAGTTCACAATATTTCATTAACATGACTTCAATGACAGATTTCGGACACTTTCATTATTTTTTGTTGTTTGGTGTCTCGGGTAGTCCTGTTAAACTAAACGAGCTTGTTTGAGCTCAACTCATGAAATTGTTAGCTCAAAAATTTAGTATGCAGCTCGATTCGACTCGTTTAGCAGCTCTAGTTTATCATAATCCCTTTCATTACTTATGATAATCCATTGATCCACTTGCAAAATTATAGGCATGGCAGTGTCGGCCCTTGTGGAGAAGATGCGGCGTGAGAGGTACGTACACGACAATGTGATGGTCACGGCGTTCTGGCTGGTCCCGCAGTTCTTCATAGTGGGGGCGGGCGAAGCGTTTGCGTACGTGGGGCAGCTGGAGTTCTTCATCCGGGAGGCGCCGGAGAGGATGAAGTCCATGAGCACAGGGCTTTTCCTAAGCACACTTTCCATGGGGTTTTTTGTGAGCAGTTTGTTGGTTTCTCTGGTGGACAAAGCAGCAAAAGGGAAATGGCTAAAGAGCAATTTGAACAAGGCAAGATTGGAGAATTTCTATTGGATGCTTGCAGTTCTAGGGGTCTTGAATTTCTTTGTCTTCCTTGCATTTTCAATGAGGCATCAGTACAAGCAGCAGAACTATTTTGTGTCTGGGGAATGTGGGGAGAAAGAGCTTAAGGAGAATAATTTGGACAGCAACAACATGGTTGGTGCAGACAAGATTGCAGTTGTTGCTGTAATTGAAGAACCCTAAGGACTTAAAACTTGATTTTGTTTGGTTACTCTCTTTTTTTTCTTGTTCTTTTTTTTGGGGTTGAGGATGTAATATATGTGTGTGCTTTTGTGTAGGTTGGGAAGTTTGGAAAGTGTTATTTGTTGGGAATAGGCATGTTGTGTAGCTTTACTTTGTGTCCAATGTTAAATGTAGGGTAAGTTGGTGTTTATATGGTTTGGCATTATATGGTTTGGCATCCCAAGAAAGGCAATGTTTCAACAATGATCTCTTTTAGTACAAAACTGTGTTTCCAAATGTACTGTTTTTATTGGGGAAAAAGGTTGTTGAAATAATTTTTGATAAAAATAAATATCTAAGTGATGTTAAAAAATTTAATATGGAGAAAATATTTATAATCCCACCATGATTTTAACAAACATACGGTATAACTATACTTTTTCATCACCTAATGATTGTGCATTGTGGGAACTTTTACGGGCATTAGCTTAGTGGTAATACTTCCTCCGTTGCTTTTTAAGTGTAACACTTTCTTTTTTTGCCTGTTTCATAATAAATGTTACATTATCATATATGGAATGTTTTTAAAGTTAAAAATTTTTCATTAAAGCACTTTTGTTCCTTTCATTAAATATCGTGTCATTTCCTTATGTTACACTTATTTAGAAACGAAGGGAGTACAAATTAGCGATAGAAAAGTGTTTGTGGCTACCAGCGACGGAAACATCAATCGTAAAATTTGGTTCGCCAAGTAGCAAACGATTGAGCAACCTCGCCAATTTGACAACCGATTCAGCCACCAGATGTTTTTAGTCATGAGAAGAAAAGGTTCCGCCCCCACCCCCGCGTCAGATTTACAGGCTTTTTTCCGCATCACAAAAGGCTAGGAAAAAAATAAAAAGAAAAATAAGTAAAGAAATCATCTAGCAGCGGAAACCATGTGTCAATTGCATCTGTCATACGGCTATTTAAATAAGACAATTTTTACCTTTATATAAAAATTATATACAGTTTTATTTTAAAATTATGTAATTAGTCAAATTTAATAATACTTAAATTAACTATATTATTTTATTAATAGTTACAATAAAATTAAATTGAATTAAAATTAAATACTAGTAATAAATTAGACGATCAAAGTGAGCAAGAAGAAATCCTGATCAGTTGGGCTGAGCCCATTATAAAACCTTGAAGTTTGACCAATTCTTACGCCCATTGGAAAGCTACGGCCTGCATTTTCCCACCACGTCATGTTATTTTTGTCCTTGAATTGTACTAGTAGGTAAATAATGAAAAATAAAAATAACTGAAAATTGTTACGTGGCAATATAATAATTAGTGCATGTCCATAATTAAGTAAATGAATTACAAGTGTTATACACTTGTCTTTGTATTAGCAATTCATGAGTGACTAAGCACTAGTTTTACAACATTCCTAATTTTACAACACGTTATCAGCACGAGGGGTCTCTACCGGAGTTCTATCGGAGTTCTGTCTTAGGTATAATTTTATATCCCTACTTTTCAATAATATTATGACTAATCTTGCAAAACAGGAATTTATCCCGTTATTGGTCTCTGGGGACAACTATATGTCCTGGGCACGGGATGTAAAAATGCACATGGCATCTATGGGGCTGGAAGATACTATTGCCCCCGATAAAAAACCATCAAGCCAGGATAAGGCAAAAGCCATGATCTTTTTGTGCCACCATATTGATGAATCGTTGAAACTTCAATATGTGACGTTGGAATCCCCACTTGAATTGTGGCTGAAATTAAAAGAAAGATATGATCATTTAAAAATGACGGTGCTGCCAAAAGCCCGAAATGAATGGCATAATCTGAGGCTCCAGGACTATAAAACAGTCCGAGAATACAATTCAGCGATGTTTCGAATCACATCGCAGCTGACTCTATGTGGAGAAAAAATTACAGAATCTGATATGTTGGAAAAAACCTTCTCCACATTCCATGCCTCACAAATGGTCCTACAGCAGCAGTACCGGGAACGTGGTTTTCAAAAGTATTCTGAACTTATCACATGCTTACTTTTGGCCGAGCAAAACAGTGAATTGCTGTTAAAAAATCATGAATCTAGGCCAACTGGTGCTGCTCCATTTCCTGAAATAAATGCCACTGAAACAGAAAATCAAGTGCGAGATCGTGGGTATCGACGTAATCAAAATTATCGTGATAGAAATCGGGATCGTGGCCGTGGTAGACCCGAATCGTCTGGAAGAAACAGATATCATAACAAGCCTCGATTTGAATCCAAGCGCCAAAATGACAATAGAAGGCATTACAAATCACAACCAAGATTCAATACCCAAAAAGACAAGAACAATGATGAACCGTGTGATCGTTGTGGTATTAAAGGTCATTGGGCCCGGGTCTGCCGAACAGCTAACCACTTAGCTGAATTATATCAGGCTTCGAAAAGAAAAGAAAGATCCGATCCTGAGACACATCATGCAACCCGCGACGATACGTTTGATGATGTTTTGAATGACGATATTACCCATTTGGAAGCTGATGATTTTATTGGTGGCACAAACTGAAATGAATGGTTGCATATTTTGTATTTTGCCTTATGATGTATTTTGGTATTTTGCTCCCGTTTTGTATCCCCCGTTTTATAATGTATTTTGCAATGGTTATGTTTATATCATATGACTGATGTTTTTATTATCTTGTGAAATGTTAAAGAAATGGATGGCCAAGCTGAAAATGAAATCTGCCTCATTGACAGTGCGACAACGCACAGTATTTTGAAAAGCAAAAGTTTTTTCTCCCAATTAAAATTGGGAAAGACCGCAGTGAAAACTATAAGCGGTAATGAAAATTGTATTGAAGGCTCTGGAAGAGCAGTTATATTTCTCCCTAAAGGGACAAAACTGGCAATTGAAAATGCCCTATATTCAAGCAAGGCTCGAAGAAACTTGCTAAGTTTTGGTGATATTCGGAAAAATGGATATCACGTGGAAACTCTAAATGAGGCAGGAAATGAATATATTTTACTTACCCAAACAATCAATGGTGAAAAATTTATCAATGAAAGGCTGCCATCTTTGACCTCCGGATTATATTATACAAAAATTCATGCCGGAGAAGTACATAACCTAGTAGGCCCAAAGGCTACTAGTGAATTTATAACCTGGCATGAAAGGCTTGGACATCCAGGCAGCGTAATGTTGAGGCGGATAATTGAAAATTCCAGTGGCCATAAATTAAATAATAAAATGATTCTCAATCCAAATGAGTTTACATGTGTTGCTTGCTATCAGGGAAAGTTAATTACCAGGCCATCTCTAGCTAAAGTGGGAATTGAATCCCCTGCATTTTTGGAAAGAATTCAAGGCGATATATGTGGACCAATAGATCCACCATGCGGACCATTCAAGTACTTTATGGTACTAATTGATGCATCAACAAGATGGTCCCATGTCTGTCTATTGTCAACTCGCAATCTAGCTTTTGCTAGACTACTGGCGCAAATTATAAAATTGCGAGCACAATTTCCTGATTATTCAATAAAGAAAATACGCCTTGACAATGCTGGAGAATATACATCACATGCATTTGATGACTATTGCACATCTGTTGGTATTAGTGTAGAACATCCAGTTCCATATGTGCATACGCAAAATGGCCTGGCTGAATCATTAATAAAAAGACTGCAATTAATTGCAAGACCTTTATTGATGAAGTCTAAACTCCCTGTCTCTGCTTGGGGACATGCTATATTACATGCAGCAGCATTAATAAAAATAAGGCCGACGAGCTATCATAACTACTCCCCTACTCAAATTATAACCGGAAAAGAGCCCAATATTTCTCATTTACGAATTTTTGGGTGTGCGGTATACATACCAATAGCACCACCCCAACGGACAAAAATGGGACCTCAAAGAAGATTGGGCATATATGTCGGGTATGAATCACCCTCAATTATCAAATATCTTGAACCAACAACGGGTGATCTCTTTACTGCGAGATTTGCAGATTGCCATTTTGACGAATCACATTTCCCGACATTAGGGGGAGGAAGTGATCAACTGAAAAAGGAAATTTCATGGAAAATACCACTCGATATCAGTGATCCTCGTACAAAACAATGTGAATTAGAAGTTCAAAGAATTGTGCATTTGCAAAGAATTGCAAATCAATTACCTGATGCTTTCAATGATGCTGCGAGAGTTACAAAATCTCATATTGCAGCAGCAAATGCACCAGCTAAAATGAATGTACCCGATAGGCAAATTCCAAGTGCTAATGAATCTGCTCCACGAAATAAGCGTGGCAGACCAATGGGTTCCAAAGATAAAAATCCACAAAAGAAAAGAATTATACAAGTGGATGATGAAAAACCTGAAGAGGTAACAAATTCAACTTTTGAAGAAGTTGATGCTGAAAATGCTAATCCAGAAGAAAGTGAAACTATTGAAACTGCCTTCAATTATATCACTTCTGGAAAATATTGGAACCGAAAAGAAATCAAAGTTGATCAAGCATTTGCATACAATGTAGCACTTGAGATGATGAAAAATGACGAGGATCCTGAACCAAAATCAGTTGATGAATGTCGGCAAAGGGATGATTGGCCAAAATGGAAAGATGCAATTAAATCAGAATTGGATTCACTGAACAAAAGAAAAGTATTCGGCCCTATAGTCCAAACACCTGAAAATGTAAAACCAGTTGGTTATAGATGGGTGTTTGTCAGAAAAAGAAATGAAAATAATGAAATTGCAAGATATAAAGCAAGGCTTGTAGCCCAAGGATTTTCCCAAAGACCGGGAATTGATTTTGAGGAAACATATTCCCCGGTTATGGATGGGATAACGTTCAGGTACCTCATGAGCCTGGCAGTACGAGAAAAACTTGAAATGAGACTAATGGATGTCGTTACTGCCTACTTATATGGCTCATTGGAAAATGATATCTATATGAAAATACCTGAAGGGTTTAAATTACCTGAATCTTATAACTTAAAACCCAGAGAAACTTTTTCCATTAAATTACAAAAATCACTTTATGGGCTCAAACAATCAGGCCGAATGTGGTACAACCGCCTCAGCGAAAGCTTAATAAAAGAAGGTTATATAAATGACCCTGTATGTCCCTGTGTCTTTATAAAGAAAAATGGGTCAGAATTTGTAATTATTGCAGTTTATGTTGATGATTTGAATTTAATTGGAACTCCTGAAGAGCTGAAAAAGGCTGTTGAATATCTGAAAAAGGAGTTCGAAATAAAGGACTTCGGAAAAACAAAATTTTGCCTTGGCTTACAAATTGAGCATTTAGAAAAGGGTATATTTGTTCATCAATCAACTTATACCCAAAAGATATTGAAACAATTCCGAATGGATAATGCTCATCCGTTAAGTAATCCAATGGTCGTGCGGACACTTGATCCTATAAAGGATCCATTCAGGCCAAAAGAAGAAAATGAAGAACAACTTGGCCCAGAGATACCATATTTAAGCGCAATTGGCGCGTTAATGTATCTTGCAAATAGCACGCGACCTGATATCGCGTTCGCTGTTAATTTACTTGCAAGATTTAGTTCTTGCCCTACTCGACGACATTGGAATGGCATAAAGCACATCTTTCGCTATCTCCGGGGAACAATTGACCTTGGGTTATTTTACTCAAAAGATTCTCGACATGAATTGATCGGCTTTGCCGATGCAGGATATTTGTCTGACCCACACAAAGCCAAATCTCAGACAGGCTATATCTTTACGTGTGGAGGAACTGCAATCTCATGGAGATCTATGAAACAAACACTAACGGCTACTTCATCAAACCATGCCGAAATATTAGCAATCCATGAGGCTAGTCGAGAATGCTTTTGGTTGAGGTCAATGACCCAACATATATTGAAAAATTGTGGTTTAATCTTGGAAACAAAGATTCCCCCAACTATTTTATTTGAAGATAATTCGGCTTGTATAGCCCAATTGAAAGGGGGTTATATAAAAGGAGATAGGACTAAACATATTTCACCAAAATTCTTCTATACTCATGATCTTCAAAAGAATGGTGAAATTGATGTGCAGCAAATTCGATCAGATGAGAACTTAGCGGATCTATTAACTAAGGCATTGCCAACTACGATACTCGAGAAGCTCGTGAAGAAAATTGGGATGCGACGGCTTCGAGATTTGAAATGATACCCAAATCAGGGGGAGAAATAAACACAAGAATATTGTACTCTTTTTCCTTCACTAGGATTTTTTTCCCACAGGGTTTTTTCCTAGTAAGGTTTTAACGAGGCATATTCTTCGTGTAATGGACATGCAAGGGGGAGTGTTATGTGGCAATATAATAATTAGTGCATGTCCATAATTAAGTAAATGAATTACAAGTGTTATACACTTGTCTTTGTATTAGCAATTCATGAGTGACTAAGCACTTGTAACCATGCTTATAAATATGGCTTGAGTTATGAATAAAGATGAGAAAGTTTCCAACATCTCAAATCAAGTTTTATTAGTCTATTCCCTTTATCCATCCATCCCATCACTCTTACTCCTTTGACCACCATCCCATCATTCTTATTTTTCACTACATCTCCATCAATACATTGCTCCTTTTTATTACCATAGCAAGCACTAGTTTTACAACATTCCTAATTTTACAACAAAAATTTTATAATCTAAATAATATAAATAATTTTTTCTTCAACTTATATAATTCGACTTTTGTATTTAAATAACGGATATGTTTTACATGTATGTTTTATACTACCTCCGTTCTCATTTAAGTGCTCCATTTGCATAGTAATAACTATTCATTGAGTAACTTAGATCAAATTTTTAACATAGTTCTATAAAATAAAATAATGTCGAGTGAGATCTTTTTAGATTCGTCTAATGACGTAGTTTTAGAATATCAAATGTTTATAATTTTTACTTATATACAATTTGAGTTATAAACATTTAAAAATGTGTATTGGACTGCGTGAAATGCAGAAGTGGAGCACTTATATGAGAACAGAGGAAGTAACAAATTTCCACTGAAAATACTTTAATTCTAATTCTACCTAGCTAACTAGGTCGATGTCCATATTTATGGTTGAATTGGTTGTGTATCCATGGTAGGGAAGATTTTGCGGGCGGACAAGGTATCCGACCGCATAGGGTTCTAGGCTTAGAACCATCATGGCCTTATTGATGAGCTTGTTGGGTAGTAAATTAATATCCCACATTGGAAAAGCAATGAAATATAATCCTCAATATAGGAGACCACATAACTCTATTGGTATGATGTCTTCTGGGAGATGCACAAAATCAAAACTGTGATATCTTGTATTTAATTACATTAGAAGGGTATACGAATTAAATTTGTAGATATTGTATTTTTAATTTGTGTTTGTAATTTATATGTAACACTACTAGAAAAAATTATGGATTAAGTAGTTAAAACTGTGATAGCTAAAGAATTTCGGTCGCTACCATGATTAGGTTAAAATTCTATCTGCTCCCAGTTAGATGATCCAATACTATCTTTCACAATTGAGATTTCGCTGAAAAATACACATAAGGTCATCGCTGAAGAACACTATGTATGTCGCTGAAATGAACACAGTCTGTCGCTGAAATATACTACAGTGCATCGCTGAAATATACTATAGTGCGTCGCTGAAATATATTAAACCAAAGAATTAGGGTTTCAACTTTTACGTACGAAGTCGCTGAAATGCACCATATATCGCTAAAAACTACTATAGCTTGTCGCTGAAATATACTACAGAGCGTCGCTGAAATATACTATACTCCATCGCTGAAAATACATGGAAGGCGCGCTGAAAACAATTATGTCGCTGAAAACAATATATTAATCAACACAATCGCTGAAAAGTACATATCTTATCGCTGAAATGTATTAAAATATATTTTGGAATAATATGACATAATTACCTTTTTACCCTTCCAGTTCATCTCAACCGTTGATTTAAAAAGTTAATCAACGGTTGGAAAACGCCTAAGTATATCATGTCAAATCCCTTAGTTGCACCCTAACTTCTCCCTTCACAATTATTGTGTTCTTGTTCTTATTACTTTAATTATTATTTTTTGTTTATTTCCAAAATATAATCTTGCCTTGTTTGCCAAAATAAGAATGTGATCGATTATTGTTCCTGATCGATTCAAATGTGAGGATCAAAATATCAATATCACAATAGACATGAATAATTGAAAGGAGAATTGGACTTGACCCAAGTGGTCATGTTCCCTATCTTCCAACTATAGATTGGGTGTTTAATTTTCGCCCGGCCCCCTATCCCTCTTCTTTATCCCCCTTTGTAATTTGTGTAGCTTGGGCTCTCATACACATCTATCGACAGATAGGTGTCAATGTTAAACAAAAAATAAATAATTGAAAGGGAGTACAATTGACTATGGGTTAGAAATTAAGTCAAGAAAAATCCCTCTATGTGTTTGGGAAAAGACGCTAGCGATTAGCATTTAGCTTTTAAAATACATACTAAAAATAGCATAAAATCATATATATAGTAAACACTAATTACAGTAACCGTCAAATTTTAATTTCTAAACTCTGAACGCTCCTCTCCCCCAGCTTTTAGCTTTCCAAACTCTAGACTCTAAACTCTAATTTAAAATTGCATTGTCAAACACCATTATTCATATTTAAAACTATTTTCACTATTAATTTCAAACTCCAGACTCTAAACTCCAAACTCTAGACGCTAAACTTTAATTATTTCTCAAACATACCCATATATATGAAAAGAATTCACATTCACTAAACCATGAAGATGAAAGGCAATGACTAAACAATGGCAATTTTTGGACAATTAATAGCGTTTAGTATTTTGGTTTGTAATACTAAAAAACTCCTTAAAAATTTATATATATTAGAAATATCAGATATTTGTTTCACGCTAACTGCAAACACTAAAATCTTATCATTCAATTTTCAACTTTTCAGATTCTAATAAACTCGATTTAATCTATACTAGGATTTTTTGCCCGCTACGCACGGGCGGTTCGTTCATAACTTTTTAAGTAAACAAAATCAAGAATTTTTGTGGCATTGTTATAGTTAATAGTGTTTAGGTACACAAACACTTATAGTGGGTGGGGTTCACCAAACAATGGGGAAGGATGATAGGCATATTAAAACGTGGACTATAATTCCCAATACCCTCTTGTAAATTACTTCCTCCGTTCTCTTTTAAGTGATCCATTTGCATGGTATCAACTATTCATTAAGTCATTTTAATCAAAAGTTTAACATAGTTATGTAAAAGAAAATATAGTCAAGTGAGATGTTAGATTTGCCTAATCACGTAGGTTTATAATATTAAATTTTTTTACAATTTTTACTTATATACAATTTGAGTTATTAATATTTAAAAATGTGTCTTGGACTGCATGAAAACCAGAAGGAGTGCATTTAAAAGAGAACAGAGGAAGTATAAGCTAATCAATAGGGGAAGAAGGTCAAAACTGAGATACTGAGACAAAATTTAGTTGATTTCTCAAAATGATCGAGATAAAAATTGAAAAAGAAAGAACAAAACTTAAAAAAGAAAAACATAACTTAAATTGAGGTATTTTTTCGAACACATTGAATACTGCCTAATTTCCTATATACTTCCACACATTAAGAAAGCTAAATGTAGAAAGATATCAAATTCATTGTCATTAGCATCGGAAATTCCAGAATCTAACAAATCAAAATAAATTTGGAACGAAAACCAAATTGCTTAAAGCTCATTCAGGAATCCTTGAATCTTATAAAGACTATGTTATCAAGAGAAGTAGTGGCAACATAAATTCATTGTGGTTTTTCGGAAGTGAAAAAAAAAAAGAAAAAAATAAAAGTCATAAACTTAAAATTCAAGGTTATGAAGACTATTAAGTATTATTTAATAATTTAGTGGCAGAATTGACTATCTAACCCAATATTTTAAAATTGAGAAAACATGTTTAGTACTATTCAAATTAAAGTCAGGTGAGAGCGGATTATCATTCATCATTGATGGAAGAATTAATAGAATATAACTGAAAAAAGAATAAAGATTCATTCTTATTTAACTGATCAATTGAACACTGTAAAAATAATTTGGTGAAACGAATGTAGATAATGTAAAAATTACACTAACATTATGTAACTTAAAGAATACAAAATCACTATTATATTCATAAGTATTTTTATTTGAGACATAAGATAAATGAAGACAGTATATATATATAGTATATATATATACTAGAAATCGTACGCCGCGCGCTACGATGCGCGGACCGACCAATGGATTTTATAATTGATTGGTAAAGTGTAATTGGAAATGAAATGTAGTTAACAGCGATAAGTAAAATAAAGAATGAATAGGTTTTGTCAAGCTCAATTTCTCAAAGTAGACAAACATGAACAATGCTTGTTTGCTATGAGTTGTTGATAACATTTGCCAAAAAAACTCGTTAGATCATGTACTAAACTTCTACTAACACCAAGTTCCATTAAAGATATAAAAGAAAGGGCATACGAGCATATTCATGTACAAATGCATAGCAGGAAAACAACATAGAAGGCAGCCATTCTGCATTCACTTGCTCTTTGAGAGCCTGGTACCAACTCAATGAATGCCTGGGCCAAGCAATTACAAAATATGTATACTGACTTCTAAATTTTATTAAAATAAGAGATGACAAAGATGCAAAAACAAACCCTCAAAACAGGAGCACTATGTCATCAGATAGGTATCTTTGAAGCCACACCCAAAGGGCAGAGCGATAAGTACTGCAGAATCCAAATAGAATGTAGGTGAACATATAGATGCCTGAATTAAATCACAAATAACTAGATGGAGCGAAAGAAAATGACCATAGGCAAGAAAGAATCTGGTCATTCCAACATCACACATCTTGCACTAGGGAATAAGTACAAGTGCATAATTGGCACGAAAACAATCATCACATTGTAATACATATTTTTATTGGAGATAGCCATAGGAGTTTAAGACAAGGAAATCTATAGAGGTTTTAGCATAAACGTAAGGCTTAATTTCTGTAGAGGCTTAATTTCTGTAAAAGCTTAATTTCTATGATGAATCCAATCATCAGTAAACATGGTCGTTTGATTGTAGTTTTCTTAAACAGGAAAACACCATGACATCAAACTACAGAAAGCTCATGGTTCAATTTCTGTATTTACTGTCTGGATCAATTTCATACCAATTAAGTACAACTTAGTACTAAACCTTTTCACCATGCAGTATAGGAAATTGCAATAAGACGTTCAAAACTAAAACAATAGCAAAATTAAAATAAATTTAATTATGAAATCTGGTTATAAGGTTCAACTTGTAAGCAAGATAGTTGAGCCAAAAAAAAAAAACTTGTAAGCAAGATATGTTAAGAAAAATAGTAAGTTCGGATCTGTAGGAAACAAAGTATCATCATATTCTTATTAACAAAGTAAAATCCATATCCACAACCCACCCCTACTATTAATAAATGAGGTATATTCAAGAAAAGTTATGTGATAATAAAATGAAGTGTCAAATCATTTAATGAGATTCACTTCGTATCCATATTGTGTTAAGGAAATTGGCAATAACAAACTTTAAAAGAACTCATAAGAAATAACACGCGTGTGATCTTTCCCAGCCATGTTGACCTGAAAGAATCAAGCACACTGACACTAGATTCCAATCGTCAAAAGAACAAACTAAAAAGAGATAATGGTTCGCACCACAAGCATACAACCAAAACATACAAAAGACACGAAATATAAGTAATCACAACACAATAAGAAAAACAAAAACAATGTCAAAACTTCAATGATAAATAATACACGATAAACACTGATATGGATAAGCGTAAAATTCAAGCGAAACCTATATAGACGTGCAAGAGACTCACACACAGGAAATTCATCCAAATTCAATCAAGAAAAGACAAATAACTAAAAAATTAGAAAAACATCGAGAACACGAATTGCATGGTAGCATTCATGCTTTAATCAATATGGAAAAAAAGAAAAATAAAACATTGTTCAATGCTTCGTCCACAAAGTGACCACAATGCGAAGGAAATTCCTTTGATATGACCTCAATGGATCACCTTAAGTGGAGTTTGAAACTGATACTTGCAGATTGAAGGACCGGCAGAGTTCCCCTGGCATTCATGGAACGTTCTGCTTCCAATTGGCTAATTCCTCAAAGTAACTAATAGATCCTGGCTACCTGCATTAATATTATAGAAAAATTAAAATGTAGCATATAAAATTATAATAAAACCATCCACTTACCTACAGCTACAGTTTGTTTTGGATTGAATATCACCCTAATTTATTTGATTACATTTGGCAAAAAAAGCTCCTCAATGAAAGGTCTGTTAGGGAAAAAAACATACGAATAAGAGGAAAAAAACCGTTGATGAAAGAAAATAAGTAATACATTTGCAAAATAGACACCAAGGCTAAGCTGTTATAGGAATTAAAACATGCAAAAAAACATACTATTGTGGTAAAAAAATTTTAAAAAATGAACTAAAATAAATTACTGCACATCTAACAATCAAAGACTTTGCAAAAGGAGCATGTCACATGAAAGAAAAATTTAGTAAAACTATCACACATCTATACCCTGCACGAGATCCTAAAGTATTAAGTCGACAATAATTGTTAACAAGTATATTGTCAATTTCAGAATCCCAAATCCATTGTGAATAAACCAAAGCCAAACAGAGAGCAAAATCCCCATTTCTAAGACTAAAAACCCTTGTGAATGAGCAATGTGACGACAAGGCAACCGGAAAACAACTTGAGATGTCATTGTGTCACATGAAAGAAAGAGACGAATCAATAGAACTAATGGGTCAAACAAAGTTTAAAAAAAAAAATTACCTAAATTTGCAACAGTGATGAAACCAATTCCGCAATGGCCATTCCCAATCTTTGTTGTTCTCCCAATGACAATTCATCACCCCAATTCACCTTCTTCTCAGGTGGGTATCGGTCCAGCAGATACTCAAGATCCACCAAAAAAATCAGAAAGAACCAACCAAACCTGGTTCAGTTCAAAATGTTTTGAATATATAGTGAAATGATACATGCTAGCAGAAAATATATTTATTAAAATATTATATGTTAATGAACCTCACGTTTCTCAACAGCTCTGCCATTTCACTTTGTGCTAGCGGTTCCACATCCTGATCTGCTCTAAGAGGATAAATTAACTGGTCACGCAGAATGCCCAAATTCGTATATGGTCGTTGAGGCACATAAAAGATCTTATTGTTTAGATCAGAACCAATTCCTGGTTTCGTAATATGACCAGAGACTAATGGCCAGAGACCACCCAAAAGTCGAAAGAGGGAGCTTTTCCCACTTCCATTTGGACCTAAAATTGATTTGAGTGAATTAGTAATGTCAATCATAAAAGCTGTCACACAGAAATGATTACTGAATCCACACATCTGATACAAATCACAGGACTCAGGAAGAATAAATCCTCATTAAACCTCAGGTGGAGCAAAGAAATGAATGCTAAAGCTATCATATTTCTTCTAAGAAACATCTCGAATGGAAAACAGCTCTGGGATTTCCGAGCATCGAGGGCCTGCAAAGAGTAAGCTAGATATCCTTCTTTAAGGTCAGCTAGGCATTCCCTGGAAATGTACCAAAGAGCAGAATCTGTTTTGTCATTCATCATCTAGAAAATTCAACATGATCACATGAAAAAATCTTTTCCACAACTTTGTTTTGATATGTGGAAAGCCGAGACTACAAGCTCACAGAAAAGCTCAATCGACTCACTCTGCAGCCATGATGTTCTGTCCTCGTATCACATGTTCAACCCTATCATATCAGAAACACCAGAAGTAAGTAAAAACAATTTGTGGGATGCCTAACAAATGGATATAATTAGGTATACCATCAATTTGATACACATGATTGGTGATTCAAGGAAGCTAATATTGGATGTGCCAATTCCAGTGAACTCTTAATGAAGATGGTAAAAACCACCATTGCACATTATTGAACATACCAGAATCTATATTTCAAATGTTTTAAACCACAGAAGCTAATATAGAAGTAAGCTAATACACTACTTCATATGACATAACAATATCAAGATTATACAGAGTGAGTGTCAAATTTTGAGCGTGGAAAGATATGGAATGGGAATTAATAGAGGCTTTCATTTTACTGCATTATCCTAATCTAGCATAATACATCTTGGCGGTTAAATTGCATCAATGTACTAAAATGAATGGATTATATAACTAAGAAACTTCAAGCAAAACTGATGCACTAATTTTTTGAATTTGAATATGAGTAGGTCAGAAAGAGCATGTGTCATTGCTTTTAAAAGCTGAACAGCTTGGTCTTATGATTGGGAAATCAATGTTATATGAATCAATTAAAACAACATTGATGCTTAGGAGTGGAAGGTCAGTAGAGCCATCACAAACTCTGCACAAAATGAGATAAGAAAGGAAAAGATAATGATTTTGAAGACAGTAGGCACCAGCTACAAAAACAACAACCAAACACACAGATCACAAGCATTATTTTGCCAATGCAAATTCAAAATGCTTCTGAATTCCTTTCCTAGACACTCTACAACAACATCAACTTTCTAAATTTACCATCAAAATGGCATTATGGAATGTAAATAATCAAATGAAGCTCACATCCAGGGTTTACTTTTGAAGTCAAATCGTACAATGCTTTAGCTAGGACAAATCTTTGAGCTCGATATAAATGTTAGTGGAAACACAAATGTCGTAAAACCAACACTCTTCAATCTTCAGTCAGAAATTGGAGGCCTGAAAGTTCCCAAAATATGGAATTTCTAATTTTCTTTAAACATTTGAGTACTCATTCGGTAGACTCAATAAAATTTTCAGTCTCAAATAAGCAGTAAAACAATCACAATTTTTAAATTTGAGGCCAAAGAAACATAGATAAAATAAATAAAATTCAATATGGAATTAAAGTAATGGAAACAATATATAACATCAAATACTCACATGGCCACGAGGTTCAATCTGCCAAAATTTAGTTGCCTGATCCACAGAACCTGAAGCGAATTTGGTGCCAGAACAATTCCACGCCCCTGAATGCACCTTTTAAACAGCACAAAGGTATATCTATTTATGAACTCACAGAAGAAGAAGAAGAAGAAGAAGAAGAAGAAGAAGAAGAAGAAGAAGAAATCAAATAAACAATGAAAGAAATCGGAAAGAGAGGACACAGGTACCTACCTCTTGTGTCTTTGGTAGTGTGTGCTGTGTAGGGTTTTGAAGGGCATTCGTTCCTCCATCGCCAGGACCTTACTTTTAGGATGCACGTTAGAATTTAATCAGCAATGCTAAATTCAATAAGAGGGATTAATACATCACGTCAATCAAGGGCTTAATTTAACAAGGATGCAATAGTCCATTTGATAAATTGTTTAACAACTCCTAATTTATCCACCATTTACACCACGGCACCGCGGACACTGCTGGGGGAAGAGATCGCCACCTCCCCTACCTGAACCCATATGGGCCACACATATAGATACACAGAACCGCATATACAATAATTTACACACAATAAATGCCTTGTAATTCCCAGAAACACAAAGACCACAACCATTCGACTGGCAGGGGAGGGCAACAATGCCATGGGGCGGCGGAATTTGTGAACGCGCAGTGGGTCGTACCGCGGGTAGGAGAAAACAAGGCAAGGGAAGGCGGTGACGGCTTGTCGATGGAGCAGGGACAGATGCCCGGCACCGCGCACACGGCGATGGCTTCGCAGGAACGGGTTCGGATGAGCAGAGCGATGTGGGTTCGCACTAGGTTCGAGCAATTGGAGAGCGACGGCGTCACCCAGGCGGCATTAAATCATGCAAAAATTGGTAAATCACACCATGAGAGGAATGCAAGGGTGGGCTAGGGAATGCTGAACACAGAGATCTAATTACAGTATTGGAAACCCTAGCAGCGGCGGAAGGCTTGGAGTGGCTTGGATGGTGGCAGGCTGCGGTGGAGAGTGGCGGGGCTGGGTGATGACGGAAAATAAAGAGGCGGCGACGGTGCCGCTAGGACGAACGACGGCACGGCGAGGCTGGGAAGCAGAGAAAGGGAAAGGGCGGTGGAAATGGTGCAGCGGCGTTGGAGGGCTGACGGGAGGGAGAGGGCAACGGCTGCGAGTCAACGGAAAACGGCGATGGCCGGGCTTGAACGTTCCTACGGGACCTGCACGGGGAAACTGGCGGATCTTGGAATGGGAATTGGAGGTTTGCATCGAAGAGCTCAGTGAAGGAGCGAAGGAATAGGGGAAATAGCAGAAGACGTGGATTTGGCGTTTGGGGAAGGCACTGTTACACTGTAGCTATTATTTACTGTAGCTAAAAAAGTACTGTAACAACTCGTTTGGCATTTATATATAATAGATATATATATATATATATATATATATATCTTCATAATAGTATTACTATTATGTTCATATGAAATATGAAAGAAATTATCTAGAACAATTGTTACCAAAATTTTAAAAGCCAAACTAAATTAAAAATTAGCCATATGTGAATGCAATTCACCCAATTTAACTGTCAATCATTGAGCATGGAGAATATGTTAATTATTAATATCATAATCATAATTATAATTATATTTATACTTATAATTTTAAAAAAAATTCAATAATTATTTTTCTTTATACTATGTAGTTTATTAAAACTATTTTTATGTTAATAATTATATTTAAAAATTAAACCTGATACTGAAAGTTAAAATTAAAATATGATTATATTTTTATAACGGATTTTAATTTCTTATTAACTATATATAGTTTAATAAATTAACGGAATTATAGTATTTTTAGTTAATTTTTTAATTTATTATCTTGATGGAGGTTAATATTTCAGGTTCAAATTTTTATATAATTAATATAAAATATTTGAAAATATAACATAATCAATTAAATAATATATATCGAGCAAAAATTAAAGAATATATATTCGTTTAACTAAATCTATCATAATATCAAATATATTATAATTTATTTCCAATTTATATTATTTTCAAATATATGAAAAGATTTTTTCAAGATTTTCTTATACTAATAAATAGATTTATTACCTAAATATAAGATTTAAAAGATTGATTGACTTGGCAAGTAGGATGATTGAGCGCTGACATGTAATTAATTTGGATGACTGTATATTTCTGGATGATTAATCAGCATTTACGTGGAACCTAAGGCATAATTACAATATAACCCTTAAAATTAAAAAAGGATGGAATATATTTAATAAGGGCAATACAGTCTGCACATGCCAAAAAGTATTCAGGATTTATTATATAGATATTAATAAAACCATTAGTGAACAACCTATCCTACATTTAATATGGTGTCTCCATTTCAAATTTCCAATTTTTATGGATTTTTGCATTTTTAATTTATTAATTTTAGAGTTTCTCATTTATTATTTATTCATTCATTCTAGATTTTCAATTTTTGAAATATATGGTATTTTCAATTTATACGGAATCCCACAATATTGTTCACTTTTAAAAAGATTTGAAAGATTTGACATTTAAAATTTAAAAAGATTTGAAAGATTTTAAATTTTAAATTTATATAGAATTTCCAATTCCAATTTATATATTACATATAATTAATATGTAAAATACTTTTCTATATTCAAATATTTTTACGAACCCATTTTTCACACAGTACATTTTAAATCATGAAACACTCAAGTTCAGTACAAGTAAAAATTCTAAAAGTTCAATGTTTAAAAACCACACGACGAGACGAATCTAACAAGATCTCAATTGGCTATATTTTAACTTGTATATCTATGATAAAACTTTAAGTGGAAGTCTATGTGTGAATAGTAGCACATTTACAAATGTCAACAACATTTGACTACGGAAGTAGTAATATGAAACTTATTTACATTTCATTATATTAAAAGTTATACAAAACATTTATAATTATTAAGAAAATTGTGAAAATTCATATTATGTGAATAATTGGTTTACAATAAATTAACTATTTCCGTAAAAATATTATAAATAAAATAATGGGGTGTATAAAGAGTTATTGAAGTGCGGATATATCCATTATTAAATAAAGAATGAAAATCAAATTTATTTAATCAATTTTTTAAAGAAGAATTTATTAGTCTATGTCATTAATCTATTATCAGATTTACAATTGATCGAAGAACAAATACAAAATCTAACTTTGTTAAAAATTGAAAAGCTAATTGATGCAAATTCTATAAGTTTGAACCTTTTATCTGGAATGCCAATACCGGATGAAATTTTAACGTCTGAAACAGAGAATCTACTAATACTAGAAGAGTCATATTATAATAAGAAAAAAAAATGATGACAAATCATACTAAGCTATTACCTTTGTTGATTGATGAGCAAAAAATATTTATAATAAGATAATGTCTGCAGTTGATAGTGGTGATGGTGGATTCTTTTTTCTTTACGTGGTGGAACTGGCAATACATTTATCTGGAAACCATTATGTTCAGCCCTTCGTGGAGGCGTGATATTATATTGCTTGTAGCATCCAATGGAATAGCATCACTACTTCTTCTAAGAGGTAGGACTGCATATTCTAGATTTGGTATTCCACTAGATTGTGATGAGAATTCTACCTACAAAAAAGTTACCACATAAAATGATTTAACATCTTTTCTAATTAAACAAAGTTCATTATTTGGATGAAAATTCTTGATTGGTATAATGATTATAAGCCCATCTGATTTAACCAAATTTCTCATTCGATTTCAGATAAGAAAATTCTCACTTGCAGTTTGTTTAGCTATGATTGTAAATAGAAGTCATTGTCAATCTTTAAAAAATATTGGACTCTATCTTCCAGAATCGATTTTTAGAGGGGACTCAAAGCATTAATATGCAATTATGATGGATTAACTCAAGATACAATAAAAATATTATCTACAATGAAATTCATATATGCCAAAAAAATTACAAAATGAATACTTCATGCAGGTGATGGTAACTGGTAAAACTGGTATTGATTTGGAGATGTACAATCAGGTGTGACATTTCAAGATGACTTTCTTATGAACTCTACGGGTCGACAATTGTTGAGAGTATATATACAAATATATACCACTTCAAATTCAGATATTTTTAAAGATGTTGCTAGACTAGCCCCTACAAATAAGATATTGATACGATCAATGATTACATCATGAAACATATGTCTGCAAATGAAAAGATATATCTCAGTTCTAAAAATATTTGTCAAGATGATGAAAGTAAGTATATATAGTGACGATGACATATTTTCACCGGAATATCAAAGTATGATCAAACTTTCAGGATTATCGAATCATGAATAAAGTTGAAGGAGGGCTGCATAATCATGTTTCTTAGAAATATAGATTCATCAAATAAATTATGCAATGGAAGCACGTTGATAGTAAACAAGATGCGGAACCATACAATTAAGGCTAAATAATTTTGTGAAACCATGAAAGTTGAAAATTCTTGATAGAATGATTATAAGCCTATTGGATTTAACCAAATTCTCATTCGATTTTAAAGGAGAAAATTCTCACTTTGTTTTAAAATGATTATAAACAAAAGTCAATGTCAATCTTTAAAGAATGTTAAACTCCATTTTTAAAAACCAATTTTTGCTTTGAACAATTATATGTTATGATATCTCGTATCACTAGCAAAAGAGGAATCAAATTAGATATTTAATTAAGATGGATTAACTCAAGTACTACAAGAAATGTTGTTTACAATGAAATTTATATATAAAATATAATTGCAATATGGATACTTGATGTAGGTGATAGTAGAAACGGTATTGATCTTGGGGATGTAGTCAGATGTGACATTTCCGGATAATATTCTTATAAACTCTATGGGTGATCCTATATAAGCATTTTTTAGTGTACATATACAAATATAAACTGCATTACTTCGTATATAGACATTTTTAAAGATATGTGTTATACTAGCCCCTTCCAATGAGATGTGTCGATACAAGTAATGATTACATCATGTAATGTCTGTCTGCAAATAAAAATGTATATCTCAGTTCTAAAAATATTTGTCAAGAGGATGAAAGCATGGATAATGACAATGAAATATTTATATCAGAATATCTAAACACGATCAAGTTTTCTGGACTACTGAATCATAAAATAAAGTTGATTGAGGGTTGTATAGTACTCCCCACGTCCCACCCCAAGTGTCTTGTTACTGTTGGGCACGAGAATTAAGGTAGAGTTGGTTTGTGAGTATATAGTGGGGTCCACATAGTTGTTGGAGGAGAAAATTATTTCTATTTATAGAAAGAAGACATTTGTAATGGGACATCCAAAAATAGTAAGTAGGACATTTGGAATGGGACGGAGGGAGTAATTCTTTTTAGTTATATAGATCCATCAAATAAATTATGCAATGGAAGCAGGTTGAAAGTAACCAAGATGCGAAACCATAAAATTGAGGTTAAACTAATTGTGGAAAACCATGAAAGTAGAAAATTCTTGATTGGTAGAATGATTATGAGTCCGTCTGATTTAACCAAATTCTCCATTCGATTTCAGATGAGACAATTCTCATTCGCAGTTTGTTTTGCTATGAATGTAAAGAAAAGTCAATGTCAATCATTTAAGAAGGTTGAACTCTATCTTCGGAAATCAGTTTTTAGCAATAAACAGTTATATGTTGCGATATCTCGTGTCACTAGCAAGATGAGACTCAGAGTATAAATATTTAGTTAAGATGGATTAATTCAGGATACTACAAGAAACGTTGTTTACAGTGAAATTTTTAGCAAATTGTAAGGAAAATTTTCATAACATGCTTAATACTTATTTAAATTTATTTAATTTTAATAAAATTTCAAATTAAATAAAATATAATTTTATTATTTATTTTTATTGATCTGCTAGGTTTGTACGGGACAAGCAACAAGAAGACGGTTTAATATGATTTCTCTATTTGTATTAAAAATAATTAAACTATAATTATCATATATTCTCTATTAGTTTCATATGATATAACTATATATATTATATATAAAATATATAATTATACCCGTCAAGTCTCGACGGGTTAGTTACTAGTACTTCTAAACAACACTTAAAATTATTTCAACCAAAAACTTAAAATTTTAAACCCTAATTATTTTTCACACACACATCGAATACATAAGTTATTGTATAAAAATTTAAAAAAACTGTCGAGGAGATATGAAGAGTCAAGGCTATGGGTTTTAGAATATCTTATAGGAATATGATGGTATTTGGAATGGCTTTTAGAGGGTGTTTGGATTGGCTTCTACGAAGATGCTTTTAGCTTTTGCTTCTGTCAAAAGCACTTTTGGGGAGAAAGAAACGTTTGGTTTGGCTTTTTTAAAAAAGCAGAAGCACCTCGAAAAGCTGCAAAAGTGCTTCTGAGAGAAGCAGCACAGGGGGTGCTTAAATACCCTCGCTACTTAATATAAATTACACTACAAATATATCTTATTATCATATTAAGTAGCATGTCCTTTTTGGTAATTTATATATTTCAAAAGCACTTTTCACTATTACACATCCAAAATACACTTTTGAAAATAAGCTGTTTTTCAAATATTTCATCCAACACAAACAAATTTACCTGCTTCTACTTTTGGCTTTTTCACTTATGCTTCTGATTTTCTCAAAAACCAATCCAAAAGGTCCTATGTAGCGGTATAACTATGGCAAAAGGAGGGTCGATGGAATTGAAGATATATATTTCATCATAATCAATTTGGTTATGATGTTGAATATGTAATATTATATATATATATATATAAACATTAAATATATATATATATATATATATTTTTAACATTAACTAATTAAATTTTTGATAATAACAAAAATGTATTTAAACCAGGGAATATGACTTGATCCAAGCGGTCATGTTCACTGCCTTCCAACCAAAGGTTGGGGTTCCATTCCCACCCGGCCCCTTATCCCCACCCTTTTATCCTCTTTGTAATTTGTGTGATTTGGGCTCCCACACACCTTTACCGACACACATGTGTCACCGTTTACCCCCCCCAAAAAAAAAAATGTATTTAAACCAAAGGTTAGCACATGCTATAATAAATTTAGACCATCGGCAAATTAAAATTCACCATAGTAACCAAATTGTATCATAATAAGAACTATTTCATCTTAGTTGCCTGTTTTTTGAATCCTACAAGCTAAGGTAAAAGCCCAATCACAACTCCAATAATTAAAAGCAAATGCCCTTTATTTCCATAAATTGTCATTCCCTATCGACCTCAATTAATATACTCCCATCTGTTACACTTGTATTGTCTCATTTTGATTTTTGATACTGTTAATTGATCAACTTTGACCTAATATTGTCACAACTATGTAAACCAAAAAGTAGTCAAGTTCGATCTTGTTGAATTCGTTTAGTTGTGTAGTTTTAAAATATATACGTATTTTTTATAATTTTTACTTCTCTATATTTAAATATATGAATTTTTAAACAAATGCTTGGACTGTGTCCAAAAATTTTGGACAATTCAAATGACTGGGAGTAGGGATGTAAACGGGTAGGGTAGGGTACGGGAATACTACCTCCACTCACTATCCGAAATATAATTATCATACCCTTACCCTACCCTATTACCCTAAAATTAAATATCGGGTAGGATTCGGGTAATACCCGTCGGGTATGCGGATTATCCGCGGGTAAACGGGTACACGAAATCTTAAATATTATATAGTTAACCGACTCTACCCGACCCAACTTTAATAAAGAAAAAACTTATTTTTCAACATAAAAAATAAATAAAACCTTCATTATTGCACGAGAACAAAATTTTAAAGAATATTTAAAAGAAACCGCTAAAGCAACATAAATAAATACTGTAATATTTAAGAATATGCAATAAAAAAATTCATAAATCTTTTTACTGTCAAATCTCAAACGTTAATAAATTTGAAATATAAAAATAAATAAATAAATAAACAAACATATAAATATATCTTAATATATAATATAAATTAAATATATATAAGTATATATAGATAAATAAATATATATATATATATTAAATCGGGTAATCGGGTAGGGTAATCGGGTATATATAAAATCCGTACCCTATCCGCACCCTATATGATTTATTTCGGTTTCGGGTAATACCCTACCCGATTACCCGATTATCTCTACCCTATCCTACTCGATACTCGATTACCCGACGGGTTACCCGACCCTACGGGTAAAGTTGACATCCCTAAGTGGGAGTAATATAATTGAATGACGTCTCACTGCTCCACCGAATAAGACAAGTGAGATACCAATACAATATTGCCAATAAATAAAACAAAATTAATACTCCCTCCGTCCCATTTAACTTGTCATGTTTCACTTTTGCACACAATCCAATGTACTTTTTTATCTGTTAATATCTCAAAATATACACAATGAAAAATTATACAAAATATATATTATAAAACTACGTGATCATACGATTCTAACAAGACCCATCTCGACTATTTTTTGCTAAATATATACTTGCAATTAAATTGAGTCAAAGCTGAACAATGAACAGTATAAAAAAGTCAAACAGGACAAGTGTAGTGGGACGGAGGGAGTATATTATACTGTTGTAGTATAATGTATATCCATATTAATCATTCCACGTGGGTTGTCACCCTAACCCAACTCTTTTTTTTTTTTTTCCCACGTTTATTATCTTCCTATCCTTCTACTGTAATAATAATAATAATAATAAGGGAACTTATTAATAAATACCTCCCACCTACACTTTCTTCCTTTTTAGTACCTGTAGGAATTTTTCTTCCTTTTTGGTACCTAATGTCGTTTTCATGGAGGAGAGATATTGTCAAATTGACAACTATACCCTGGTTAAGTTCATTACATTTGTTTTACAAGTTCGATACATCTTTTCTTGATTCCAGTACTTTATTGCTAAAGTTCAATATCTTTTCTTGGTTATATTAGTTTTTTTTTTTTTTAACCAATATAATTAACATGCCACTGTTTTCTTTCCCGATCTAATCCCTTTTCATATGCCTGTAGGTTGTTGATTTCATCATTTATCCAAAAACTTAAATCTAATTCTTCTATTATGAGATTTTTTCTGTTTAAGAGTTGCAAGCATTTTATTTTTGCTTCAATTTGGATTTTTACAATTTCTTTTTTAATGCGATATCTTTCAATCGCAGTTTTCTCCCATTTACTGTAGTCTCTTATTGTTTTATAAGTCATTTTTAATGTTGATTTCTGATATGATTAATGAATTCTGTTTTAGAAGTGTTTAACTCCTCTATTTTTGTTTTGAGGTCTGTTGATTGGTAACTTATAACTTCTTCATATATATGAACTGAATTTAGAATAGTTTTTATTTCTTCATCACGGTTTAACACATATATGAGTTCATGTGCTTCTTCTTCTTCGTCTTCTTTAGATTCTGTTAACCTTATAATTGTTTCTTTAAGGTCTTTTATTTCTTTTTCTATTTTCCACATGATTTCTCCAAGTTTTCCACATTCAGGACAAATATCAAAAGGTATTTGTACTTCCATTTTTAAATCAGTTATTTTTTGCTAAATGTTCTTCTTGTAATTTTTTCCACATTTTTTCTTCATATTCACATGCTATAAAATAGTTTTCACATCTTTTTATATGGTTATCCTGTAATTTTTCAAAAACATTATAGATTTTAGTATGCTTTTGATAACTGTTTTCTAGAATTTCTATTTCATTTTTTAGAAATTCAGCCTCCTTAGTCACTTTCCATTTTATAATATTTTCAAACAATCTTTGTTTTCTGCAAATCATGTCTATTTCATTTCGCTTATTCATTAGTCTAATAAGCCAAATTTCACATTCTTGGCATAGAAAGTGTGTTTTCGGGTAAGGTACAATAACAAACCTTGTTTCTGTATTTTCAAAAGTTTCTGCTTTAAACAAATCTGTTTTAGAGTTTTCAGCAGTTTTAGTCATATTCTCCATCTGTTTTGATAAAAGATATTAGTTATTTCAGATAAAAGTTTTAAAAACACTGGTTTTTGTGCGCGAAAAACTTATATGTCGTGATGTCTTACTAGGTACTTGCCATCTCCTATTATTCTCTTGGTCGTGTTAAATCTCTGATTATGTGTTATGGGTCTGATTGTCCTTTGTTAGGGAAATATTATCATAAACATTAAGTCCGCAATCCTCTTATTACCGTCACTGATGAGATATTTTTCTGGGCCTGTTTCGGGTTTCAAATTCAAATTAGCACTATCCAGACCTAGATCTGAAATGTAAGCAGGGGGTCTAAGGGGCAAATCAAAAGGGACAACAGTAACAAAACACCATTATGTTTAACAAACATCCCTGAATTGTGGTTCCCCTAACGAGTCTTTCTTACAGCTTTTATGGCATAAAACCTTTTAAATTTTTATCTTACTCCCCTAATGGCATATCTCATCAATTAAGTTTTAAAAGGTCACATATTCATGTTTATAACATTATTATCCATTCATAAAACAATCATACCATAACATAAATCATAAACTAACCCATACCTTGAGAGAGGAGAGGCTTTCCCGTTCAGACAGGCCCCTGTATTTCAGAGAGTAAAGAAAAGAGGAAGCAATCCACACCGGGTCTTTCTTTACAAACTGAAATATTATTACTCAAAGGGTAGGGATACAAGAAAACTAGAGAGAGAAAGAGCTTTCGAGAGTAGCAAGAGTGCAGTCTCAAAAACCTTAGAGAGCTAAGAAGTGAGTGTGTGTGTTACAAGTGAAGACCATCCCTCTATTTATAGATGGGAATGTCATCTAAGTAATCCACAACAACCAATAAAAACGTGCCAAGTGGCAGAGTTATCCGATAAAGTTCGGATGAAAAATCAAACAACTAGTACAATAATTCAACCGTATAATAATGTAGTAAAGAGGGGCCTAGTGCCCATTAACGTGGTTTTCCAAGAGTCACATGGCTCTTGTCTGCCTTTTGGTTTTATCCGCCTTGGATTCCTTCTTTCACATGGTTGGTGGTGCTTTTGGCTCCACTAGCATTTTGTTTTCTTCTTGACTTTTTTCTTTTCAGGATTCCTTCCTTCACATGCTGGTATTTATTGTGAATTCCAGCTCATTTCTGCGTGGCTCCTTTAGTACTCTTCATCATTGTGGGGGCCGCCACTTTCTTTTTTCTGGTTTTTTATGATTTTATTGGCCTGGAATTTTGCTTCATTTTTCTTTAGTGCTACCGTGCACTAAACCTTCCATTTTTTCTGGTTGCCATTGCTTCAGCAAAAGTAGGCTTTAATTTCATTTCAAGTTTATGAAGAATTTCTTCTTCACTGAGGTTCTCAAATTTTCCAGTCTGTACTGGACTCATAGTTTTTGGCAAACTACCAGCCATAACCGGAATTAATGTGCTTTTACCATCTACCGGACTAGATGGGCTTAGTTCAACATTTTGGTCCTCAAAGACCTCAGGGTTAGAACTTCCCTGGTTTGGTTCAAAATTATCTGAACTTATGCTTTTTAGCAAAGCATCAGCTATCAACGGACTTGACTCGTCTTTACCGTCTGCCGTTTGAGACGGACTAGATTCAAACTTTTGATCCTTAAAGACCTCAGGAGTTGAATTTTCCTGGTTTTGCTGCATCCAGGCTTTTGCCAATTCTACTGCAGTCATAGAACTGGTGGGTTTGGGTTCTGGACCATAGACTGGTTTTTCTTCTGGCTTTGGTGTTTTCAGTGTAAGGGACACAATTTTTGAGGTCAATTTCTCATTTTGGTTCTGAAGGATTTCAAGTTTCTTGGTGAGGGTTTCAATCTGGGCCTCTGCTTCAAGGGTTTTCATTTTTTGGTTTTCAAAATTCTGTAACCATTCGGCCTTTTGGGCTTCATATTTACAGACTTCCTTGGCCATTTTTTCACAATGGTCACAAAACACAATGTGGGTTTTAGAAGAATGTCCAATTGAATATTGGACTGGGCCTGTAGGATTTTGGGTTTTTGGCCTCAAACCATCAACAATGTTTTTCAAACTTGGGCTTACAAATAAATCTGGGCCCATTGTGGTTTTTGCAAATTGAATTGCAGACATTATGTCATAAAATCCTTTATGAAGAGGTTTTTCATTATCTTCATTAAGAGGTAAAATATCATTTTTATCATAAATTCCTTTTTTATAACCTTCATAGATTACATAATATAAAAATGGTTTTATGTTATTGAATTTCTGGAAATACATGCTTAAAGCAGAGAGACAAGTAACAATATACCTGCTGTTGTTTTTGTCAAATGATGCTCTCCAGATGTTATCACAAAGGCAGATCTGTTCCTCTGTGTAGTTCAACCCTGTGATAGGCCTGTACTTCATGTTATCAAATAAGATTAATTCTACATTATTGCCTGTTTCAGCTCTTTTGCCAAAGCAGATTTTCACTCCTTTTTCTGGGAGTTTATCTTTTTTCTTCCCTTCTGGGATGCTGGTTTTAGAAGGGATTGTGTAATATCCCTCTGGGGTTTTCACCATCCCTGTGGTTTTTACTCCATTTTCATTGCTGATTTTCAAAGAGTTTTTCTGGGAGTTTTCTGCCATTCCTGTAACAATATTATTCAATTCTCAATATTCCAATTCTCCCTGTAAAATTGATCCCATTTTAGTTTATATTTTTCCTCATCATTTTCATCATAATTATCAATTGATTCGTTTTTAAATTCAGTGTCATATAATGGTTTTTCCCTTTCTTTAATCAGAATTCTAGATAGTATATCAGCAATTTTGTTATCTTCTCCTTTAATATGTTCAAATTTTATTTTGTAGCCTTTCTGACTAATAACATCTGTAAAAATCAACCACCTTCTCCTAGACATTGATCTTTTTTCTTGGAGTTGGCTATGAAATTTTACTATGGCTTCACAATCAGTTCTTACTGTGAATCCTGGTTTTCCTGTCAAAAACAGTTCAAATTTATCAAGTGCGTATTTTATTGCCAACAGTTCTGCATCAATTGAGGAAAGGTTACCCTTCTCTCTATATTTTCCTGATGCATATTGGCAAATTTCTTCTTTACTTTTAGGTGAGTAGACATCCTTTTTTCGCAAAAGGATAGCTCCCCATCCTTCATGTGATCCATCAGTTTGCACAATAAGATAATCACTATCTTCTGGCAGAACCAATTCTGGAAGTGTTTTCAATGCTTCTTTAATTTTTTGTACATTTTTTATATCTTCTTGGTTAAAATATCTTTGACCGTTTTTTTCCCAGTTTGTTATATAATGATCCTGTTAATGAGGATAAGTTTTTAATGTATGGTCTAGCATAATTAACCAATCCCAAAAATTGTTGTAATAGTTTTGTATCTTCCATTTTATCAGGAAATTCAATAGCCTTTTTAGCAATATGATCTTGGAGTTTTATTTTTCCTTTTCCAATTTCTGCCCCAAGGAATGCTATTTTAGTTTTATTAATTTCCATCTTTTTCTTTGAGATGATTATTCCATGTTTTTCAAATAGCCTAAACACTGTATCAAGATGACTCATATGTTCAGTACTATTTTTTGAAAATATTAGAATATCATCAATGTATACCAAAACAAATTTTTGGTATGGTTTGAAAATTTTATCCATTTTTTGTTGAAATATAGCTGGTGCATTTTTTAGTCCAAATGGCATTACTAACCATTCAAATAAACCTTCTGGACATGTGAATGCAGTCCATTCAACTGACTCAGGATGCATTTTTACTTGCCAGAATCCCGACTTACAGTCAAATTTGCTATATACTTTTGAGTCTTGAATCCTATTTATTAAGACTGTTTTATCTGGTATGTTGTAAGCAAAATCTTTTGTATTGTCATTGAGTCTTTTATAATTAATGACCATTCTTGATTTTCCTCTTACAATTTCAGAATGTTTTCTCACAATAAAAGCTGCAGACCTATGTCTGGAGTTTGATTCTCTAATTACTTTTAAAGTTTTTAATTCATCAATATGCATTTTGAAATCTGCTATATCCAGATTTGTAGGATTTATTTCTGCAGTTGAGATTCTTAATTCTGGATTTATTATTTCAAGCTTACATATTGTTCCATCTTTTTCCCAATATTTCTGGATGTTATCTCCAATAATTTGGGATTTTTCTAACCTCTCAATCCATTTTGTTATGGTTTCTTCAGGCTTAAATCTAGTTATACTTATTAATTCTTTCAGTTTTGGAGTTTCAGGAATGTATTCTTCTTCAAACTCTGTAATTTGTATGTTTTCTTTACAAGTTTGTTTACATGCTCCTTTTATTTTGCATTTACAGTTTTCATTATCTTTATCTTTTAAAAGTTTTTTATTTTTTGTTTTTGTATTATTAGGGGCTCCACCACGCTTCTCTCGCAACTCCGATGTTGTTAAGAGCTTGGTTCCCGCATTACTAATATTAGGTGCAAACATTGCCAAAGTTGCTTTTTCAACAATTTGGATATAATCTTTTGTAATGAATAATCCTCCATTATTTTGTAAGAAGAATTGTAATCCTAAGATTACATCTGCATTTATTACTAAGTCTTTTATATATGAATCATCAGGAACTCCATAGGGTTCTGATATTCCACAATTGGTTTCAAAGAATATCTGTCCACCTGAAATAGGTTGTTTTGTTGTATATGATATTCTTCCATCCATTAATTCTGATTTAATGGGTTTTGTTAAGTTTTTCTGTAGATGTTCTGGGATAAGTTTTTCATTTATTATTATTCTAGTACATCCTGTATCGATTATTGCATTAGTACGAAATACCAATTCTCTTAATTTAAAGATTATTGGTACCCTTAATGTAGTTAATGATGAAGGATCGTGGCACACAGGTATGTACTCAGGGTTTTGTGCTAACATATACTCTGTACTAGGGTTTTGTTTATCATTAGATTCTTCTTCAGGAACTTCTTTTCCTTTATTTTCCGTATTTTTAGGACTCAACATATTATATTCTTCTAAGATTTCTTCTATGTTTTCAATTCTGGTTTTTAATTCCTTAGGATTCATTATATCTTGTAAATCAAAAAGTTTTCTTTCTATTATATCTATTCTTTTTGTGATGAATGTATAATTATCATCAATTTTTGTTATTGGCATTTCTTCGGGGAATTTAATTTTATAATATTTTAACAAGCATATTTGGCATATTTCTACATGACATATTGTACATTTAGCTCTAAGTTTTCTTGATGGGTAATAAGAGCATTTTATACAAGGTGTAGAATCAGTGCCTACCCTGAAAAGCCAATTATGGTTTTCGCATTCATTAATTTCTCTCATCATATACTCAGTTTCATATGGCATCATATATTCTTTATATGTGACACCATTATACGAGTTTTCATTTGCAAGCATATTTATCAATTCATAGGGATCATTATCCTCTTGATCTTCTATGACATTTTCCTCTACCGTTACTATACTATATATTGTTTCAGTCTCAGAAACATCTGAGTCTACATCTAATATATCTTGCTGTATACATTCTGTAAGAATTGCCTCTCTAGAATGTTGGTTTTTTCTTTTAGGACATGCTGTTGCCAAATGGCTTTCATCACCACATGTGAAACAAGCAAGTTTCTTTGTATAATTTCTACTAGGATTATATTTTCTGACATGATGTTTTTGTTTTAGGAAAGGTTTCCTACTATTTGATTGTTTTATGAAATACTTCTTTCTTGTTATGAATTTAGGTTTTTTCCTTAATGGCTCTGGCCTACCATATCGTTGAGGAGTGTATATCCTTTTACAGAATGAATAATCAGTTTTCTTAAGTTGTTTTTGTGCAATTATATTTGTACACTTATCTTTTAATATTTTTACCACATGAACATCCCTCATACTAATAGTGTATTGTTGAGGATTCTTTTCAACCATTTTATTCCATGTATCTTGAATCTCTTGACCAATTGGTCTTGGTATTTTCATAAATAATTTTTCACCTAACTCTTGGTTAAAAGCTCCTCCTGCTAGGCCTGTATAGTAGACATATTCATTTAAGAAGTCTACTGTTCCATATAAGTCATCTAGGTGCATTTGGTCTAGATGGATTAAGGCATCCATTTGTGTTGTTATATGTCCTGAATTACCATCTTCACCCGTTATTAGACTTGATATTTTATTTACAAAGTTATTAGACTTGATATATGTCCTCTTTCTATTAAGTCTTGATAATCCATTGGATAGTCTCTTTTAAATACTTCCCACATTGACTGTGCGAATTCTCCTAAATAGGTTTCAAGATATCCATACATTGATTCAGCTGTATCATTATAATCATTTTTGTTTTTGATGTAATCAGCTACAACTATGTTTTTCCATTTTGCAATTACTGAGCCCCATTCTTGAGGGCTTACATTTGTTACTTCTAATATTGCTGGGTTATGATAATATCCTCTTTCTAAAGGTTGCCTAATTCCTCTAGGTTTTGTTATCATCCCAGGTTGTATTTTTCCATAAGGATATTATGGATGAACATGTGTGATTGAGTGTCTAGAATTGTTTCCAGTATAATTAGTTCCAGGTCTCCACTCAGTCCCTCTTTGGTATGGGGCAAAGGGAGTTCCAGGGACTCTTGTTATACTGTCTCCTGTATTTTTCATGACAACATCTTTGTTCATGAATTCTTTAGCTGTTTTATTTGTTTTCTCAGAATGTAAGGAGATATGGTCTCCCATATATTGTTCCATTAATATATTATCAGAACTTTGTCCTACTTCTGGTGAGTTTTCCTTTAAGAACAAGTGAGCTTCTATATCTGCTTGTTGTTCTTCTTTTATTTGTATTTTTTGTAATCTTTTCTGTACTTCTTTCTCAATAATATCTTCTAAATTATTCTTCCATTCTTTATTTTTTCTTTTCATTTTATCCTTTAATTCTTGTTGTTCATTTAGTTTTGATATTTCTCTTATCATTTCTTCATAATTTTCTATCCAATTCTCAAAATATCCACTATGTTTTGGACATTCTATTAAATGGATCATATGTTTTAACTTATCAGAATATCTTCTATCAAGATCAATTTTACAATCTTGACAATTATGAGGTAATATTCCTTTGTTTTTGAATTTTTTAGTTAGTGCAGAATGCACATGTTGTGAGAAAACTCTTTCATACCTGTCATGATACTCTCTTTTATTTAGAATTTTTCCTTTCTTAAAGTTTTCAAATTTTCTTGTTTTTAAACAAATATGTTGAATGTCTTTAGCAATTCTTTCCACTTCATCTTCACTAGGGTGGAATATATGTTTTCCTTCATATTTTACATAGTTATCTGTTACTGGTTTTTCTACAATAAACCTTTTTATTTGTCTATTCATTTTCCTGACCTTCTTCTTCTGTAAAATCTATTGGTCGTTTTGCAGTTTCATAATCGTTAAACCTTACTGACGTTTCTCCTCTGGAGTTAATGAAGTAATTTACATTTTTTGGAGTTAAATTTTTAACATTTGGTTTTTCAAAGAATTTTGATAGATCCCAATTTTTCCCAGCATTTTCTTCTGATGATATTTCAGTTGGTCCTATCATTTTTACTCCTTCACTTCCTATGATACTTACCACAGTTTCAATTTTTGTTTTATGCCTGGTCTGGCCATTGTTTGTGATTCTTCCTAAGAAGCCTACACATACCATTAGGTTGTGACCAGTTTCCATTTCTTCATATCCTACAGTTTGAATTCCTATTTGGATATGCTTCATGAAATCTGTTATTTGTATCATATAATTTGGTGCCAAATAACATACTCCCACATTAGGGTTCATATCAATTTCCATTAATCCTATGATAGTTTGGGTTGGATTAGTCCACCTTGTATCTAGAACAGTCATTAGGACTTTAGTTCCTAAGTTTTTTCTAGTTAAACCTTTTACTCCTATGGAGATTAATCCCATATGCATGTATTTTTGTCCTTGTCTTTGAAGCCTAATTGCTTCATTATTGCTTATTAATTTTATTAATTTTTTGTCATCTTTTAGACAGCTTATTGGTTCCGTATAATGATATTTGTAATATCCTGTGTTCCAATTAAGGAATCTTTGGTCATACAATAATCTTGGTTCCAATTGGATTAATGTTCTTTTCTTGAAGTTTTCAAATTCAATATCAGGGTCAATTATTTCTTCAATTATTGTTGGCCCTTCTTCAAGTTTGGTTTTTTCTCTGAACATTCTATCTATTAAGGTTTTTTCAAAGTTTGAGCTTTCAATCCTTTGAGAATTACTTATTTCTACTAGACTGTTTTTGGATTCATTAGTAAGAGAAAATGATCTCCTACTCATTTTTGTAAATATTTTTCGTCTGGTTTTACAACCCAGAAGTTTAGTTTTTCTTGTGGTTTAGTTTTCCTTCTAGCTTCTGCAGGTAATTTTGCAATTTGTTCAGCTAGTTGTTTTATTGTATTATCTTCAGGTATTCTAACAGCTTGTATTCTTTCAAGTTTTTCATCTATGCTTTCAATGGCTATTCTTAATGCAGGGTCTTGATATTTTTTCATGTTTTCCATTTGAACATGTACATCATCAATTTTTTTCTTTAGTATTTCAGTTGTTACAAGCTCTTTTATTTTCTTGTCAATTAGACTAATATTTGTATTATTTGTTTTATTATGGTCTGTTATTTCGCCAATCTTCTTATGAAGATTATTAACATTTAGCTTTATTTCTACTAATTCTTTGTTTAATTCTTTGAATTTATTATTAATTTCTTGTTTAAAGTTTTCTATTGTTTCTTTAACCTCTTTCAAAGCTGTTTCCATTATCCTTTAATGATTTTTATAATTTTGTTACACATTTCATTTACATTTTCAATATTGTTTTCAACAATATTTTTAATTTCCTTTATCTCTTTATCAAGTTTTTCAACCTTATCTTGTAGTTGTTTTAATTCCTCACTATGGTTAATGATTTTTCTCGGATTTGGGATATCATTAACTAGTTTAGAACTTTCATATTGAAGTGTTGTTATGGTTTTAGATAAGTTTTTCATTCCACTGGATGATTTATCATACTGGGTTGATAAGTATGTTTGGTTTTCTAATATTACTTTAAGATTTGTATTATTTTGTTTTCCTAATAATTCTAACTTATCTAGTTTTGCTTCAATTGATTGAAGACTTCTTTGTATATCCATGTTTTTATTTGTTAACATTTTATTCATGAGTTTTTAAGTGTTGTCTTAAAGCTTCTAATCTTACGATTAGTTTGCAATAATTTTTAAAAGTTCTATTTTTCTTGAGTTTTATTCTTTTGATTTTTATTTTATTTTGTTTACAGATCTTACAATCTTTAGTTTGGTTTTTGAATAGCCTTTTCTTTTCAATATCAATTATTAAAAATTTTTCGTAATTAATATTGTCATTTAATTTAATTGCGTTTTGATTATCTTTTAATCCGTCATTAGCCATAAGCCCTAAAATCGTAACTTATGCTCTGATACCAATTTTTTAGAGGGGGTGTGTTTTTGGGCACTTTTTAGAGAAGTGTTAAACTCATTTAAATCATTTTTGGACATTATTTTCCTTAATTTTGGTATTTTAGGGGTAAAATGGGTATTTTTTTAAAAAATTTCTCTTCCTAGGGGGTTTAAAGGGATAAAAATTGGTGTAGGTATTTTGGAGGGATAAAGTGTTGGTGTTGGGGGTTTTTAAATAATTTTCCCATAATAATAATAATAATAATAATAATAATAATAATAATAATAATAATAATACTAAATTAAAAATTTAATAATAACAAGTAACTTTTATTGGAACGATGATTTGCTCTAATGGTCAAGTTTCCTGACTTCCGATCTATCTTCAGGTTGGGAGTTTAATTTTCCTCCCAACCATTTATCCATCCCCTTTGACCATTTATAATTTGTGTAGTATGGGTCCCTGTCACCCATTTTGTAGCATGTATAGGTCGTTTCGGGGAGAAAGAAAAAAAATATATAAATTTTCTTTTCAAGGATTTTTTAAGCTAATATACAATCATAATAGAGACATGTTTGTATTGCGATTAATTTTGAGAAGTTGATGATAAATGAATATTTTAAAATTTTTGAGAAAAAGTACTATTCAAAAGATTTAGCGCAAAAGAAGTTAGAGGGACAAATTGGGTTTGTTCAAGATGCAATTTTTTAGAATATTTTTAGGAGTATCTAGTTGTGAAATGAAGGTAAATAGATAGAAGCTACCTTGAGTAGTGTTTGTTCCAGCCTAATACTATTTTAACCCAATAAATTGCCCCCATTAACCCAAGAAATATTCCCGATTACGGTGTGGTATGCACGAGCACGACTAGTTGTAGCTGCGAGCTAAAACTCTTGGGAACTGTAGATTTTTATAGGAGCTAAAGTTTTTAATTTGATATATAACATGTTTAATAGAAGTAGCTGAAGTTTTTAAAATAGTTAGAAAAATTAATTAAATTGAAAAGTAGCTATCGAAAGCTCCCGAAAACTAGTGTAAAGAACAAATGTATTGTTTCGATATAAAATATAAACTCCTAAAAGTTGCAAGCATAATAGCCCCTATATATGAAATGAATATATATCATTTTGTGTCATTTTATAATTTTATGATAGCTACAAGTACCTTTACTAATAAATACTTACTCCCTCCATCCCACGAATTGTGTCTCGTATTCCTCTTTGGGTTGTCCTACGAATTGTTGCCACTTTCCCTTTTTAGATAAATTTAATTAATATAAATATGATTAGAATCTTAATGGTTTCTAAATCCCATTAAAAGTAATCATTTTTACTATTCTGCATAACTTCCAATACACTTTTATTTTTCTACACAAAGTCCATTGCATTTCTTTAATTCTTCATATTTAAAATTGATACAAATAAAAATTATATAAAATATATATTCTAAATCTAGACGTCTAGACGATTCTAACAATACCACACTTGAATATTTTTCTCTAATCAAATCATTACAATAATATTTTGTCAAAGTTAAACAATAAAGAAAGTCAAAATTCATTAAAATTTTAAACACAAATATCCACTTCACTGTAACCACTAAACCTCACCACACCCCACCACATAAATTACCGTGCCCAAAAGAAACGAGCCACAATTCGTGGGACGGATGGAGTATATAATAGCATAAAACTATAAGTTCCAACTCTAGGGATGGATTTTGCCCCAACCGAACACTAAGCGCAAGCAAAATAAATTTTTGATCATGTTTGCATTCACTCAAACGCAAATATACGTTTTACTATTCATATACTAAAACACATTTTTTTAGTTTGAAAAGTTAAAAAGAGAATATACTGTTTGGATTTGAGTTTAATGTTATTGGTTGGAAATGAAATATTGTTTGATGTGATATATACTTTAACTTTTTTTATTTGAGTTTAGTATTTTCACTTGAAGATGGCCTTACAGCTCTAGCGCCCTATCGTTTTACGAACAGAATGGAGCCAATATTTCCAAATAGCAGAAGCTTTCGGGATCAATCTGCATAAGAAAAAAATAAATAAATGGGGAAAAGTGAAGATATTTTGTCTTAAGGGGCCTAGCTAGGTTTGAAAAAAGACGGAATAAAAAATAACGTTACATGTGAAGCATGTGTAACAAAATCTTATCGTATCTTCATTTCTTAAATAAAAAAAAAAAAAATGACCCAGTTTCCAGGCTGCTAATTCAATTTATTGGTCTTACTATTGTAATTGTGCATATTGTGATGTTGTCATATCAATTCCAAAAATATGTTAGTTGCTAATTTGTTATAGGTGTTATAATGTTATACATCATTTATATATATTGGGATATTACATATTTATATGATATGAACTACTCCACCTATCACTTATTAGTTTTAGATGTGAGCTTCTCATCCATAAATTTTTACATGAAAAGTGCATCTTTTATATTTGAAATGATAGGAACACATATAGTAGTATATGTACACCTAGGTGTTCGTCGGGTGTGATCCGACGGGTCAATATGTAAAATTATTAGTTTTAAATTTTTATTTTGGAAGTATTCGCTGGGTGACCAGAATGGCCAAATGTGTAAAATATTATTTTTTTTTTATTTTTTTAAGATATCCGCTGGGTGGACCGGCAGGTCAATTTGTATAAGTAAAACTGTTATATTTTCAATTTTTTCATTTTTAAGGTATCCGTTGGGAGCCCGTTGGTGAATCAGCGGGCCAACTGAGTCGATTGGCGGGGCCAATTTATAAATTATTACTTTTCTATTTACTTTTTTAATTTTTTAAGATGTCCACTGTTGGAAATAAATGGGGCTTTTTAAAGGTGTGAATGGGAGTTAATCTCACATTAGTTAGAGAAGATAAAATTCTTCTTGAGGCATCACGGGCCTGATCAACCCGATTTTGCTTCTTAGGGCTTTAATTATTATTTTCATTTATTTCTTCTCTTTCGAATTTGAATGGAAGCAGCAGCATTCAAACGGAAAGCTGCAACCTTTGCCAGAGAGTTTCGAATTCAAACTGAAATGTGCGAATTCAAATGAAGAGCAGCGAATTCAAACGAATGGATGTGTATTCAAACAAATGGATGCGTATTCAAATGAATGGCTGCGTATTCAAACGAATGGTTGTGTCGTTTCATTAAAACAACACAACTCTTAGCCATCTATAAATAATCCGCTGCGATGCTTCATTCAGAACTCATTCGAAAAATCCAAAAATCCAACACTTAAAGCATTCATAAAATAGTTCTAGTTCACCGACGAGAATCTGTTGTATCCTGGGAAACAGTTGCACCGATACGCGGGCAATACTGTTTTAAGGAAATCGTTGAACAACGATCCTCAGATTCGTCCAAACCCGCTGCGTATTTTCGAAATTCTAACCCTATTTTCCTAACAATCTTAAAACAGTATTTTGATACTTCGAAATACGCTATGGCCGATTCATCCTCGAACAACAATGTAGTCACTTACAACGCCATCACCCGCGAATTACGTCATGCTAGTAGAGATGCTGCTAATGATAGGAGCCGTATTAGGTCTTTGGAGGACAAGACTACAAAATTGGACCGAGAAAACTATGAGACTATCGGTCGTCAAACCACACTTGAGACTCAATTCGATGACCTTCAGCATCTTGTTCATATGCTGCAAGACAGGATCTTTGCACTCGAGGAGGTTGTGATGGGGCTTCAAAACCAACTCAATCCTGAGATCGAAGAGGAGGAAAAAGAGGAGGAGGAACCCCAAGAGCCAGTTGACATTGAGGAGGAGGACCCAGGAGAGGTGGTGGAGGACCCACCGATACCCCCTCGACACCAATGACGAGTATGAGCATGATAGGAGGCTTCTGGGCTATTCACCTGATTACCTGCTTTAGGCTATGATGTTTCTATTCCTGTTGATGCACCACATATTGTGTATCTTATTACTTCTAGTACCACATCTTGTCTTGTATATATATAGTTCGCAAGAATCTTGTGTCCGGATACTTGCTGAACAAAGGTGGCTTTAGGGCCGTGTATGAGTCCGACAAGGTTATTTTGTCGAAGTCTGGAATATTTGTTGGGAAAGGATATGCAACAACCGAAGGGTTGTTCAAAGTAAATGTAATGCGTATTGTTGACAAAGAAAATATTTCTTCTACATACTTGCTTGAGTCTTCAAATATATGGCATGGCAGATTGGGACACGCTAATTTTGATTCGATACGTCGATTAATTAACTTGAATCATATCCCAACATTCCAAATCGACTCTAAACACAAGTGTGGAATTTGCGTTGAGGCAAAGTTAACAAGAACATCATTTCAATTGGTACAGCGAAACACTGAACCACTTGAACTAATCCATACCGATATTTGTGATTTGGAAAATGTACAGACACGAGGGGGTAATAAATATTTTATTACCTTTATTGACGATAGCACAAAATATTGGTAGGTATTTTGCTAAAAAGCAAAGATGAAGCTCTTGGAAAAAATTATTCTTTACAAAAGTGAAGTTGAAAATCAACTCGGTAAAAGAATAAAAAGATTAAGAAGTGATAAAGGTGGCGAATATATAGTACAGATTGGTAACTTTTGTGCACTGCATGGAATCATTCACGAAGTGACTGCACCTTATTCACCTCAATCCAATGGAATAGCCGAACAGAAAAATAGAACATTAAAAGAAATGATGAATGCAATGTTATTAAGTTCGGGACTACCTCCCATATGTGGGGAGAAGCTATCTTGACGGGAAACTATTTATTAAATAGAATTCCTCGAAAAAACCGAAGACAAAACTCCGTATGGAAAGGAAAGAGATCATCCTATAAATACTTAAAAGTGTGGGGGTGTCTCGCAAAGGTAGCAGTGTCTGCACCAAAAACCATAAAAATTGGTCCTAAAACAGTGGACTGTATTTTTATCGGCTATGCACACAATAGTAGTGCATATCGCATCCTTGTGTATGATTCAAGAATACCGGATATACACAAGAATTTTGTCATGGAATCAAGGAATGCATTGTTCTTCGAAACGACATTTCCGTGTAAGTCTTGTAATGAACGTAATTCTTCGTTAAAACGACCAAACGAAGAATCTCAAGACCAGACTACAGAATTAAGACGAAGCAAGAGAGCTCGAATCGAAAAACCCATTCGGTGAGGATTTTGTGACATATTTGGTTGAAAAGGAACCACTTACGTACGCCGAGGCAATGAGTTCACCGGATGGGCCTTTCTGGAAAGAAGCCATCAACGGTGAACTCGATTCTATCTTACAAAATCATACATGAAAATTAGTGGATCTCCCTTCGGTGAACAAGTGTTTAGGATCCAAATGGGTCTTCAAACGGAAAATGAAACCGGATGGAACAATCGATAAATACAAAGCAAGACTCGTGATTAAAGGATATAATTAGAGAGAAGGCGTTGATTATTTTGACACATATTCACCGGTTTCACGGATAAATTCCATAAGGATGATACTTGCTATTGTAGCCTTAAGGAATTTAGAAGTACATAAAATGGATGTAAAAAAAGCTTTCCTGAATGGTGACTTAGACGAAGAGATCTATATGGAACAACCCGAGGGATTCCAATCACCATCAAAAGGAAAGAAAGTTTGTAAACTAGTAAAGTCACTATACGGCTTGAAACAAGCTCCGAAAAAATGGCATGATAAATTTGACCATGGAATGACTACTACTGGCTTTAAAATTAACAAATGCGATAAGTGCATTTACGAATTAAGAGATGACTATGTTATTTTATGTTTTATATGTAGACGACATAATTATTGTTGGCAATAGTGAAAAAATGATAAAGTCTACAAAGAACATGTTAAACTCTAAATTTGACATGAAAGATTTGGGCATTGCTCATGTAATATTGGGAATTAAGATCATAAGAACATCAAATGGTCTAATATTGAGTCAAGCTCATTATATAGACAAAATACTTGATAAATTCAGCAATAATGACTAAGGCATCGCCAGAACACCATTAGATAATAGTGTTCATCTGTCAAAAAACCGTGGAGAAGGTATTTCTCAGTCAGAGTACTCACGGATTGTTGGAAGCCTAATGTATCTAATGAGCTGTATGAGACCAGATATCGCTTACGATTTAAGTAAATTAAGTTCATATACGAGTAATCCAAGTCGCGAGCATTGGACAGCGATAATTAGATTACTTAGGTATCTAAGGCATACTTGGAACTTTGGTCTACATTATACGAGATATCCGTCCGTGTTAGAAGGACACACGGATGCAAACTGGATATCCGATACGAAAGACACAAAGAGTACAAGTGGCTATATTTTCATGTTAGTCGGAGGCGCTGTGTCTTGGAAATCCTCAAGGCAAACTGTTATAGCCAGGTCTACCATGGAATTCGAATTCTTTGCGTTAGACAAATGTGCCGAAGAGGCCGAATGGCTAAGAAACTTTTAGAGGATATTCCAAAGTGGGAAAAACCTGTGCCACCCATCAGCATACATTGTGATAGTCAATCCGCGATAGGAAGAGCACAAAGTACTATGTACAATGGTAAGTCGAGGCACATTCGTCGTCGACATAATACCATTAGACAATTGCTTTCAACAGGAATTATCTCAATTGACTATGTGAAGTCAAAAGATAATCTAGCGGATCGGTTAACCAAAGGTTTAAATGGAGAATCGGTTGAAAAGTTGACAAAAGGAATGGGTGTAAAGCCTTGGATTAATTAGTTCACGAAGGAAAACCCAACCTAGCTGACTAGAGATCCTAAGATCTAGGTTCAAAGGGACAACCTAACCGTGAGACTAAGTTAAGTCACTGTGGGGGACAATCCCTCTACTCATTCCTGTCACGAAACAGTGACATGATGATAAGGATAGCAAAAGATGCTTTAATGATATTTAAGTGAGTAAATGTAATACTTTGAAACTTAAAATCACCTATGTAAGAGTAAAGTGGGGCCGCTTTAAAGGAGAACCGGAAGGCTTAGTTCTCTTAAACTCTTGCAGAACCAGGCGTGTCCACGGCCAAAATGGACAAAACAATGAGAACGGAACTAATATAGATATGGTCTATGCGTTTTATTTGTGGGAATCTTACACAAACGGCAGGACAGTTCAAAGACATCATGTATACTGGACAACCAGTAAGACGAAACAATTAAAACAAGGATAAAGTTCAAAGGGACACCTACTTTATCTATGCAGAGATCATGTAACGAATGCTTAAAGCTATATCCCATTCATGTGGGGGATTGTTGGAAATAAATGGGGCTTTTTAAAGGTGTGAATGGGAGTTAATCCCACATTAGTTAGAGAAGATAAAATTCTCCTTGAGGCATCACGGGCCTGATCAACCCGGTTTTGCTTCTTAGGGCTTTAATTATTATTTTTATTTATTTCTTCTCTTTCGAATTTGAATGGAAGCAGCAACATTCAAACGGAAAGCTGCAACCTTGGGCAGAGAGTTTCGAATTCAAACAGAAAGGTGCGAATTCAAATGAAGAGCATCGAATTCAAACGAATGGATGCGTATTCAAACGAATGGATGCGTATTCAAACGAATGGCTGCGTATTCAAACGAATGGTTGTGTCGTTTCATTGAAACAACACAACTCTTAGCCATCTATAAATAATCCGCTGCCATGCTTCATTTAGAACTCATTGGAAAATCCAAAACTCCAACATTTAAAGCATTCATAAAATAGTTCTAGTTCACCGACGAGAATCTGTTGTATCCTGGGAAACAGTTGCACCGATACGCGGGCAATACTGTTTTAAGGAAATCGTTGAACAACGATCCTCAGATTCGTCCAAACCTGCTGCGTATTTTCGAAGTTCTAACCCTATTTTCCTAACATCCACAAGGTGGACCGATGGGCTAATGTGTAAAATTATGTTTTTAATAATTTTTGAGGTGTCTGCCATATGGCTCGGTGAGCCAATGTGGATGTTTTGGAGTCAGCAGATCCGCTAGTAGATAGCAAATTCGGAGAGAGAATTGTGAGAGAATATGCTGATTAAATCCGCTATATGCTCCTAAATATGCCCGTTTCCAAACAAGCCCATTAAGTAATTTTCTTTATTTTTTAAAATGTTCGCTGGGGTGTTTGTTGTATGACCGGCAAGCTCTATATAAATTATTGTATTATTTTTCAAGATGTTTGCTGGGTTTTGCACCATGAATTTTTAGGGGTTATTTTTGTCATTGTGGATATGAAAGCTACTTTTTAAAACTGATGATAATAAACATATTTTTTATGTCATGGTAATGTTGCACTGCACCCTATTTTCGGAGTATATTTCAAAACCACTCATATCAAACAGTCAATTGTCAGGGATGAAAACCTGACTCTGTGGTTAAGTTCTCTGACTTTCAATCTTTAGGTTGAAGGGTTCAATTCTCTATCCAGCTCTTTGTCTCTCTCATTTATAGTTTATATGACATTGCTCTCACCACTTTTTCATAGGCCGTATAAACTGTTTTTTTATAAAAAAAAAAAGGGGTCAGTTGTCTGTGTTTGTTGTCCTTTGAGGCAATTGAGTATCTTCTCTAGCAGTTTTTGAATTTTGAAATTGGTCTTAATCATATCCATAAACACCCACTTATTAATGCATAAATTAAAGAGCAAAGCATGATTTTGATTAAGTTTTCTTCAAGTGCTTTTTAACGTTTGCTTTTACAAATAGATGTTTTTTTTAAAACTAATTTTTAGTCTATTCAAACAAATGATAATATTTCCACATACAAGAAAATATATTATTGACTTATGTATGTGCTATTGTTAATGATGTCACAAAATTTAGAGAGATTAAGTTGAATTATGGATATGGTTGCCACAAGAATTATTAAGGAAAAAAAAATTGTGGTTAGAATTAGGAATATAATAGTGCCACCTCAAAACTTGAGTTTGTGATGCCCAAAATTAAAATTGGGGTGTTACAAAGTTGATGGGCCCACAAAAATTGAAAGGTAGGGGTGCAGATGAGTCAAGCTGCTTTACTACGCTATTCATTGTGCAATGAGTAGCTTGATGTTTTACCCGTCGAGACTCGACAGGCATAATTATATATAATATATATATTTATATTGCATAAAATAATAATATATTATATTTTGAGTAATGGAAAATATATAATGAATTTATATCTATTCAAAAAAGGATGTATATGATAATATAATTTAATTATTTTTATTAAAACTAACTAAGAAATCGTATTATACCGTCTTCTTTAGATTCTGTGACTTGTCCAGTACAAACCTAACAGATCAATAAAAAGAATTATTAAAATAATATTTTTATTTAATTTGAAATTTAACTTAATATAAAACAAAATTTAAATATAAGTATTAATCATAATATAAAAATTCCCTTACAATCTGCTGAAAATTTCATTCCTAAAAATCTCATTTGTATGGGCTAGTATAGCACTATCTTTAAAAATATTTGAACTTGAAGTGGTGCAGTTTATATTTGTATATGTACTCGTAAAAATTATGGTTATAGGATGATCCGTAGAGTTTATAAGATATCATCCGGAATGTCATATCTTATTGTAGATCTATAAAATCAATACCGGCCTTACCATCACCTAAATCAAATATCCATTTTGCAAAGTTTCTGTTACATATAAATTTCATTGTAAACAATATTTCTTGTGGTATTTTGAGTTAATCATTCTTAATTGCATATTAATACTTTGAGCCACATCTTGCTAGTGACACGAAATATTGCAACATAACTATTCATGGTTTAAAATTATTTTGGAAGATAAAATCCAATATTCTTTAAAGATTGGCATAGACTTTTGTTTATAATCATAACAAAACAAACTAAAATCCAATATTCGGTATGGTTCTGGAGAGATGATTATTGGGGATAGGCCGGGGATCAGAGATTTTCTTGGGAATTTTTTAAAGGATGGGGACAGGGGCCCATCCCCGATATATTTTATAAATTATATTTTATAAATTTATATAATATATTTAATATTTTGTATGTTATATTTTATTGATTTTTACTAAAGTCCATTAGACCATTACTTAAAAAAATAAAACAACCTAAACCCCAGTATAACCTCCATTGGTAATAAATCAAATTATATTATTAATAAACAATATATATATTTTTTGCATCATTAAATTTATTTATATATTTATAATTTGCTTTATTTTTCAATTTTTTAAGAAAAATATGGAAAGCAAATGTTGTGGATTTGTTTATTTATTATTATATTGCATGAATTATCGAACTTTATTATGTGAAATTGAGTATTTAAAATTCAAAATGTAGTTTGATAGGTTGATTATATATTGGCAATACTTATAAAATTTTGATGTGGATTATAATTTATTGTTGTTAGGGATATTTCTAGTATTGTGAAGATGTTCGTTATATTCGTTGTTGTTGCAACATCATGCCAACAACGTTCTCTACTCTTCACTGGAAAAGCACAGAATAGTACAGTGACGTGGCGTTTCCCCTAGCAGGCCTTAGAGGGTTTTAGATGGGCCTTAAAACCCATATAAATACTTGTCTTCGTCCTTGAGGGATTGAAAGAGATTGTAGCCGCAATCACAGCATATTTTACAGAGTATTAACAGATTCAAAGCTGGGATTATGGCTTACTGAGAGCTGAAGTAGAAGCCCCCTATTATTCGTTGTTTGCAGAAGGCACCAACAACCATCCTACTGCTGGTATATCTTTAGCTGTTGAGTCTTCTACATTTTCATGGGGTAATTGGGCTTGTGTTTAGGCATTTCTAAGTTTATCCTTTGTAAACACAATCCGTGTGTATTGTAGGTGTTTTAGCACCATTGAGCTTAACTTGTTTGATTAGCTAGATTCCACAAACACCATCTTAACACCTGCCGATGAATTGAGTGCATTTGGGTAGATAGTTGATGCTCCCATGTGTTCTTCTAGTCTATTTGGGTAGATAGGAGAGTTCATTGGAATGTAAGGGTGTGTAAGGTGTGGTTGACTCTTGTTCAATCTGTTTGGTGAAGATTTAGTGAATCCCTGGCTTGGAGCCCTCAGATGTAGATCAGTGGATCGAACTGGGTGATCAAACTCTTGTGTTCTTGTTTATTTTTCCGCACTATTTTTGTGTTTGCCTCTGGTTGTGGTTTGCAGGTTGTTGAGACATCGCTCAAACAACTCTTACAGGGTTTTACATATTAAGATTGGGCCTGTCAATTGGTATCAGAGCGGGGCTCTAACGGTTAGCTGAGTCCGGTCCAATATGAATAGAGAAGGTGGCTCTGTCTCGAGACCTCCTCTGTTTGATGGTTTGAATTATCCATTCTGGAAGAATCGAATGAGGATATTTCTTAAGCATACTGGTGTAGATGTCTGGAATGCTGTTCTAACACCCTGGGAACAACCTATGAAAGAGGTCCGCACGCCTGCTACTGAAACCTCTGCTGCCATTACTACTTTTGTTCCTGCTACTCAAGAAGAAATGTCAGCTGCTCAGAAGAACAAGGAACAAGGGAACAACACTGCTTTGAATTTTTTGTTCAATTTTGTGGATGAATCACAAAATCACATCATTTCAAACTGTGAGACAGCTCATGAAGCCTGGACTGCTTTGGAAGCAGCTTATGAAGGATCTTCTGATGTACAAGCCTTGAAGCTTCAGAGAATTGAATCTGCCTTTGACAGTATTCGGATGCAAGAGGATGAGAATATTGATGTTTATCATGCTCGGTTCAAGAAGTTAGTCAATGAAGCTCAGTCTTTTGGTTTGAAGTATGATAATGCAAAGCTGGTTCGAAAGATGCTGAGGACAGTTACCCGTAAGTATCAATCGAAGGTGTCCACTCTCGAAGAACTTGAGAAGACCAAGACCTTTACTCTTGAAGCATTGGTCGGTTCACTTCAGACTTTTGAGATGAACTACTTGGAAGAATAGCCTACTCGAAATCTAGCTTTTAAAGTTGAGGATGAGATTCAGTGTATTGACAATGAAGAAAAGGCCTATCTAACCAAGACGTTGGCAAGGATATTACAGGACAAGAGAGCCAAGAAGCTGAACTACAAGTGAGATGACAAAGGACGTTATCAGCGAGGTGTTTCATCATCCCGTGAACAACCTTCCAAGAACAAGTCAGATAGTTCCTATGACAAGAGGAAGGGTTATAAGAAGATGGATTTACCTGATACTTTCAAGAACTTAAAGTGTTATGATTGTGAAGGCGTTGGCCATAAAGCCTCTAAATGTCCTACTGCTAAGAGAAGGGTTGGAAAAGCTCTTCAAGCTACCTTAAGTGATGGTGAGGTCAGTTCTACTTCCAAGGAGGAGGAAGATGACAGCGAAGATGAGGAGATGATAGCTTTTATTGTGAAAGACGTTGTTCTAACAACCGATGACACTCTGTCCAAACATTTTTCTGACACAGAGTCTTATGAATCCGACAGTGAAGCTAGTCAATATGATTATGATGAACTTCTTGCAGGTTTTGAATTGGTGAAAGAGGATCATGCAGTTGTTGTTGCAGAGAATAAGAAGTTGCTTGATCAGAAGGGAGATTTATTGGTTATTATTGATAAGAAGGATGTTGAAATCACAGATCTCAAGCAATCTTTGGCTACTCTATCTACTGAAAGGGATACCCTATTGGAGGAAAATGCTACCTTGCTTTCCAAGACCCAAAAGATAGACACCATGGTTAAAGGCAAAAACAAACTGGATGAGATCATCAATCAAGGGAAATCACCATCCAATAGAGAAGGTATTGGCTACAAGCACAATTCTAAACCTAACAAGAAATCTGCACCTACCTTTGTGCGTGCAGGTACCCTTGAGTCCAGTACATCCAAAGCACCTGAGAAAGTAGATTGCCCAGAGTCCCCTAAGAAGAGCAAAGACTGCCCTTATTGTAAATTCCAAGGTCATCCGGTTCAACTCTGTCAGAAACTTACCAGAGATCTTCTTGGTGGTTGACCAGTTGTTTGGACATCAATGGAACTACAGAAACATGTCAAACTCACTATGATGTGGATTCCCAAGTCCAAGATTGTACCCAAAATGTGCCTAGTTGTACTCTCTGCTCAGAAAGGACCCAATGATGGTAAGTGGTATTTTGACAGTGGTTGCTCTCGACATATGACTGGTAAAAAGAATTTTCTCATTGATTATGTGGAATTTGATTGTGGGGAAGTACTCTATGGAATGGGGCTCGTAGCAAAATCTGTGGTTATGGGAAAGCAAAAGGTGCAAATATGGGTTTCCTAACTACTGTTTACTATGTTGCTGATCTATCTACAAATCTTTATCTCCATAAGTCAACTTTGTGATGAGAAATTCTTTGTTGGTTTCACTGATGAGGATTGTATGGTTATTGATCCTGCATATAATTGTGTCATTAAGGGAGTTCGATCTTCTAACAATTGCTATGTCTTAAAGCCTGCTGTGGAATCAGTCTTTTTGTCACATGTTGAAACTGCCAAGTTGTGGCATCAAAGGTGTGGGCACATGAACTACAAATCTCTCATTCAACTTAGCAAATCTGGCGTTGTTCGAGGGTTGCCCAAACTACGAAGCAAAGACAAGACAGTCTGTGGTGCTTGTGCTAAGGGTAAACAAATTCACTCCTCTCACAAAGTAGTGGATACCATTCAGACCACAAGGTGTCTTGAGTTGTTGCACATGGACTTGATGGGACCAACAGAAGTTCCAAGCATGGTGGTAAGAGGTACATCTTTGTATGCGTTGATGATTTTTCTCGTTACACCTGGGTTGATTTCTTAAAGTCCAAAGATGAGGCTGTTTCAGTGTTTTCTAAGCTATCTTTAAAGATCATGGCTGAAAAGGATCTCAAGATAGGGCGTATCCGATCCGATCATGGGAAAGTGTTCGAGAATCAGTTGTTCGCACAACTCTGCAACAACCTTGGTATTGCTCATGAATATTCAGCCCCCCACACTCCACAACAGAATGGTGTGGTTGAGCGGAAGAATCATACTCTACAAGAGATGGCTCGTTCTCTCCTCCATGCCAGTAAACTTGGGAAACGTTTTTGGGCTGAAGCTGTAAACATCTCATGCTATATCATCAATCGAGTATACATGCGACCTCAGACAACCACTACTCCATATGAAATTTGGAGGGGAAAGACTCCTAACATTTCTCACCTTCATGTCTTTGGAAGTGTGTGCTATGCTTTGAAGGATTGAACTATTGTCAAAAAGTTTGATTCCAAATCCGATGAAGCTATTTTCTTGGGATATTCAGTGGATTCGAGAGCTTACCGTGTCTACTTGAAGAGGACTTCAAAGGTTATTGAAACTATTAATGTTGTCTTTGATGATGCTAATCTCTCTGCAGGCTCTGTCTCTCCTCATGATGATGATGATAATCCTATTCGAATTATTCCTCATGTTTCCTCTAGTGCAACTCCTGAAGTGGTTCCTCCCTCAGATCCTATTGAAGTTTCTGATACTGAAGAAGTTGATCCGGTTGTTGATACAACTGGTGAACAACCATCAGCTCCAGATTCTCCCAAACGGAGAGGTCCAAAACGTGGTCCACGAGCACCTAAGTATCACTCTAAGGATGATATTATCGGTGATCCCTCTGGTCCAAGACAGACTCGAGGTCATCAGCTTAATCTTTCCGAATTAGCAAATATGTGCTTTCATGTTATGAATTGTTTTGTTTCATCTATTGAACCTAAGAATGCTGATGAAGCTTTACAAGATGAGTTTTGGATAGCTGTAATGCAGGATGAGTTGCTTCAATTCAAGCGAAATGATGTTTGGGAGTTGATGGAACAACCAACTGGAGTGAATGTCATTGGTACTAAATGGGTTTTTCGGAACAAGACTGATGAGCATGGAAAGATTATTCACAATAAGGCCCGCTTGGTCGCACAAGGCTTCACTCAGATTGAAGGCCTGGATTATGATGAGACATTCGCCCCTGTTGCTCGCATTGAGGCTGTAAGATTATTACTTGCTATTTCTTGCTCTCTTGGTTTTAAACTCTATCAAATGGACATCAAAACCGCATTTTTGAATGGCTACATCAAGGAAGACATCTATGTGTCTCAGCCCATTGGTTTTGAATGCCCTGACCATCCTGATTATGTTTATAAGGTCAAGCGTGCTCTTTATGGTCTAAAACAGGCTCCTCGCGCCTGGTATGAACGCTTGTCTACATATGTCTTGGACAAAGGCTATGTGCGTGGGAATGTTGATAAGACGTTGTTTGTACAACGTACAAACAACCATCTGTTAGTAGCACAGATTTACGTGGATGACATTGTTTTTGGCTCTACTTCAGATGATCTTCGAGATGCTTTTGTACACTCTATGCGAACTGAATTCGAGATGAGTATGATGGGCGAGCTCACATTTTTCTTAGGACTGCAGATTAAGCAAACCTCCGATGGGATTTTTCTTAATCAAGAGAAGTATGTTGGCACCATGCTTCAGAAATTCAAAATGGAGGATTGCAAGACTGCTAGATCACCCCTTGGTCAGCATGACAAGATTACCAAAGATGAATCTGGGATTTCTGTTAATCAGAAATTGTATCGCAGCATTATTGGTAGTCTCTTGTATCTCACTGCTAGTCGTCCGGATATCTCTTATAGTGTTGGTGTGTGCGCTCGGTATCAATCAGATCCTAAAGAATCTCACCTTCGTGCTGCCAAAAGGATTCTTCGATATATTAAAGGCACTTCTGGCCTTGGTCTCTGGTATTCTAAACGCTTCTCACTTGAGTTAATTGGCTACACAGACTCTGACTGGGCTGGTTGTTCCGACGACCGCAAATCAACAACTGGTGGTTGCTTCTATCTCGGACAGAACTTAGTCAGCTGGTATTCTCGCAAACAAAATGTTGTTGCTTTGTCTACTGCGGAAGCCGAATATATAGCTGCTGCACATTGCTGTACTCAGTTGATTTGGATGCGTCAAATGCTTCTTGATTATGGTATCTCCTTGGATGATTTTCTTATTCACTGTGACAACACCAGTGCCATAAACATCTCCAGGAATCCAGTACAGCACAATCAGAGTAAACACATTGACATCAGGTTCCATTTCATTCGAAATCTGGTGGAAGATGGTCTGTGCAAGATTCAGCATCTCTCGTCGTTGGAACAACTCGCAGACATCCTTACAAAGAACTTGGAGACTTCTCGGTTTGAATTATTGAGGCGCAGTTTGGGCCTCTGCTTTTCTCACTAATGGGCTATGTCTCGGGTGGGCCACTGCATTTCTTGGTTATATATTTATTTTGGCCCAAGCCCAGGCCCAGGGGGAGTTGCTTAAACCGATTGAGACGGTTTCAAGTGCACTCATTCCTACTGCACGTCTCCACTCTCTCTCCCCAGTTCGTCTCTGCGTTTCTCTCCCGATTCCCCGTTTTTTAAAAATTTTGAAATCCTCTCGCAATGGCGTCTCCTTCCAGCTCGAATGTCAATCCTGATGAAGTCGTGGATGCTCAACCCCTCGCGGTTGATGATTCTCTTTATCGCGCTCGACTTGCCGCTGATCAGTCGCCTGGAGAAGACCAATTTGCGGATGCGCAAGACGATATCGACGCTGTTGTAGACGCTTATTTTGTTGCTGACCCCGACGACGCAAATATGGAGTTCAATGCTGATGTTGAGAAGGGTTCTAACCCTCAGCCCACTTCGGACAATGCTGAGACACCATCGGCTGGCGCAGATCCAACAGCGGGTGTTCCGACAACAGCAAACCCTAACTCGGGTGCTGGAAGTCCGACACCTCCTTCGGTCCCTGCCCCCGGTGCGTCTCTGTCCATCCCTGTTCCTCCTGGCTCCAGTTCTCCCCTCTCGCCTTCGGCAGTTGCTACTGGTGATGGATTACTGATGTTGGATCCTGAGACCAACACTCCACTTCACTCGGGTTCTGCTCAGCAAGTTCCTTTTGGTGGGTCTCCTACTGAGGATGTTCTGATGACTCAGGAACAACCATCACACGCTGATCCTGATGATATCCCTCTGGATGATCTTCGGAGAAAGGTTCGTGAGAAAGGGAAGCGCAAGGCTGTTCCTACTACGTCCAAACAACCTTCGAAGAAGAAGCCTAAGAAGGTTGCTCCTAAGAAGAAGCCCGCTCTTGTTCTCAATGAGTCTGATGCCCATTCTCCTCTCTATTTCTCTGCTGATGGAGAAAGGCATGCCTTGGAAACCTTAAACTCTCGTGGTTTCATATCTGAGGAATGTTATGTGCACCCGTATTATGATCAAATTGGATTTTCTGAGTATTTGGAGAAGAAGCATCTTTCTGTTTGGGCTACTACTCTTAAGCGCTATTCTTCTAATATTGTTCGTGAATTTTATGCCAACTTGCATCCTGATATCCTTGATCCTGTCTCCCCTTGGTACTGTAAGATTTACCTTCGTGGCGAACTGATTGATCTTACACCCTCTGTTTTGAATGAGTTGTTGGAACTTCCTACGTACACTGATATGAACAATCCTTTTGATTTGCTTAATGCTGAGTTAGCTACCATAGCCTCTACTATTTCTGCCACTAAGAAATCTGCTTTTGGTAGACGTGCTATGAGTCCCTTTGATCTGTCTATGAAGTTCAATTGCTTATTTAGAATTAGTGCTTCAAACTTCTTGCCTACTTTTAATGCTAGCCAGCTTAGTTCTCTCATGGGAAAATTCTTGTACTCCATTGATGAATGTCCTGAGATACTCAACTATGGTTACCTGATCATTAAGCATATGTTGAAGTTCTCTCATGACAAAATTGATAAGAATACCTAATTGCCCTATCCTGCCCTCATCACTCTGTTAGCTCATTCTTGCCATTTGCTTGCTCCAAATGAAACCTTCATCAAGGTAAAAAAACATTTGCCTTCTGATAAGCTTAAGGGTCTTCACAATGACTTCAAGCTTGGTCCTCAAAAGCTTGGGTCTGCCTTGGTTGAACATATTCGAAGTGAGCTGCAACAGGTTGAGAAGGAATTGGGCATCCTGAATGATAGGCAAATGGGGCTGAAGAGGAAGGTGCGCAAGCTGGTGGCTTTACTTCCACACTCTTTTGATGCTCCAGCTGAGGGGGAGGATGACTCTGAGGGTACCCCTTGATCTGCCAAGTAAGGGGGAGTTACAGTGGGAAAGGATAGCAGGGCTTGATCTTCTTACTAATGTTGGAACAACATTCTGTTTTGATTGTTTCAGACTTTTGTGATGGATATTCTGGTTTTCTGGTCTGTAATTGATGGATATTTTTCTGGTCTGTTATTGCTGAATACTCTCATGGATATTTTCTGGATATTTGTTATGGGATTATCTCTTATGGCTGGATAATTTTGATTATGCCTATTCTTCTTCAGCTTCTATACTCTTTGGCATGTATGTATGTTGAGATTCTGATGCTCTTTGATCTGATTATGACTTTCCGTGCTTTCTCCACTATTTTGACTACTTGGCCCGATCATCTCCACAAAGGGGGAGATTGTTAGGGATATTTCTAGTATTGTGAAGATGTTCGTTATATTCGTTGTTGTTGCAACATCATGCCAACAACGTTCTCTACTCTTCACTGGAAAAGCACAGAATAGTACAGTGACGTGGCGTTTCCCCTAGCAGGCCTTAGAGGATTTTAGATGGGCCTTAAAACCCATATAAATACTTGTCTTCGTCCTTGAGGGATTGCGAGAGATTGTAGCCGCAATCACAACATATTTTACAGAGTATTAACAGATTCAAAGCTGGGATTATGGCTTACTGAGAGCTGAAGTAGAAGCCCCCTGTTATTCGTTATTTGCAGAAGGCACCAACAACCATCCTACTGCTGGTATATCTTTAGCTGTTGAGTCTTCTACATTTTCATGGGGTAATTGGGATTGTGTTTAGGCATTTCTAAGTTTATCCTTTGTAAACACAATCCGTGTGTATTGTAGGTGTTTTAGCACCATTGAGCTTAACTTGTTTGATTAGCTAGATTCCACAAACACCATCTTAACACCTGCCGATGAATTGAGTGCATTTGGGTAGATAGTTGATGCTTCCATGTGTTCTTCTAGTCTATTTGGGTAGATAGGAGAGTTCATTGGAATGTAAGGGTGTGTAAGGTGTGGTTGACTCTTGTTCAATCTGTTTGGTGGAGATTTAGTGAATCCCTGGCTTGGAACCCTCAGATGTAGATCAGTGGATCGAACTGGGTGATCAAACTCTTGTGTTCTTGTTTATTTTTCCGCACTCTGTTTGTGTTTGCCTCTGGTTGTGGTTTGCAGGTTGTTGAGACATTGCTCAAACAACTCTTACAGGGTTTTACATATTAAGATTGGGCCTGTCAATTGTTAAACAATTTGTGTGTGTTTTAATATTAAAATTTTAAAAAATTGGTTTGTAAAATGAATCTTCGATAAGTCCCCAATGGAGATTGGAGAAATTATAATTCCCGATGGGATCCTCGATAAAATCCGGACGGGAATTGGGTCGGTTTTGGGGATTAAAGATGCTATTGGGGATGAGGATGAGGATACTACTCCCATCCCGAAACCGGCCCATTGTCATTCCTAATTTTCTCATATGAAATCGAATGAAGAATTTGGTTAAATCAAATAGGCTCATCATCGTTCTACCAATCAAGAATTTTTTACTTTCATGGTTTCCGAAAATTAGTTTAACCTTAATAATATGATTCCGCATCTTGGTTACTATCAACCTATTTACATTGCATACTTTATTTGATGGATCTATATTTCTAATAAGCATGACTATGCAACCCTAATTCAACAATATTTCATGATTCGGTAATCCAGAACAATTGACCGTATTTAGATATTCCAATGAAAATAATTCTTTGGCATTATCTATGCTTTCATCCTCTCGACAAATGTTGTTAGAACTGATATATATACATTTTCATTTGCAAACCTATGTTCTATGATGTAATCATTCATCGTGTCAACAATCTCATTGGTAGGGATTAGTATAGCAATATCTTTAAAAATATCTGGATTTGAAGTGGTACAGTTTATATTTGTATAAGTATTCTCAATAATTGCTGATATAGGATCTCTCGTAGAGATTATAAAATTATCATATGAAAATATCCCATCTAATTGTACATCTCCAATATCAATACCAAATTTACAAATTACCATCACCTACATGAATAATTCATTGTGCAAATTTCTGTCATATATAATTTTAATTTTAAACAACATTTCTTGTAGTATCTTGTGTTAATCCATCTTAATTATATATTAATACTTCAAGTCCTCTCTTTCTAGTGACACGAGATATTGCAACTATCTCTAACATGAGTAAAAACCGATTTTTAAAGATAGAGTCCAACATTATTAAAAGATTGACATTTACTTTTTTTATAGACATAATAAAACAAAATGCGAGTGTAATTTTTTCCCTCTGAAATCAAATGAGGAATTTGGTTAATTCAGACGGGCTCATAGTCATTCTATCAATAAAGAATTTTCATCCCAAATAATGAGCTTTGTTTTAATTAGAAGAGAGGTTAAATAATTTTTTGTGATAGATTTTTTACATGTAGAATTCTCGTCACAATCTAGTGGAATACAAAATTTAGAATATGCAGTCCTACCTCTTGAAAGGAGTAGGAGTACTATTCACTGGATGCTACATGCAACACAATATCACTTCTCCCACGAAGGGCTAAATATAATGTTTTCTAGAAAAATTATCGATAAATGTCTTGTTATTCACCACGTAAAGAAAAAAGAATTAACCATCATCACTCTCAACTACATATATTATTTTATTATAAATATTCATTTGCTCATTAATCAAGAAATGTAATAGCTTATCATGATCCGCCTTGATTTCTTCCTTATTATAATATGTCTCTTCTAGTATCAATAGATAATCTATTGCAGACGTTAAAACTTCATTCAGTACTGGCATTCCAGATAAAATTTTCAAATTTATAGAATTTGCTGCAATTAACCTGTCAATTTCTAAGAAAGTTAGATTTATATGTTTTCTTTCGTCAATTGCAAATCTGTTAAAATATAGATTAATGAAGTATTTCTTAAAAAATAGATTAAAAAAAAACTAAATCTCCATTCTTTATTTACTGATGGATCTATTCGCACCTCAACAACTCATTATACACTCGAATCTTTTATTTATAATATACTTTACGAAAATAACTAATTTACTCTAAATCAATTATCCACAGAATATGAATTTTTAAAATTTTCTTAATAATTATAATTTTTTTATATTATTTTTAATATAATAGAACATAGTAAATAAGATTTATACTATTTAATATATATTTATATACAATTAGAATGCTATAATTATAAAATATAGTATTTTGTAACGATTAGCAATTATAAAATTGTATATTACTTTTAGAAAATATATATTTGTATATTTCTTTTAGTAGACTTGATATATTTTTATAAAAATATGACCTATATATACATTAATTAATATATATACTTTTTTTCTATATATTCATTAATGTATCTTTTAATAATATAAAATTCACATATACACTGCAAATTGCATATAAATTTGAAATTTTAAATCTTTAATAACTTAAAATTGTGGGAACTCTATATAAATTGGAAATCAAATATCTTTTAAAAAGAAAAATTTGGGATTTCATATACACATTAATATATATTTAATATGAATAAATAAATATGATGTGCAATGTACATTTTGATTACATCATTTACCACACCAAAAAATATAACCAAAATTGAGACTAAACCTACACAAAATTACCGACATTATAATATGATCACCACTGAAAATGTCTATTCATGTCTTAATAATCCTATGGTGTAAACCTCCAAAATCTATAAATAAATAATAAATGTACTAATAAAATTTAAAATAAATAAAATAAAACATACTTCCTCTGTTCCTTTTTATTTGACATGGTATGAGTTTTGTTACTGTTCATTGAGTAACTTTGATTCGACTTTTTAATACAGTTATATAAGATAAAAAATAGTCAAGTGAGATCTTGTTAGATTCGTCTAATCGCATAGATTTATAATATTAAAGTTTCATAATTTTTACTTGTACGCAATTTGAGTTATTAAAGATTAAAAATGTGTATTGGATTGTGTGAAATGTGCGTCTGTGGCAATTAAAAAGTAATGGAGGTAGTACAAAATAATAAAATCTAAAATAGATAAAATAATAAAATCCAAAATAGATAAAATAAAAATACAAAATTTTAAATTTTATCTTTCAAATCTTTTTAAAAGTGAATAAATCTCTAATGAATAAATAAATAAATGCGAAAATCTAAAATTAGTAAATTAAAAACTGCGAAATAATATAAAATAAAAAATGCAAAGTTTTGAATTTCAAATCTTTCAAATATATTTAAGAGTGAAGATTGTGAACTCCATATAAATTGAAAATTCCATATATTTCAAAAACTAAAAATCTATAATGAATAAATAAATAAATAAATGCGAAAATCTAAAATTAATAAATTAAAAATGCAAAAATCTATAAAAATTAAAAATTAGATTACTCATCCTCTCATTAATTCTGTGTAATTTTTTTCGGCCTGTCTCATTTTAATTATCTTATTTTTTTAAAAAAATAATTAACTACAAATTCACTTCCATCATATCACATTTATAAATAAATTTATTAAAATTTCAAACACAATTATCATATCACACATAAATAAATCAATTAAATATTCAAACTCATTACAATTATATTACATAAATTCCTAATTTACACCTACTTTAACACTAATTTATCCCTACATTAATTAGTACTAATTATCCCCATATAAAATATCATATTCAAAAATTTTGAGACACTTTTAACGGGACCGAAAGAGTAATACTTCCTCCATTTTTTTAAAGGTTACGTTTTAACTTTTTTACTGTTAATTGTAGTACTTTGACTTCTATTTTTTTATAATTATAGAAGATAAAATATAGCCAAGTGGGATCTTGTTAGATTCATTTCATCTTTTAGTTTTTAAATATTAAATTTTTAAAATTTTTACTTGTACCGAATTTTTTTTAAAGGAATCATACTTGTACCGAATTTGAGTTATTAACCGTTAAAATTTTTAGAAAGAAAACGGAGGAAGTATATTGTAATGAACTCATTCTCATTGGCAGGATCTAATAAGAAACATGAAATAAATGTAGCATGTAAAATGTACTCCAATGATAATGTGGTCCTGGAGCAGAGTGGGGGCGCACCGGGACCAATTGTGACTGACGGACACATTTATTGTCCTGCCTCCACGTCACTTTGTTTTTCTATTCACGTCAAGTGTCACATGGATTGTGCTACTAAATGTTGTTCCAATAATGCATGCTTTCATTAATTTATTGAGACATAGGAAATTTAAAAGGTAAGGGAATACTGAATATAATACTAAGGTGGAAATGTTTCACATGGATATTTAAAATAGGGAAGGGAATAGTGTATTACTTTAACTTATTACTCTCTCTCCCTACAAAGTTGTTTTGTTCGATGTAACGTACACAATTCAATATACTTTTATATTATTAATATCTTGGTTGCATGATTTGCAGGTTGGGTCTTTAAATCTCACTTCCAACAATTCATTATGGGGTACGAGATGCATACATGAGGAGGGATTGGTGTGCATGATCTGCAGGTCTAACGCGTGGTAGAGTTGTTACAGTGGATGCTCTCCACCAATGACGATTCTAGGCCACTTGAGGGTGGCCAGCTGACCACCCTCACTTTTTTTTATATATATATATAAAATTATTATATATATATATATTCATATTTATATGTGTAAGATTCTATTGCATATATTCATTTTATTTTGATTTCATTTATTCAAAATGATACATTAGCTTCTAAACATCTTTATTATCTATCCATTCTGCTTCCTTAGTTTATTTTCGCAATTTAATTCCTTTAATTAGAAGCCCAAACTCTTGAATATGCCAACCCATGCCAATCATTTCTCTAAAATTCAACTTTGAATGTTCCGTTGAATATAAAATTTGCTTTCCCCATTTCATTGCTTTATAATAAGTTTTTGCTTACTATTAACTGTAAACTTCGACTTTTCATTAATAGAGAAAGTCTAAGAAATGTAAAGTATTTTAAATCCTATTATTTATTAATTTTTGGAGTTTCAGTGAGATAATTAATACTACCTCCATCTCGGTATTTTTGTTACGGATGGTTTTTTGGCACTATTCACTGTTTAACTTTGATTCAAATTTTTATCGTAGCTATGTAAGAAAAAACATAGTCAATTGAGATCTTATTAAATTCGTCTAATCTTGTAGTTTTAGACAATTAACTTTTTATAACTTTTTGTTGTACACAATTTAAGTTATTAACCGTTAAAAATATGTATCGGCATACGTGCTGGGTGGGTCCGTAACAAAAATAGTGAGACGGAGGAAGTATTGTCAAATCTGAATTGGAAAATCTGTTAACTGGTGAATGGGAAATTCAAATTGCGAAATCATATGGATGATTAAATGTTAAATGAATCACAATAAAATACTAGATGAAGTTATGAATTTTCTTTTTCCAAAAAAATATATGTGTTGTAATTGATAAGTTTATTGTTCTGTAAAAAAAATAAATAAATAAATTTGCACACCCTAAACTGTATTTCTGGAATCGCCACTGCTCTCCACCCCTTCGTAGCCTTGCTTTTTCAAATAAGAGAGCTGATTGGAGCCTTCAATAATGATTGTAGATTTGGCCTTATCCTTCGTGAAGGGAACGCGGTTGCGGATTGACTGGCAAAGAACGCGGTTGCGGATTGACTGGCAAAGATAGGGGCTTCTGATGAGCTTTTCTATATGATTTCGGTCTTTTCCCCGGACCCGGCTCGGCCTTTGCTTGTGTAGATGCTTCTGAGACGTGGTTTCCCTAAACACAGTATTTTCCTTCTTTTTGCTAGTATTTCCTCGCCATCACTCTAGCTTGTAAGAAAATAAAAAAATTCAGAGTCTAAAAGTTTGAGGAACTCAATCTAAAATTTTAAAAATATTTAAAATACTTGAGTTATTCAATGGGACTCTAAACGTAAAACAATGTCAAACCAATACCTCAAAGATTAAGGAGAAAGAGGTATAAGAAATTCTTTGATTAACTCAAAAACAAGTAGTAGCAAATTATTTAGGGATTAGAGCTTGGCTCAAGTCTCTGTTGTCCCTTTTGAAAATGGAATTCAAATATATAAATTTTTTAGCGTAAGCATATGAATTGAATGAATAATTCAAAGTTTGATTCGAAAAATAAAATAAGATGTAGAGACGAACAAATTAAACAACTAGTATATATTCCACTAGTCAACTAGTCAAGTCGTAACAAATTTGATTTGAGTGAGCTATTCAAGGAGTTAAACCGAGCCCTAAATTCCACTTGTTGAATTGGATATGGGCTCGACTGCTTTTAATCATATACTAATAAAGATTTACTCTCTTCCTAAAGAGAACCCTTGCCCACCGCACCGACCATAGAGAGTCTCGACCCATTTCAACAATTCCAAATGTTAACACTCCAATTGCTACGCCAAAAAAACAATTCCAAAAGTTAAAATTCTAATAGATAGGGGATAAATACTAAAATAGTTCGATAATTTTCCTATAATTCCAAAATCATTTAAAATTCATTATAATTTTTCAATCGGGCCTATAATTACACTAGTGACAACTCATTCAGTCTTCCAAACTATAAATAATATGCAAAATGCAATACACATTTGGTCACATAACTTATACTCACTCATTCCCATGTAAATTGTTTGGTTTGACTTTTTGACATTGTTTCTTGTTTAGTTTTGACTCAATTTTATATAATTTTTTTGTTATACATATTTTGATATATTAACGGTTGAAATGTGAATTAAATTGTGTGCAGGTGGAGTACATATACTAATTTGGTCTCACAATTTATACAGAATGACATTTTGGTCATTTAAAGTATATAAACCAAAATGGCATTGGAAATTAGTTATGAGACCAAATGGGCAATACGGTCCACACTAATCGTCATTAGTAGACTGGATGGCCGAATGTGTCGTCATTAGTGTAGTTATAGACCCGATTGAGAAATTCAAATAAATTCTGAACAATTATGAAATTAAATGTAATTTATGAAACTATTTTGATCTTTTATCACTAATAAAATGTGTTGTTTGAGTATAAGTTTCTGTTGACTATGATTATTACAACTATTAAATTGTAATCCTAACAGCAGTATAAGTATTTAATTTTTGTAGCTCATACTCATATCACTATATCAGGCTATCAGCAAGTAGCCAACCGTACCCTTCCCCAAAATATCCTCCCCAATTTGCATATCTTCAGCACAATAATTTCCTCAACCCTAAATACAGTACGGCGGTCCATGGCCGGCTTGAGGATGATGGCGTCGCCGTCGCTCACGCCGCTCCCTCCCGCGCCCACTCCTCACCGCGCGGCGATTCCCGGCAGCTACGGCTTGCCGCTGATCGGTCCTCTCGTTGACCGATTGAACTACTTCTGGTTCCAAGGACCCAACAATTTCTTCAAAAAGCGGATCGAGAAGTACAACAGTACGGTGTTCCGCACCAACGTTCCGCCGGCGTTTCCGTTCTTCTTCGGCGTTAATCCGAAGGTGGTGGCGCTGCTGGACGTGAAATCGTTCTCGCACCTCTTCGATTTGGATCTGGTTGAGAAGAATGTGCTCGTCGGCGATTTCATGCCCAGCCTGAACTACACCGGAGGAATGAGGGTTTGCGCGTATCTCGATACGTCGGAGGCCAAGCATTCTCAGGTACGTAACCTGTTCACGCCGTTGCTCTTTTTAATTTTCCGTTTGCCGCCGTTTGCGTCGGAATGATTACGTGTACACTTATAGCTGCTGAAACAAATTTGCTAGCTGGCTCCGTCCGGTTCGGGATACCTCCAATTCGGCTCGTCAATTTAATAAACTAATCAAATCCAAACATAGAGTATTTTATTACTGAAAAATAAATAAATTGGATCTTAAGCTAAATAAAAAGTTAATAAACATAATTAGGTATTTTTTAAAAATTTTTTTTTTTTAACTTGATTTCATTGTGACTGATTAACAACTCAATTTCGATTTCGTTCAACCTCGTAAATTGTGTGGACACCTCATACCTGCATTTTATTATTTTTTAAATATTGAAATTTATTAAAAGACTGTCTCTTGGTTTTTTAAAAGAAACGGAGATTGATAAAGTAATCCAGTGAGTTATCAATCTGGATACACATGTCGTTTTCTAATTGAATTTTACCAATTTTGAGATAGACTGTTAGCGTAATTAATAATTTTTATTGTAAATAAATATGTCTAAAAGTAATAACTAAATTAATTGCCAACCTCGTCCTCTAGGGTTAACCAATTACTAGTCTTAATGTTACTGATTGTTCCGTACATAGAGCTGTAGCTATCAGTGTTGAATAAGTGTTTAGTAGAAGCAAAATATTAAATTTATGTATATGAAATTATTTATTTTATTCGTCTTTATTCAATGTTTAAGTCCAAAAGCTCTTCTCAAATTTCTCTAACTTCTATAAATTCTCAAATTTTGAAAATTATTCATTTACTCATTTTCGGTAGCCCATTTTTAATAAAGATGAATCTCTTATCTTATTCTAAAAATGAATATATTTTCTAATTTATTTATAAAACAGAACACTATAATAAAAAAATTTATACCATAAAAAAATTAATTTTTATTTATTTTTAAGCCATGCATCCATAGTACTGTTTATGTGTCCAGAATGATCATCACGACTAGGGGTGATGAAAACTCGACTCAATACTCGATCAAAACTCGATTAAATTATTAAATTTTAAAAATAAAAAAAATAAAAAAGTTATCAGACACTAAGCTTTATCAAGCATAACAAACTTATATTTTGCAGCATAATAAGTAAAACTGTCAATTTAAATTCAAATTATATACTATTTAGCATAGTTAAATTCGGGCTATAACTTTAAATTTTGTTACTGTACAAGCTCGAATTACACTGTTCAAACTTGATAGCACCCCTAATCACGACTACACCTACATACTTCTTTACAAATTTAGAAAAAAAAATTCTTAAAAAAACTTAACTAATTCTTCGTACAGAAGATCGACGTTGCATTGCGCTACTACAGCGATAGGAATATCAAAAGAAAAAAAAAAAGAAATATGGGAAAAAAATGCTAAAAAATCATGTGCTATTAGCAGGTCATGCGACCAGGACACCCATGAGTGAAATCCTGGGTCCGCTTCTGGGTTAGGGATGGCAAAAAACCCCATCCCCAACGGTAACCGAAAACCGAATTTTCGGTCCGGTTTTGGGGAGAGAATTTTTGGGGATGGGGCGGGGATGGGGATTTTTTTGGGGATTTTTTCGGGGACGCGGATGGGGATGGGGGAAGCAATCCCCGTCCCGGCCCATCCCCGATATATTTTATATTTTATTTACTATATATTTTATATATTATGTATTATAATTAATACTTAATATATCCTATTTTATGAATTTTACCCAATTCATCCAAAATAATTGAAAAATGAGTGACAAAGCTCATAATGTTTTCATATTATGATTAGTGAAATTAAAAGTTAGCTTGAATAATATTTCTCCGACCTTTCCAATTAACGAAATAAATTGAAAGTTGATGTGTAATTAAATCCCCGATAGGATCCCCGTTGGGGATCGGGGAAATCACGGTACCCAATGGGGATCCCCGTTAATGTCCCCGACGGGGATCGGGCCGGTTTTGGGGAATGAAATTACTAATGGTTTTGGGGATGGGGATGCTACTCCCCACCCCAAAACCGGCACATTGTCATTCCTATTCTGGGTAGAAATAGCTGTAGCTGTCACAAATTGTAACTTGAAGAAAAAAATTAAATTGGAAAGTAGCTTTTAAAGCTCTCAAAACTACTCAGTGTAGATTCTGATTGTAGAGCTTTTAGAGCTGCAATTTATAGCTAAAACTTTTAAAAGCTATTGTATAAAATGGAGCTATTATTTTGATATTAAATCTAAAACTCATCAAAACTCCAAAAAACTTACAAAAACTACGTGCAAACAGATCCTAAACCCTATATGGAATTAAATATTTAAATGTAATAATGAATTTTAGGAAAACGACAAGTGACTCCATAAGTTGTCAATCTGAAATGTGCCGTTTTTTAATTGGAAAAAAAAAAAAAACTAAAGTAAATTTACCTCGATAGCCCAACCAATTATTCCCTTTAATTTTATAGTATTTCTGGAAGTAACATCGACTAATAAAAAATTTCAGGGAGCATTGAAATTTGTACTAATAATAAAAAATTGTAGCTTTCAATTTTATTTAAATTTGTTTGAATTAAATTTGTTTTCAACTTTTTTTTTTAATTTTTATATTTGTAAAAATAATTTTATTAATTGTTTGGCGTTTGAATTAACTTCTATTTTTGGTAAAAGCTAAAAAAAATTAAGCAATTGATAGTTAATTAATTAGTTTCTTAAAAAAAAAGAAGAAGAAGAAAGAAAAGGTATGCAGAAGTAAAAAAAAAAAATTACTAGTAGGTAGATTTATCTCTAAACAGTTATACAGAATAATTTGCTTCTACCATATAGATCGTATTTGTTTTTTTTTTTTGGTGACACAGCCTAAGAATTTAGATCGTATTTGTTTCATTCTCACTTTTTAAGATATCCGATTATTCACCTAAATTACCAAGAATCTATATTACTAGTAGATGAATTACCACCTACTTCGTATTAAATTACTGGGAATGTAGATTATTTTGAATCTACAAAACTAAGAAGAACGAAAAATAGAAAATAATTGCGATGAAAAAAAGAGAGAAAACAAATAATAACACGGGAGAGAGACGAGAGCGGATAAAAAGATTTATTTATTTATTTATATTTTTTAAAATTCTTAGAGCCCGTAATATAGATACCATTCCCTTTAATATTAGTATACAAATTATAAAAGTGACTTCCACTTATAAATTACGTTGTCCTATAGACTCGTAGGTTTGAAGATGGGAGTGAAACAGACAACAGATGCGGACAAATTTTGTGGAATATATACTTTATATTATAATATTTAGAATTTAGAAATGCTAAATAAATTAGATAACTCGAACGTAAGACCACAAATGGAAATATAAATATAAAGGCACACAAACCATCCTTTTCCATCAAAATTAAGATCAAACAAAATAGTAATATTGCATATAATAGGATTGGAGAAGTCATGGACCATGTATTTTTTTGTGATGTACAAAACAGAAAAGAATCAAATGGCTTAAAAATACACCCAATATATTTTATTTTATTATATTAAATGGTATTTTTGTAAATTTAGGAAATAAATGAGTTTAAACATGATGAAGTGTGCATTAGCCTTCAAATTAAGCGCCGTAAAGCCTACTTCATTGGTGGAAAAATGTGCGTATATATTATGTAATCCCTTCTGAACGTGATATTATATACTTCGTATGTTTTGATTTTAAATATTGTTTATTAACCAATTTTAACTTAAATAATTATATAATAAAATAATTTTTTGCTGAATATATAATAAAATAATTAAATGAACTTATGTTACATTTGTAGTTTTAGAATATATTTTATAGGTATTATTTTATTTATACATTATATAATTTGAGATAATGCACAATGATAGCATATCGAAATAAATGAGTATACTATATTGAGATGGTGAGTATAATATAGGAGATGTATTGGACGAGCGGATTGAGCGGATTGCTTAATTTTATGGTATGTTCTGCAAGCAGAGCTGTAGTTGTGAGCTGTAGCTGCAAGCTGAAGCTTTAGGGAGCTAGAGCTGTAAGGAGTTGTGGGAGTTGTAGCTGTCATTTCTATTTAAGTGTTTTGTACAACTAGCTGTAGCTGTAAAAAAAAATGTATGAAATGACATAAAAGGACAAATATTTATGTAGACTATTGGGTAGTGGGTTGGTTATAGGGTTAAAATTGTAATTGCTGAAAATAAAGCTAGGAGCTTGTTTGTTAAAGCTACTACAGGTAGCTTCTAAAAAGAAACTTCCAAAAGCTCCCAAAAGCTAGTGTGCAGAACGTGGCTTTTATTTTGAAATAAAAGCTAAAGCTACCAAAAGCTCCCAAAAACTGCGTGCAGAACAGACCCTTAGTATAGTGCTCATTAATATTAATAATTTTATTTCATCATCTATTTTTTTCTTCTTTTTTTTATGAGCCATTAAAGGCCTGAGAAAGAGGTGGTGCGAGCCCATGCCACACAAATTACAAAGAAAACAAAGGGTAAGATAGGGGGCTAGGTGGGGATTCGAAACCCAACGTTCCCCTTCCCCAACCTATCGGATAAGTCCCCAACCCATTTCATCATCTAATTGGTATAGGCTTAAATACCAAATATCTTTAATCAAATAGTTCCTCCCAAAAAAATCTATTAGAGCCTGTTTGGATTGACTTCTAGATTAGTGCTTTTGGCTTTTGATTTTGCAAAAGCACCTTTAGGAGAAAACATGTGTTTGAATTGGCTTTTAAGAAAAAGCAAAAACACCTCGAAAAGCTACAAAAGTGCTTCTGGAAGAAGCTGGCCAGGGGGTGCTTCTCTGAAAAGCAGAAGCCAAAAGCACTTAGTAATTTGTGTAGAGTCGTAAATGCCCCAATTAATTTAATTAAATTACAATATAAATATATACTATCCCATATAAGTAGCATATGTTTTTTGATAATTTACACATTTCAAATGTACCTTTTAGTTTTACACATCCAAACAAACTTTTAAAAAAAAAGTGGTTTTTCAAAAATTACATCCAAACACAAAACTTACATGCTTCTGCTTTTGACTTTTACTTCTACTTCTGTTTTTGGCTTCTGCTTTTCCAAAAGCTAATCCAAACGAGCCCTTATTAATATTACATAATAGCTAAATATATTATATACAGACTCCAAACACGACCTAATATAATACTATACTACCTCCGTTTTTTTTATTTACTACGGAGTCAGCACGCAGTCCAATGCACATTTTAAACTATTAATAAATGAAGTTCGACACAAGTAAAAATTTTAAATTTCGATATTTAAAAATTACATGACGAGACGGATCTAGCAAGATCTCGCTTGACTATATTCTAACTTGTATAAATATAATAAAACTTTAAGTTAAAGTGTGTTGGTGAATAGTAGTCAAATCATAAATGGTGCAAATAAAAAAAAATGGAGGGAATAGGTGTATTTAACTAGTGGAAATACACACCATTTCGGCCTTTTTATTATTATTATTATTATTATTATTATTATTATTATCATAAATTTTTATTTTGTACCATTCAATTCTCTTACTTGAATAATTTTTGTTAAATCGATTCCTAAGCCACCTTAGTACTATAAATTAAACTACCTGATAGACCTAGCAAAATTGTAGGGACACACAAGAGTTACATTTGAGACCCTGTTATTTTCGCCTGAAATAAGGTGTCCTGATCTGAATTTTATAAGGTTTGGTCTGGTTTGGTCTGAATGTTTCTGGTCTGATCTGATTGGATCTGGTCTGATCTGATCTGATCTAATTACAAGTATATATATAGTGTGGTCTGATCTGGTCTGAATAAGTCTGGTCTGATCGGATTTGATCTGGTCTGGTTTGATCTGATCTGATTTTAATAAGAATAAATAATAAGTTCTGGAAATAAGTCCTACAATCGTTTCCACTAGGGGTGGGCAAAATATTCGAACCGATTCGTTGAACCGCTGAATCGAATCGAAATTGAATCGAATTTCTGGTTAACCGATGACCCCGGAGCAAATACAAATATCATATTTCAGTATTCGTCCGGTTCAAATATAAATACAAATACTTTAATTTTTTCCCCTGGTTAACCGAACCGAACCGAATATATTTATTTTATTTTAAAAAGTTATATATATTGTAAATATTATAGACATTTGATGGTATAAAATTATATAGATAATATATATCATTATTTATTTAATTATTTAAGTATATAATAAAACAAATAAAAAAAACTAAAGAGCTAATTATCAAAATATATCACCATAATTAATAAGCCTATATTGATTTTTGTCTTTCAGAATACCATATTATTAAAATATACATCTACACTACGATTTGTTACATATACTAACGTATTTTGATTACATTGAAAAGAAACATTTGATTCCATAGTGTCATATATATATATATATATATATATATATATATTTTCTGAGTGTAATAACCTCGTCCGACCCTCTTAAAATGTATAATCAAGTTTTCATTTCTTAAATCTTTGAGTTTCGTAGATTTTTAAATATTCGAACCGAATCGTTTAGCCGCTAAATCTAATCGAAACCGAACCCCCGGTTAACCGAGGACTCCGGTTACAAATACAAATACTGAAATGAAGTATTTGTCCGGTTCAAATACAAATACAAATACCTAAAAAATTCAGGTTAACCGAACCGTGCCCACCCCTAGTTTCCACTAACAGATGGACAATCATTTATCATACCTTATGTGTCTGTATAGTTCAACCAGCACAACCATTTTTCCCACAACAATAATCAAGCCTATATTGGTTCCATATTCGGTGGATTCAACAACTAGAATCTCTAGCATCATTCCACAAAAACAAAGTGGTCGTTCATGGTAACCTAGGTTTACGCCTTTTTCCTTTTTGGTCCATTCCATTTTTTTTTTGGTCCTCCCACTAATTCCGTCCTATTTTTTTTGTCCATTCCATTACAATTGTCACATTTTCCTTTTAGAAAATAATTACATACTTTAATTACTAAACCCACTATCATCACATCACATTAATAAATAAATATATTAAAATTTCAAATACACAACTATCACATCACATATAAAGAAATCAATTAAAAATTCAAATTCATTACAATTACATAACATAAATTTCTAATTTATCCACACTTTAATCACTAATATACCCCTACATTAAATACTAATTATCTTCAGATAAAATACCATGTCCAAAAAGAAAAGGACACTGTTAATGAGACGGAGGGAGTACTAAATAAGATAAAATAAAATTTTAATATATAAAATTGAAAAAAAGAAAGATAAATAATACTCCCTCCGTCCCGCGAATTGTGTCTCGTTTCTTTTGGGCACGGTAATTTATGTAGTGGGGTGTGATGAGGTTTTGGTTAAAGTGATGTGGGTATTTGTGTTTAAAATTTTAATGAATTTTGACTTTCTTTATTGTTTAACTTTGACAAAATATTATTGTAATGATTTAATTAGAGAAAAATATTCAAGTGTGGTCTTGTTATAATCGTCTAGACATCTAGATTTATAATATATATTTTATATAATTTTTATTTGAACCAATTTTAAAATATGAAGAATTAAAGAAATGCAAGGGATTTTGTGTAGAAAAATAAAAGTTTAATGGGAGTTAGAAACTATTATTGCGTTTGGATGTGCGATATGAAATAGCTTATTTGATTATTGCGTTTTCAAAATGCAAATAATCAGGTTTGCAGCACCAATTTTTAGTGGTTAAACTGATTATTTGCGTTTTGAAAACGCAATAATCAGATAATCTATTTTCCTGCAACTTATCCAAACACCCACTAAGATTCTAATTATATTTATACTAATTAAATTTATCTAAAAAGGGAAAGTGATCATAATTCATGGGACAATCAAAAAAGAATACGAGCCATAATTCGTGTAATTGGTGGCATGGAGGAGTAGTAAACTACTAATAATTACATCTATAAATGATACTACTAGAGACTTGACACTAGTCTGTGTCCCAATTTCAATTTCGAAAAGTGACACGTGGACAATGGAAATTGTGGTCCTAGAGCAGAGATCCGGGAGTCCGGGACCAAGTGTTACATCCTAACATGTTACTACTACGTTGTTTTGTCATGATGGTTCATGACACATTCGACGCATAGCATAGAAATGCCTGCCACAATCTTTGATAATTGATACAAAATCCATTTTTTGTTTTATTTTGTTTTTTAGTATTTGTTTAAAAAATAAATACACCTTGGCCTCGGTTATATACCCACAAGATTGGTTAGGGCATATACATTTTTGATAAAATATCACATATACCCCTAGTTAAAATATGGGGATTGGGGCACTCTCTTAAGAATTGGGGCACACAATTTACAAATTTTTTTTTTCTTCCCTCCCTCTCTTCATTTCTTTCTCGTTCAAACAAAACAAAACGCAAAACCCTAAACCCAAAACCCTACTTTTCTTACGCATTTTTATATTCATATACTCATACTCCATGGACATGAACGATGAGCAATACCGAAATGAACCCATGAACGATGAGCAATACCGAGATGAACATGTGGTGGAAGAACACGAATACCAACTCATAGAACCGGTAAGTTTTTTTACATTTGTATCGTAGATGAGCAATATTGCAGATTAGTTGTGTTGTGCGTCGAGTTTGAGAAATATAATTGAGGAACGACCACTCTAAAAAAAGGAAAGAACGGCCATTACTTGCCGTTCCTCTTTGGAGCGGATCGGCCAGCACTGGCCGGCCGTCTCTTTATCTCCCCGGCCAGTACTGGCCGATCCACTCCAAAGAAGAACGGCCAGTAATGGCCTTTCTTTCTTTTTTTTTTTTCTTTTTTTTTTACTTCTCAAACAGAACGGCCAAGAGTGGCCGTTCCTCAACTATAGCGAACAGCCAGGAGTGGTCGTTCCTTAGCTATAGCGAACGGCCAAGAGTGGCCGTTCATTAATAAAAAATAAAAAAAAAACGATCCTGTCAGTCTGTGTCCGTGACCGCCACCACACCCGCCGCCACCACGGGTCCTTCCTCCGTGTGTCCTCGGCATTTTTCTTTGACAGATTTGGCTTTCTTCTCTTCGGCCTCTTCTTCTTCTCGTGTTCTTCCAATTTTCTCTTCCAATTTTGTGTGTGCCGTAAACGTAAACCCCTTTCCCCCGATATATGTGTGTTAGGAAATAGAGACCCGGACTACAAAACATAAAGACCGGGACTCCAAATTCTAGTATATGAGTTGAAAGGGTAGAATGGGTAAGTATATTAGTGTGTGCCCTAGTCCAAGTGTTTTGTGTGTTTGTGGAAAAAAAATGTGCACATAACGGGAGCCATACACCTTAAGTTGATTCTTTAAAGTGAATCAACCTTTTAAATAAAACAAGAAGGGATTTGATAGAACCACACACATTGCACATTGACTTGAATGCGGTTTTGCCCTATTATGAAAATTAGCTATTGGTTTATTATAGTAGTATTAATTACTACTTCCTCCGTCTCGATATAAATGTTACGTTGGACTTTTTGACATTATTCATTGTGTAACTTTGATTCAAATTTTTATCATAGCTATGTAAGGAAAAACATAGTCAATTGAGATCTTGTTAGATTCGTCCAATCTTGTAGTTTTAGACAATCAACTTTTTATAAGTTTTTATTATACACAATTTAAGTTATAAACCGTTAAAAATGTGTATCGGGCGTGTCGGAAGGGAATGTAACAATTATATTGAGACGGAGGTAGTAATTGGTAACTATTAGTTGGGGATGAGACTTGGCATTGTGGTTATGTTCTTAAATTTTTAACCTGATGGTTGGGTTCGATTTCTATCCGGCCCATATCCCTCCCCTTTGATGATGTATTTATTAAAAAGTGTTTTGGTAAAATTTAGCTGAAACAATGTTTTTCAAAATCAGTTCTTTTTTCTTCCAAAAAAAAAAAATCAGTTCTTTCGAACCAATCCTATATCCTAAAACTCTATTTACCAAACATCTTTATTAGTTGTTTGATCAGGCTAAAAGCCCCAAAATCAACTAAGAATTGACCAATAATCTATTTCCGGAATTGAATCTCTAATCATAAGTTGAAAAATTAGGGACTTGACCATTAAACTAAGTTCTCATAATTTTTTACTTTTAATTTTTATTTAGTTAAAAAATCACATTTTTCTAATAAAAAATAAAAAAAAAACGATCCTGTCAGTCTGTGTCCGTGACCGCCACCACACCCGCCGCCACCACGGGTCCTTCCTCCGCGTGTCCTCGGCATTTTTCTTTGACAGATTTGGCTTTCTTCTCTTCGGCCTCTTCTTCTTCTCGTGTTCTTCCAATTTTCTCTTCCAATTTTGTGTGTGCCGTAAACGTAAACCCCTTTCCCCCGATATATGTGTGTTAGGAAATAGAGACCCGGACTACAAAACATAAAGACCGGGACTCCAAATTCTAGTATATGAGTTGAAAGGGTAGAATGGGTAAGTATATTAGTGTGTGCCCTAATCCAAGTGTTTTGTGTGTTTGTGGAAAAAAAGTGTGCACATAACGGGAGCCATACACCTTAAGTTGATTCTTTAAAGTGAATCAACCTTTTAAATAAAACAAGAAGGGATTTGATAGAACCATACACATTGCACATTGACTTGAATGCGGTTTTGCCCTATTATGAAAATTAGCTATTAGTTTATTATAGTAGTATTAATTACTAATTGGTAACTATTAGTTGGGGATGAGACTTGGCATTGTGGTTATGTTCTTAAATTTTTAACCTGATGGTTGGGTTCGATTTCTATCCGGCCCATATTCCTCCCCTTTGATGATGTATTTATTAAAAAGTGTTGGTAAAATTTAGCTGAAACAATGTTTTTCAAAATCAGTTCTTTTTTCTTCCAAAAAAAAATCAGTTCTTTCGAACCAATCCTATATCCTAAAACTCTATTTACCAAACATCTTTATTAGTTGTTTGATCCGGCTAAAAGCCCCAAAATCAACTAAGAATTGACCAATAATCTATTTCCGGATTCGAATCTCTAATCATAAGTTGAAAAATTAGGGACTTGACCATTAAACTAAGTTCTCATAATTTTTTACTTTTAATTATAATTTAGTTAAAAAATCACATTTTTCTAATAAATTTATTTTTAGAAACAATAAAATCACATTCGTAAAAATCTTTTTATACGTAAAAGCACATCACATTATCACTTATTTCAATAAATTTAAGATTACTATTAAAAATAATTTATTTAAAAAATAAAGGTAAAAAAAGCCTATTAAAAAACCATCTCACCAAGGGCTCAGATTTGTTCAATTATCACTGATCATGACGTGATGCATTATTATATATGGATCGCAGATAAAGAACTTTGCCATCGACATCTTGAAGCGCAGCGCCTCCACTTGGACACCCTCCATGGTGACCTCCCTCGCCGCCCTGTGGGACTCCGTCGACACCCAACTTTCCGGCGGCGGCGGCAGCTCCTCCGCCAGCATGATCTTCCCCATCCAACGCTTCCTGTTCTCCTTCCTCTGCCTCAACCTCTTCAATGCCGACCCCTCATCCGACCCCAAAATTCAAAACTCAGGCCACATCATGATCGACAAATGGCTCGCTCTTCAACTCGGCCCCGTCGTCCCCCTCAACGTTATCCAGCCCCTCGAAGAAATCTTTCTCCACTCGTTCCGCTATCCCTTCTGGCTCGTCAAGGGCGACTACAACAGCCTCGCAAACTTCCTCAGAAGCCAAGCCAAGGACACCATCCAACGCGCGAAAACAGAGTTCAAACTCACCGAAGATGAAGCCATCCATAACTTGCTATTCATTCTCGGGTTCAACGCCTTTGGCGGATTCTCCCTGTTTTTCCTGCAGCTCATGAACTACCTCGGCGAACAAAAGGATGTTCATCAAGTGCTCCGCGATGAAGTTAGGGAGAAGATAAAACAATCCGATGGAGAACTTAGTATTGATGCGTTGAGGCAAATGGAAACGGTGTACTCCTTCGTGTATGAAGCCCTTCGTTTGAGTCCTCCCGTGCCATCCCAATTTGGGCGTGCGCGGAAGGATTTTGATCTCAGCTCGAATTATGGGACCTTTGCGATCAAGAAAGGCGAAATGTTGTGTGGGTATCAACCTATAGTCATGCAGGACCCGACCATATTCGACAGCCCTGAGGATTTTGTGTACGATAGGTTTGTGAAGGGGAAAGGCGGGGATGAGTTGCTGAAATACGTGTTCTGGTCGAATGGACCACAGGCCGGATCTGATGGGCCGTCGGCATCCAACAAGCAATGCCCGGCCAGGGACTTTGTCCCCATGACGGGTGCGTTTTTCTTGGCTTACATGTTTCAGAGGTATGATGAGATCACCATATCTTCGGGCAGCATCACTGGTCTTAAGAAGGCTGTCTGATCGACAGAGGAATTGTATGTTATGTATTGAACAAGAGGATAGATATGCCTTGATGTCTGTATATGTAAAGAATAAGCAGGACTTGGATTGTTAAAAACACTGCAATTATGTAGTAGTATATATTCAATGAAAGCCAACTCAACGGATAGTGTTGGACTTTGTTTAATTTGCTTGTGCTGTTGTTGAGAATTTAGTCTGACAATAGTGTGCTGCAAGATAAATGAAGATAATAAACAAACATGTTCAAAGTACAAAAAGCAAAATATATAAGTGTATGGGGGGTGTTTGGGATTGTGTTGATACAGACTCAATGGGTCTTGATATGTGTTAAATTCGAATCCAACTAGGTCAGCAAATCTTCTGTTTATTTTTCTGATTTGTTTCATTATTACTGGTTCATGTTTGTTGGTTTCTGGATGGCTTGTTTTGATCACTTGTTAACAAGAGTTTTTCATTATTCTATTATTTGGAGGAAATACTAAAAAACATAGAGACTTTTATTTGCACAGGTTGCTTTCATAGCTACAATTAAGCTGGTGTAACGAATCAGGCTTTTTATTTTGGTATAAAATCTAAAGCTCTCAAAAACACCTCTAAAAAACTGCATGTGAAACACACCTTTAATAACAGTAGCTCTTGACTTGGTGTCCACAAATAGCCAAATAGTTATTATCATAATATTTGTGTGTTCTTAAATTTTCTCCAAACAATTCACCCAATTTACCACTGCCAACAAGAGGCATATGACAAAACGCATTGTTTTTTTTTTCAATCATTGATCATTTATTCTTTAATTTGTTTGAAGAACCGCCCCTTCATTGGGTCTCTGTACCCTCTCCTCTGATTTGCAGTTTGAGAAAATTTTTGCAATGAAAGTGGGAGTTGGATGCCAAGCCATTACCATGTCCATGGGAGGTGTTTCTGAAACAAAACAGGAGCTGATCATGAGAACTTGCTTGACTAGTAGTATATATTGCCTGACCTCGGCCTGCTTTTCGTTGTCTTCGTGGAAGCAACACGATTCTTTGGCCGCCTGCCTCCGTGGAGCTGGCTGATCTCATCTTTGTAATGACATTGTGAACTCAATCTCAGTCACACAGGTGAATTGTAGCTCAAAGTTTCACTAATGTCATGATCCAGGCACTTTCACAATCTGTTTGGGACTTGGTAGAAAGAGAGACTATCAAATTACTGTATTATTCTTTTTGTATTCTCCTTAATTCTGAACAAGGGACAATGTTTTGTTTTGATTGTCAAGAAAAGCAAATTAGTATTGCTTGTAACTGAGATTTAGTTGGTGTATATATATGTATGTAAAACAAAATATTTTGGCCTAATTTGAAATCTTATGAATGACTGTGCCAGACATTACATATAGTAGTAATATTCAACAAATGGATTCATATATTACAATCAGATTTCACCACAGCACTAAACACGAGAGTAATATTTAACAAATGGATTCATACATTACGAATTTACAATCAGATTTCTCCACAGCACTAAACACAAGAGAGTATATGTGCCAACAGAAGATGTCAACAAGTAAGTTTATCAGTAGAAAGCAAGCATTATTAACAAGCAAGATGACTAGTAAAATACTAATTGAATTGTATCAATACGACAGGATTCGGATCCGGGCACGTGTGATCAGCACAGCAGTTGATGCAAGAGAGTCCTTGGATCATCACCATTCAGATCATAGCAGAGATGATGCTCAATTCGATCCAAGAAGCAGCCAATGGTGAACTAACTAGAGAGGTAAAGCTACAGCTTTACAAAGGGGGCAAGAATTGTTGCGTTGTAGCCACGGTACAAGACAGGGAACATGAAACTCATGGGTGCACTGCAGAATTCCAATTAAGGTATCCTTTTGATTATTCAATGCCTCCTGACAGACCACACATATGCTGCTAGTGCCATCCTCCTCTTGAATTTCATCATCATCATCATCATCATCGTCGTCGGTGGCAGTGCTGCTGCTGCAGTGTCTAGTTTGAATGTGATTCAACACCACTTCTTCTGTGAAACTGGAATTTCTTCGACCATTATCAAAGAATATAATCACATCTTCTTCATCATCATCATCATCATAATCATTATCGACAACACCATCATCATCACTACCAACACCACCAATATCAGAATCATAATCAGAATCATAATCAACAACTTCACCAAAACCACCAACATCATCATCATCACCAACATCATCGTCATTATCATCAACAGCATCATCAACAGCAACACCACCACCACCACCACCACCACCAACATCATCATCATCATCAACGACATCACCATCATCATCGTCAATATTCCAATTCTGTTGATGAGGAAGAAGAGGCAGTGAGGGCATTTCGGAGACAGTACTTGAGGAAGGAGGGAGGTCCGTGTGGTGAGGCAGCAGCAGCATTGATGCAGCACTACCCGTGGGGGACGTTGAACAAGGAGGACGGAGGCCCCGATGGGCAAGGTTATGAGGCAGCATTAAGGAAAAGTGCGAATTATGATGATCACTAGCCATAGTCGACGACGCTGCTGCCATAGTTTGATATATACCCAACTGTAAACGACGACGCCGGCGGTGCGATATATATATATGTGCTGTCTTTCTTGAATTCAGGCGATATGATATGATATGGTATGATGATTTTGAGACTTGAACAAAAGACTCGAGATTTGTGTGTCAAAGATTTGGGCTTTAACACCGCCGCATATATAGTATTTATAGCTCAATGTCTTCCGCAGCCTTCTCTCAATCTTCAATTATATGATCAAATTTTCTGCTGATTTAAGGGATTGCGCCGCCTTCCAATTTCATTTGGGTTTAAGGAAACTTTATGTTTTTTTGGGCTTCAGATTTACCGATATTTAAGGGAACTTTCGGTTCCGGGCATAAGATAGATTTACCATGATTTAAGGAAACTACTTTTGTTTTTGGGCATAAGATAGTGTGTACTGTATAGTGTATACAATACGCCCACAGAATCTCCTATTTCATTGGCGATTGAAATTGTGTTTTTGTTGATAATTGTCGTCGTATTGATTCGGTTGCGACTTGTTTTCATTCACTTTGATTTAGCATATTATTCCTTTGCTCGAATCGGTTTCTAATTCCCTGCGAATTTCCGCGGCAGTTTCTTTTACGGTGCGTTTGGTTGGAGGGATCTTAGATTACCATTGGGAATGTGATTGCTGGGAATGTAAAATTACTGGGAATATGAGATTGCTGGGAATCTTATTTTTCGATATTTTAAGATTATTGGGTTTGGTTAGATTGGGAATCTCAGATTTCTAGTTCTAATTAATTTACCATAATGTCCCTGAATTTCAATTGAACGAATGTTATAAATATGTCATTTTGCTACACAATAAAAATATTTAAGCCGATTTATATTTTAAAATATTTAAAATTCTTTATATATAATTTATTGTGTGATAATTACTTATTTAATATGAGAATATATTAAAATATGAGAATATATATAAAAATATAAAATATATATTAAAATCTGAGAATATATATATATATATTTAAAAAATATGTTTAAATAATTTAAAATTTTTCAATTTATTTTCTAAAATTAAATTTCATATATTTATCATTTTCTAGAATACAAATAGCTAAATTTATAAAATAAAATAAGTATAAAAAGTTAGGGCATAAAAGTCAAATTAATATAAAAGTATGTAAAGTGGAGGTGGTAATCTAAGATTACATGCCCTCCAGGTGGGAATCACATTCCCACCTAAAACACCCCACATTCCCACCTTCGGTGACATTCCCACATAAAACATGCCCCGAACCAAACATGGGCATGTTTCATTCCCTACCTAAGATTCCAAGTGAGAATCTCAGATCTCCCGAACCAAACGCCCCATTAGGGTTTTTTGAGTTAAATACCCGTCTGTCCCATTTGAAATGTCTCAAAACTTTTTGACACGCAGTCCAATGCCTTTGTTTAACAGTTAATATCTTAAAATGTAGAAAAGTAAAAATTATAAAAATATATATATATATATATTTTAAAACTACACGATTAGACGAATCCAACAAGACCCAACTTGACTATATTATTTGTTGATATAATTGCGATAACATTAGGTCAAAGTTGATCAACGAACAGTGTCAAAAGTCAAAATGAGACAATACAAGTGGGACGGAGGGAGTATTTTTTTAAGCCATCAATAAAGAGGTAATTCACTTTTGAACCACGAAATATTTAATTATAAAATTGAGCCACCAATAGAGATTCGGGTCAAATTTAAAGCTAATTTCACAAATACCACACAAAATCGGCCAGCGTGCAACCCACTCACCAAGCAATTGCCAAAAAATGAAAATTGTCTCCTTTTAGTTGCATATTTTACTTTTTTTTATAATTAAAATAAATATTACTCAATCCGTTCCATTATTTATGTCTCACTTTCATTTTCTGTCTCATTTTCATTATAGTAAATAATTAATTATTAATCATCAAACTTACCTCAAGTCCTCCAAACCTATAGGTTGGGGCCTTGGGGGTTCGATTCCCCACCGGACCCCCTTATCCCTCACCTTTGTCCTTTTGTAATTTGTGTGTCACAGACTCTCACCATTCATTTCTTAGCCTGTATAGGCTGCTCACCAAACCTATTGCATCAGATCTATAGATAAATTAAAATTTCAAACTGACGACAATTAATGAATTCCAACGACCATATATCACACGTAAGTAAATTAATTAAAAATTCAAATTAAATATATATAATCATATCACATAAATTTTTAGTTTACTTTTACATTAAATACTAATATACCCTACATTAAATCCTGTGTATCACCACATAAAATACCGTGCTCAAAATACTTTACATGAAATAAATATTCATTAAAATAAATATTAAAAAAATAAAACAAATATATAATATAAATATTTTTCAAAAATAAAAAATAATAAATAGAATTAATTGTTTTAATAATAACATCATCAAGAATTAAAGTATCTAAAATAAAATAAAAATTGAATAAATTAAATCTAAAAAATAAATTAAATTTTGACGGACAAAAAGATGGTGACCGAGAATAAAAAGGAAAGTGACACATAAATATGCCCTCCTCTTGTTCGTTTTGAAATTAATTAATTTCACCGGGACACTTTTCGTTTGATATTGGGCTTAAGATGAATCTTTTGGTTTTATGGGATTTATTTATTTATATATACGTGAATCTTTTAGTTTTGGGATTTATAAGGAGACTTTTGGTTTTGGTTTCCTATTTATGGTGATTTTCGCAACTTCTATAAACCGTTCACCGACGCCGCCGCCGCCGCCGCCTGTGTCCATCTGCGGCATTTTTTTTCTTTTTGGGTTTTTACTTTCATGTGATGTGTGATACACTTTCTAATTGCAATGTTGAAACTCAGAGAGAGAGAGAGAGAGAGAGCCGCCATCGTGTAGGTCGGTCACTGTGGCATCCCCAAATGCTCGGCGGCCTCAAGATTCAACCAGGTAAAATATTTTTGCTGGGGTTTGCAGATTTAATTGCATAGTATTTGATTTGATTGTTTAGTGGATGGGTGATGTTCAGCCATAAATTCTAAACGCGATTTGTGGCAGACTAGCAGGCAATTTGGTAGTTCATAGTTGGGGGATTGTCATATAGTGGCCATGGGTAGCAGCAACACAGGCACACACAGGATGTAGCAAATGCAGGAGGAGCTTTGTTCTTTGTTCTGCTGGGGAAGGAATATATATATATATATGGGGATCCCATCCCTCTCTGAAATACTAGTGGAGAAGATCAGACATTGCTGCAGATTTCAGAGATGAGATGATTCCAGGTTCTAAACTCTCCAACTGTTGAATCTTTTTCAATACTTATAATAATAATTGGATATATAGGAAACTGAATGACTAGCCAGTCTCTATATTTTTTAAGCTTATTATTTGCTCAATGAGACACTGGTTGATGACGACCTCTTAAAACCTTGTCAGGAAAATAAAATTTGCAAGAAACTTGGGAATGTTTTAGATTTGATTCATTGGGGAAGCATGGGGTGCTTGTTTTTGTATACTAATATTTCATTAATCATGGCTATACATACGTAAACAGTATACTAATTTTGGATGCCTTAAGTTTTGTGCTTGTTGAAAGAGTGAACTAGCTTGTTCAGTTGCTGTCCAGTTTAGTGTATTTGTTTTGTGCAATTCTTGGAAAGGATTGTCTGCTGAACTTAGAACAAATAGGAGGCACGAAAAGAACCTACAGACACATTGATTGATTCATTCAACTCTTAACACCAAAAAAATCTCTATTCGTAGACATATCTTGAAGCACTCTACTTCGCACATCCATCCAACAATAGAGGCCAATTCTGATCTATCCCCAAAATGCTTTATTTCATCCAGAATGCTATATATACAGTTTGAGCTTAGGCTAGGAGGAATTCCATGTTGAAACTGATACAAAGAGATATTGAGTTGTCATCTTCTATGTCATTGGTATTGTATCCCCAGTTGCGCTGTGTGCCGCCAAACAGTGAAGAAACTAGAATTGCCTATTAAAAAATTGTTACGAAAATACTAATGAACACAACACCTCTGAAGAGCCATCCAAAGTCCTGCATTGAAATCACCTCTTTTAAGTTATGATGCTGAGGTACTATAGTACCACGAAGAGGCCATAATGAACACTAAATGAAAGGTAAACACAATACCAAAGATGAAGAGAAGAGCAATATTGTTATATAGAAAAAATATGCAAGTCTACAAGAACTGATAGATTATATAGAAAAGATATAGTATTAACATACCCTTTAGACAGTAGCGCTTTCTTTTCTTGTAGGGCCATGATTCTCTCCTCGATAGTGTTCTCAAAAATGAACTTCATTGCACTCGATCTTGGCCTGTTGCTCCAATGCCAGGTACCACCATGGCTCCATCAAGAAAACCTTCCAACCCAAAAATCAAAAGATCATATCAAGATGAAGTAGACATTTATTAATAGACATACATGAAGAGAAACATTACAGATATTAAGATCTCTCAAGAAATCTTACATGTGAAGCTAAAGCAAGATTTAGAGCAACACCCCCTGGTTTCAAGCTCATCAAAAATATCCTACAATCCGGATCCTCGGCAAATTTTTAACCTCTGCATCTCTTGCTTCAATTGTCATAGATCTATCTAGTTGAACACACTTGACTCCAGACTAACTGACACATAATCCTTAATTAAACTGTGCATTATCCAATTTTAGTACATTATTGAGCATAAAGATCAAGTTTTTATTACCTTTGAAAGGGCGTAAAATATAAGATCCAGGAAACAAGAGAACTGATTGAAGAGAATTCCCTTGGCAGAACCATCCCTTTCGACCATAAATCTGATTTCTTCCCCCTGTATTTGAGCAAGATATGATATATCTTTATACATCTCAAAATACTCAGAATTCCAGAGCTTCAATTTTAAAATTTTCATACCAGGGCTTCAAATTTTTGAGCTTGTCTGAAAGTCATCAAGTTATCATACTCAGAATACTTGAAGCTTTAAACCCTGCATTTTTCTTCAAGATCGGTTGCAGGGTATATTTATTGGGTGAGTAATCAACTGTAATCGGTTCAGAACAATAAGGGCAGGTGTTAAGTCTCTTGTGAATGCCAAAATCAATCAAACAAGGCTTGCATAAACAATGCCAGCATGACGTTACCTGAAGTGATCAAGAAAGATAATCATAAGATACTGACAAAATGACAACGAAGTGAAACTATAAAATCATCTTACAGGGGAAAAAAATGAAAAACTCACCACAATATCCCCTTCAGATTGATGACATAAGAGACATTTTTCATTTTTAAAATTAAGGCCTCCGAGATCGCCTTCTTTTGCATGAAAAAATTCAACAATGTACGAATGATCAAGACTCTGTATTGTTTCAAATGATATTAGTCAAGGACAGAAAAACCCTTTCAAGATTTCTCGTTCGCATATATACTTGAATAAATATTTATAGGATGAAAGTCTTAGCTCTGACGCCAAGTCCATTACCTGTTGCATGTGAGTCACCAGAAAAAGATCTCGAGCAACGTTTTTCTATGTCAATCTACCCATGAAAAAATATGATTTGAGATCAGAACTGAAATTTGACAAATACTCTTTATATATGCATCACCTGAATAAAGAAGACAAAATGACAAACGAATAAAGCCAACACGAAAAATGGTAGAGAATCTGCCTTCACAAATTCTTTAAACCACTCAATATAGTGAGGAGAAAATGATAAATTGATAAATAGAAGATGGGTCACCTGATGGATCAGGGACTGTTTTGAACTCCTTAAAATGAAAACAGAACATTATTTTGTCAGCTAAACTTGAAATGCTTTTGTGGAATTGTATCATAGATAATGTTATAATGTCCGACATCGGTTATATGTTGGGATATCCCCTGTTTATATGGACATGGGCCATTCTACCTATTGTCAATTGGTTTTCGGTTAGGGCCCCTAGGTCCATCTTTTTTTCGATATGGTATCAGAGCCATGAGTATCCATTTAGGTTTTCATTGTTTCCGAGATAAATATTAGGGTTTAGGGTTTTATAATGTCGAGGAGGGGTGTTATAATATTATCTCGAGGAGAGGTGTTATAATGTCCCACATCGCTTATATATTGGTATATTCCCTTATTTATATGGACATGAGCCACTCTTCCTATCACCAATTGGTTTTGTATTGAAACCCTAGCCCCTAGATCCATCTTCTTTCTCGCACATCCTCATAATATTTTTGCAGAAGATATTTTTGTTTTTGTTCCTCCATGTATGTTTAATAGTTGTTTGCGCAGGAGTCTACTAATTGTACCTGAGCAGCTTCAAATATGTTGCTTTGGTCAGTGCCTTGCTTAGGGCTGTTCAGAGTGTGGTCTAGACCAGACCAAACCGTAATATGAAGGTTTGGTTTGGTTTGCGGTTTAAAATTTATGGTTTGTTTTTTATTTTTAAAAAACCGTGTTTTGCGTTTTAGGTTTTGTTTGGAAAAAATTTAACCAAATCAAACCGCAAACCGCAATATATATATATATATATATATATATAATAATTTGCTATTTTTATTTGGAGAAAATATATATATATATATGTCCATTGTTACTTTAATTTTTTTTTTTTTGTTTCATTGTTATTTGTTGTTTTCTTATTCTATAGGTTATTTGGCTTGGAGTGAAAAATCATGTATGATCAAGATTCAATTTACTTATTTTCGAATCATTATCTATGTATTTATAATTGTAGTTTTATTATATTCCAAGAGCTTCTAATAGTTCTCGTTTATTAAATATTTAGCTTGTAAACAGTGAACTCACGTTTTTTTTAAACTTTTAATTAGCATTTTAGAGTTTGAACTGTTACACTTACGATTGTAATTCATATGTGTTTTTGTTTTTAAAATTTCGGTTAAATCGTAACCAAACCGCACCAAACCATTTTTTTCAGTTTGGTTGGTTTGGTTTGATTTTTTCCCAAACCATTTTTTTGCGGTTTGGTTTGAGTTTTGTGCGAAACCGCACAAAACCAAACCGTGTTCACCCATAGCCTTGCTCTATACTAAGCTTGGTAGTTTAACATAGTTGAGCTTATGATTTGATCAGTGTAATTGCTTTTTTCTAAGAATGAGAAAAGAATCTCTTGAACTTAAAGGAACCATAATTGATAAAAATATTTATATGATTCCTTTTTGCGGGTAAGTTGGGGATTGTTTGACCCGTGCGTTGTGCAAGAGTGTGTTGCTTTCTTTCTTATTATGAATAGAACTAATAATTTTTAAATTGGATGAATAAAATAAATACGTAGAAGTTTAGAGTCTAGAATTTAGCATTTCTAATGAATGATAGTTTTGAGTAATGGTTCAAAGTTTAGTGTTCGAAAGTTAAAAGTTGAGGGTGATTAGAGTTTAGATTTTAACAATACAGTTTAAAATTTTATTGTTAAAGTAGAAAATATTTATTACTCCCTCCGTCCCACTCCAAGTGTCTTGTTGCTGTTGGGCACGAGAATTAAGGTAGAGTTGGTTTGTGAGTATATGGTGGGGTCCACATAGTTGTTGGAGGGGAAAATTATTTTTATTTACAGAAAGAAGACATTTGTAATGAGACATCCAAAAATAGTAAGTAGGACATTTGGAATGGGACGGAGGGAGTATTTATCAAGATAATAGCATGTCAACTATCTAATTCAACTGACTTTCCATATTTTAGAATTATAAATTCAAGCACTTCAACTACCAATGGCGGATAGTCTTTTCTTAAATGTTTGAACAATGTACTATATGTGAAGGAATCAGGTTGAATTCCTCGATCGAACAATTCATTGTACAACTTGAAAACATCCTGGCGAAAGTACACATTCATTAAAATGGTGTATGTGTATTTATTAATATTCATTTCATTTGCATTTCAGAAAGCAGCTTATAACATTCATCTACTTATCCGATTTTGCAAAGACTATTCAATATAGCATTATATGTGATCACATTCGGGAAAATAAAATACATTTCTCTAGCATTTTTTAGAAATATACAAATGCTTGTTCTAGTGGTTCTTCAGCAGAATATGCATGAATTAATATAGTATATGCCACAAATGCAGAGGATAACCTCTTCTCACTATTTATTGAAACACCTCTCTGGCTTTCATAAGGTACCCAAATTCCATGCAATCATGGATAATGCCTGTATAGGAAACATGTATAGGAAACATGAGCAGGCAGAATTCTATTCCGAATCATAAGCTTCCCCTATATTGCTCAATTTAGAAATACCATCAACAAAGATATTGTAAATAATCATATCAGGTAGGAACCCCTCTTCTTGCATCTCTTCTTACTGTTTAAAGGCAGCAAATATGTCACATCTTCAATTCACTGCTACATGGTATGGAACATGATAGGGCACCACTGATTTCTTCATAAAACCATTGAGCCCTAAAATTAGAATTAGGTTCCGGTTACCTTAAGAAAAATTCTTCATTTTGGATATAACAATAGTGGTATTGATTATAAAACAACTACACATACAACATTCAGAATTGGTTTTTTACTATAATAAGGTGATATTTATTCATTAATAAAATACATTTTGAGGTTTATTCATTAAATAAAACACAATTGTTCATTTAATCAGGATAATGGATAAATCAACACAATTTTCCTTTACTCGATATTTCTGGCTTTCTTATTCAAATCAACTTATAACACAGAGATGTGATATACATCATAGATGATCATATCGATTTCCAGTTTTAAATCACATTCACCTTAGATGCAAATACAAACAAAAAAATAATAGTAAATTGACAGCAAATAGAAATGGAGAACAGATCGACTATAAAGAACATCCTCTCTTGACAACTATAAATCAAAAATTGTAATCAAAATCCAAGCAAGATCATCCAAACTCAATCAAAAAGCGTTCTTCAAGATGATTAAAATCAGAATGGAGAAAAAAGAAAAAATGAAAGTTATATCCAATTATTAATGAATACTAATTACAACAAAAATCGAACAACGCTGAATTAACACAAATAGATTAAATCTAATCACACCTGAGCACAGTAAGCATTCGAAACCGAACCTGTTGTTTTTAAGAGTAAGGCTAACAGTAGAAACTGGAGTACAACGTCTTCCGCAAGATGATCAAAATCGATATAAGAAAACTATATCTAGTTAATAATTAATAATAAATTATAATAACACAGCAAAAATAGCATAACAACAAAAAAAATTAGAACATACACCGACAAAACATCAGAAGTCTAAAAAAATAGTGTTTGAGATATCCATAAATCCACAAAAGTAGCAGAACAATGATGATAGAACATAATTTGATCAACAATGTGGAGACCTAAATTTATTCTTTTTCAATGTCACTAAAAGAGATAAAAAGCGTGAGTCCCATGCAGCTTTCAGATCGAAACAAAAACTTAATATTTGCGCGTTTGAATAAGTTTCACATGTGAGACTCCCATGCAGCTTTCAGACCGGAACAAAAATTTTACAATAAACACACTAAATTACCTTTTGAAGGCATTCAATTTCGAGGGGAGGGGAATAAACTCATTCATGTTCCAACTGTAATTGGATAAAAATAATTAGATATCGACATCCCTTACTTAGGGAATCATAAAAGTACAAACAAATGAAAAGATAGAAGTCATATATTAATATTTCGTATTCATTAGACAACATTACTTATATTTGCACGCTTATTCACCTGGGATCTTGCAAATAAAGATCTCAGGTGAGTGATCTATTAAAAGTTGCGTTACAAACAAATATGTAAAACTATAAAATAAGTTTAGGGTTGCTATACCTTATGGGATAGGTGAGCTCAAGCAACGCTGGTCGGTGGAATATGTAGATAATCCAACTATGGAAGAACAGACGACATCAAAAGAATTTGATTTTTTGTAACGACCCCGAATTTTGTGTATCCCAAATAAACAATTCAAATTGTTTTGAACTACGTAATGACTTGATCCCTTCACCGGGTACGTAGGCAACTTGGAAATTTCAATTCTGGGTTCAGTCAAACGATATAATAAAATAATACAAACAATATCAACAACAACAACACATAATGATACAATCACGCAATCAAACAATAGCACAAAATAGAAAGGACCTTAGTTCCAAGCTCGCGAGAAGCTAACACCCAACTTCGGGGACGAAGTTGATTCTTAAGGGGGGTAGACTATAATACCCGAGATTTTTATCGGCATCCAAAGGAATAAAATTTATTTCTTAATCCAATCAAGGTCGAAATACCTCCGAGAAGAAGAAAATAATTTATCACAATAAATTATTGCTCGGAAATGAAACGCCGATAGATTCAAAAATTCAAAATGGAATAAAAGAGGGAAAGGAAGCCCGAAGACATTCCATGAATTGAGTCAAAAGAATTGGAACTAAATTCAAGAAAGAAAAGAATTTTAATTCCAGGAACCCGTGAAGTCGGATATAATTTAATTAGATAAATTGTTGCACGGGAGTCAAAAGACGACGAAATTAGAAGCCGACAAATCCGAAACCGACGGACTTAAGATTTCAAACACGAAATCAATTTCAAGTCGAAATAGATTAATATAGGAATCATAATCCGAAAAGATCCCGGAAAGTCGAGCCGAAAACACGGAATGATAGAAGCCCGAAAGAGAGGAGGAAAAGACCCGACGGATCGGATCGCACGGACCCGCCCGGACTGAGGTCCAGGCGGAGGCCGCGCGCTGGCCGCGCGGTGTTTGGCCTACCAGCGCGCCACCACCGCGTGGCACCAAGAATCCGGCCATTCACGCGTTTCGGCATTTCTTGCCATAATTCGACCCCCCGACTATGGAAAGTAGATTTTGGACGGGGGAAGGAGTATTAGGACGACCTAGGGTTAATTCCCACCCCATTTGTCAGCCTCCAAACCTCCTCTACTCTCTCAAACTCTCCCAAAACCAAAACACCCTTCCGACGTACTTCCGATGAACTTCCGGCGACTCCCGACGACCAACGACGACAGGATCGTGTAGATCAAGGTTTACATCCCTTAGATCATTGGTAAGGAGTACTCAGATTCCTTTTCTCGTTTTTATCTCCAATCCTTAATCTAACTTTTGAATATTGGACTCGTAAACACGTTCGTGACCGAAGGAGGAAGAGAACGCGGGCAAGGATCCGTTCGTAGTAGTATTGGACGAGCCGAGCGACCCTAGGACGACTCAAGAACACCATTACTGTAAGTTGATGCCTTTCATATCAATACGGGTGGCTTAGGGGCGTCCGATTTAGTCACGTTGTAACGAAACGTAAAAACCGAACCTAAAAACCCTATCTTGCGCAATTTCTGAAAACCGATTAAAACTCATACTTGGAGAATCCAATCCGAGAAACTCAAAACTAGACTTTTGTTCCTAGCACATTAATCTAGGTTGTGTAAAAATTTCAGCCATTTTCATCAACTTTTGCTACCCCAAAACGATCCGAAAATAAACTGCCTTGAAAAACGTTTTCGAAAAACTGACAGTGTTGATGTCCGAACTTGATGACCCCGTTTCTATATTTTCTACTCCGATTTGATCTTTGCAATCTAAAAAAAAGTTGTAGATAATTATGTCTAGTATGTGCATATAAAATTTCAGAATTTTTGGAGTCCATTTGATATGTCAAAACGCCAAGTTTCTAAACTGTGGTAATCCTGAATCCTGACAGTGTACATGTGGAGCAATAAACTCGATTTTTGACGTGTTTCCTCAAATTATTTTGAAATTGTTAAAACACGAAAGTTGTTCGTTAGGGTGTTTTTGATATACCGTGAAAATTTCAGAATTTTTAGACTTGAAACGAATTTTTAAATTAAAAAGGCGTAAACTGTGACGCCAAATAATTTTAAATCGAAGAGATTTTGAAATTTCGAAACAAACGGTCGAGACATTGAAATACGATACATCTATAATTTTGAAAAATCCCGTTATACTAAATTGAAACATATGAGATACTTGGGGGAGGGTGAGTGCTCTGCAGGGTGCCCCTTTAGCCTTTCTCTTCGGGCCTATAATGGACGAGAGAAATTAGATGAGATATTACGCCAAACGGCAGGAGATACATGGCCTACACCCTCGGGATTATCCGTATGGATTTCCTCGAGGCTCCGGAGTGTTTGGTGTATGGCAGATATGGCTGCGGCCGCCGGATGACCGGCTACACTTGACGAGATTGCGATGCAATCGTGAGATACTTGGAAATACTTGAGATACTTGAAATACGAAACGGCTGCGGCCGCCGGATGACCGGCAACACTAAATATTGAGAAACGGGGCGTAACGGGAAAAATTAAAAGATTTAATACTTTTTATGTATTTATTTATTTATTCTTGTCTTTAAATTTTGCATTTAAATTTATGTCTTAAATTTTATAACATGTTAAATTATTATTTATGAATTTAATGCATGTTCAAGTATACGATTAAATTAATTATTTTTAAATTGGTAAATGGAATATTTTTGTATGCATGCCTTGGAGTAAAACTTAATTATTTAATTAAATCCCTTTATTGCTATGTTAGGATCGACTTACTCAGTATTTTATATACTTATAAAATTGTTGTTTTTCTTTTCTTTCAGAGTACGGAGATAATGCATAGCATGTGCATTGAGGGATGGATTATTTAAACATTAAGTTTGTCGTTTTTATGATACTGCATATCGGGCATGTAAAACCCGAGTTTTGGCCATGTTGGCCCATTTTACATTTTTCGCTGCGACATATTATTATTACTACTATATGTGTGGATGATACTTATTCTTATTTTTAATTAAATTTCGGATTTATTTTTAAATCTCTTTGCAATACCCATAGCCTTGCATCTCTTTAGCAAGTTCGGAGAATCCGTGTCTCGCTAGGGAGGTGTGGCGGTGACATCCCGGCCTGGTTATCAAATCCGGGGTGTTACAAGTTGGTATCAGAGCCCGGACTATTTTTTTAAAGCTAGTATTATTATTTTTAAACTATTATTTTAGAAACTAGTATTATTTTTAAAACCATTATATCTTTAAGGCTATTATTTTTAAAGCCTAAATTTTTAAAAGCCCAAATCTTTGAAAGCCACATTTTATTTAATTATTTTTAACCCAAATTTTTAGCCCAATACTTATATTTTTATTAGAGCCCAAAATTTATTATTGGCTCAATATAAAGGCCCAAGAATTTTAATTATTATTTTTAAGTTTTTAAAGCATTATTTCCATGGAATGAGTTTTATTTTAAAACCTATGGAAAATATGTATACAAATTATATTGACAAGTCTAAATCATATTCCATGAAATTTTTTTTTTCAGGGGGGGGATTCACATGCATACATATATGAATATTTGCACTAAGTTTCCATGTGAATTATTTGTGTTAAACAACATCTTTATTTTAGATTTCGGCTTGACATCGACTTAGAAGCGCTAACTTGAGACTAATTTTGCCTTAGTCCTAGATCTTGATCACTTAGAACTCATCTTCGCGTGCTTAATAACAGAAAATGGCACCTAGGAGAAAGCCGAGGAAGGTAAGCCCAAACGGCACTGACACTGACCTCCCGAACGCACCTAACCACGATAAGGTTCCTCCGAACGTAGGAGAATGAGCACCTCCTATGCCCCAACAACATGGACGAACGTTTAAGGACCGTAGAAGAAATACTCATAGTTTTGGGAAATGCCGAGGTACATAGGGCGCAGGCGGCAATACCTCCACCAGAAGCTCGGACTAACTATCAAGCGTTGGTGAATCCTTATCAACCACCACACTATGATGGGGAGGAAGATCCCGCCAAACTAGAGGAGTGGATCCGTACATTCGATAAGCTCTTAAACGCTATCAAATGCCCTAATGAGGAAAAGATATATGTAGCAACTTACTACTTAGGAGGTGAAGCCGATGAGTGGTGGCAAAACCTCCAGAGGAAATTAGTGGAAGATGAGAAAGCCTACACTTGGGAGGAGTTTAAGGAAGTTCTGAGGGAGAGGTTCTACCCATTAAGCACAAAAGCGGCGAAGTACGAGGAATTCATCAACCTAAGGCAAGGCGCACAGACAGTGCAAGAGTACTACACCAAATTCAAGGAGCTAGTACGATTTGCTACGAGGCTAGTACCAACTGACTCCGACAAGGCTTAGAAATTTGAGATGCAGTTAAACTTGTCTATTAGGGAAATGATCACGTGAGTGTTCACTACTCTGACCCGCAAGCTGTTTATGATCGGGCGGTAGCAGTTGCACGAGTTCAGGGACTGAAGCGGAAGGCGATAGGTGAGACTAGCCAAGGTCCCAAGGGACAAGACAAGAGAGGTAAGGATCGCGGAGCTGATAATGACTCGGGTAGGAATAACCTTCGCGAAGGCCCAAATGGACCAGCCCAAGGCAACGATGGAGGCAACAATAGAAGGATTTTCACCCGTAAAGGCTACGTGCCCCGATGCCCAAGCTGTAACCAACCTCATCTGGTGAGGGGATGCCCTCAACCCGACACATGCTTCCGATGTGGTCGACGTGGACATCGGATGAAAGAGTGTCGAACCCAGATTAAGAATATAACCAAAAGAGATGATCTGGTCGCTGGACGTAACTAGCACGAATAACCAAGGGGGACTCACGAGACGTTAAATGTGGTAAATAAAGCGGACATACCTGTGCTAGGCGACGATACTCGAACCTTCTTGGGAATAATATGTAGGCAGTTATGGGGACATAACTGTAATCTTAAGGGGGGAGGATGTAACGACCCTGAATTTTGTGTATCCCAAATAAACAATTCAAATTGTTTTGAACTACGTAATGACTTGATCCCTTCACCGGGTACATAGGCAACTTGGAAATTTCAATTCTGGGTTCAGTCAAATGATATAATAAAATAATACAAACAATATCAACAACAACAACACATAATGATACAATCACGCAATCAAACAATAGCACAAAATAGAAAGGACCTTAGTTCCAAGCTCGCGAGAAGCTGACACCCAACATCGGGGACGAAGTTGATTCTTAAGGGGGGGTAGACTGTAATACCCGGGATTTTTATCGGCGTCCAAAGGAATAAAATTTATTTCTTAATCTGACAGCTTGTCGTATAACTGCAAAATAAAAATTTATTCCAATGTCACCAAGTACAAATAGATATAGTATAGCAGTGACAAGGGTCGATTCCTCAGGGATTGGATTACAACATTTTCATAATATCTACAATAGTTAAAAAGGGGGGTTTTGACATTGTCACAAGATTTTGATATTAAAATTAAGAAAACAAAGAAATACACAAGCAAATAAATATCAAAGAGAGTTCAAGAGCACAAGATTAACAATATTGGATTTTAACTTATGGAATTAAAAGCCTCTAGTTCAAGGAATGATTTGGAATGGCATTTGGGATAGATCATTGATGCATAAACATGATACAAGTTAATAAACCGGTTATAGTTGTCAAGTCCGCTTAGACAACCAACTTTTCCTTACATATTAGACAATTAAGGTACGCCCGTTAATTATCCCTAATCAAATCAACATTCCTAGGTACGCCCATAGAAAATATTGTTCAATTGCATTAGAATTTAGAAAAGCCCGATTCAAACCAATTACTACCTACGCGGAGTAATTCCCAATTTGATTACACAATTCCCCGGGAGGGAACTAATCAACCCGGTTGCCACCTATTTAATTCAAGTACAATTACGGATACCCAAATTAAATTGGCATTCAACTATTAATCTAGACAAACATTTGGATCCAAAAACATTCATCCAAATCAATAATCATAAACCCTAGATATAGGAATTGCATAAATATCAACAAGCATCAAGTTTTCATAATCAAAATTACATCATCTCCCATGTTCCCAAAAGCCATTCACAATCAAGCCTTTAAACTAGAGGAAGTGAAAATCTACTCTACATCCATGGAAGAGAGAACAAAATAAAGAAGAGATACAACCAATTTACAAGGATTAGAGATGAGAACTTGAATTCTCCTTCTTTTCTCTCCTGTTTGAGCGCCCCTTTCTTCTCTTCTTTCTCGTTTCCTTCCTCCCTCTCTCTTCTAAAAAGTGTCCTCTCAATCTCCCTTCTAAAAAGTGAATTCTAAAATTAGCCAAAGTGAAAAAGTGTAGACTGCAAAAAAGTAGTCTCCCAATCTGTCCCAGCCGTCCATACTCTTCATTTCAACATTGATTTGTGTAATGGGCTTTGACTTGTACATGGGCTTGGGCTTGAGCCCATTTGGTTTTCTTTTCAGCTTCCTTCCTTCTTGCTAGTCATGACCATGACTAGTGTGGTCCTGCCAATCTGTCAACTTCATTCTTTCTTCCTCTTTGTTCCACTTTTTTACCACTTTCCATGCCATCCTCCTACAACAACAAAAGCTACAAAACAAGAGTAAAGAGGTACCAAAATCACCACAAAAACATCAACAATATATATCATATTCAAACACAAAATTCACACTATCAAATTCCCCCACACCTAAAGTATGCTTGCCCTCAAGCATAGATTCAAAAGAAACCAAATTAAATCATAGAGAGTTTAAAATCAACAAGTCCATTCAAGTACAACCAAATCAATCCAATCATCAAACACATTAAGCCAACAACCTCCCAAGGATAAAGTGTATACACTCCTCTCAATATCAAAGTGTGGGTAACAATTAAGCACTCAAGTGATAACACAAAATGACAATCCCATAGGCTTGAATGAAAATCACATTTCTCATGCAAAGATATATTATCCAACACCAAGAATCAAAGGGTCTTTCAAAAAGGGTTATAACGGGGCCATGGTTGGGGTAGGAAGAAAAAGGACATAGAAAGGCTAAAGTGAATGCAAGTACTTCCAAAGAGTCATCATAGAAAAATCATAGCATATCATGGTTGCTATATCAAAACAAAACCAAGAGGTTCAAAAGAACAAAAATTACCTCTTTTTCTACCCTCCCAAGATTTTCCAAAATAAATAAACCAAAAGATCATCCTATATACAACTTTCAAACTATCCCAAAATTTCTCAAGCAAATAAACCAATCAAAACCAAAAATTTCCAAACATATATCCCCTTTTTTTTTTTTTTTTTTTTTTTCTTTTTTTTTTTTTAAGGACTTCTATAGCTTGGTCACGTTTATTAGAGGAATTCAACAATCCGAAAAGTGCAGATGGAACTTCAACTCTATGTTCATAACACTAAGGTTAGAGGAACACGTTTCAAGCTATATCCGTCCACTGCCCTTGTATTTTTTTTCTTTTCTTTTCTTTTTTTTTCTTTTTTTTTTTTTTTTAATAGGGCTGTTTATTTATTTAAATTTTTTTTTTTTTTTTATAGGGGAATATATGTATACAAACATTCCATAATTCATTCCAACAAAAATCCAACAAAATAGCTTGAGAATCCCAAAAACAAATTTCTAAGCTCTTTTCCTTGCAACCAACAGAAATTCAACCACAATGACTTATGAAAGTACTTCAATCACTAGGGTTCAAAAGCAATGGTATGACAAAAAGAAAAGGCTTAATAGGCTAAGGGTCATATATAAACAAAGAAAATGGATATAAGGCTCAAATTGGCTAACTAGGGGATAAAAGTATGGGTTAAGGCCAAAAAGAAGGCTAAAAAGGTTATCCTAATGCCCTTATCATGTTCAAAATATTGGATTCAATCAATGCAAGTTCAACATGTATAATCAGTCAAGTTCTAGAATGTCAAAATGGTTATCACATAATTCACACAAGAAAGAAATTTCCAAAAGCTTGTGATAAGTGTATTTTTCTTTTAGAAACAACAAGCATTTTGGAAAGAGGCTCAGATTCTCACATAGGTTCACAAAATAGTTGGCTTCACATGTTCAATGTCAGACATCATCAATCATACTCAAAAGATTTGTCAACTTAAACCTCATAGATTCAATTCAGTCATGTATTCACATCAAATGCACAAAAATCCACACAAAATAGCTTGAAATTTTTAAAAATTTTCACAGAAAACGCAAGTAATACTATTCCCTCCCCCACACCTAAATGCAACATTGTCCTCAATGTATGAAAAAGAAAGTAAAGAGAATAGGACTTCCCTGGAATCGGTGGGGGTGCCAAGGTGTGGCTCACTGGCGAGCAGGGGGCGGTGGTGGTGGGATGTTGAAGTGGTGGACGATAGCATTCAGTGCATCTTTCATTTCCTTCAGTTCTTCTTTCACTCCCTTTAGCTCTTCCTTCTGTTGTGCTAACTCCTCACTTAATTGATCAAATCGGGCCTGGAAGTATGTGGAAGGTGGGCTTGGAATGTCATCCTCCGAGAGAGAAGGATGCTCAGGAGCTGGGAGTGTAAGAAGTGGTGGTGCATCACGGCTTGAGGAAGGTGTGCCTGTGCTAGTGTCTTGAATTGGTCGGTCATTGAAGTACAATTGGCCCTTTTTTGCTGTGATTACTTGCAGTGTCTTCAGGCAAGCGATGTCAAGAGGTGCTGGAGAACATGCCCTGTGCAATGAAAGAGAAGCAAGATAGGAATCAGAGTCATCAGAGATTAAGCCTAAATTAAGTGCTAGATGTGTGATATAAGAGCCATGAATTAGATTCCTCCCTTTCGTTGTGAGAACAGTAGCAAATTCCATAGCAATCCAATAGGCAAAATTGAGACGAACTTTATATATCATTGCCCACAATGCATATAGCCCTGCTTTGGCTACATTACTGGCGCCTTCTTTCCTGCCCAAAAGATTGAATGCTATGAATTTGTACATAAACTTTAATGCTCCATTTTTTATAGTATTAGATTTTGCATGAGTATACGTGAAAGGGAATAAAGGCTCTGAGGAGATGGCATTCCAGAAATCCCAAAATTTATATGAAAAGTTATCATGGTAATCACACAGACTTCCTAAGTAATCCACACTCGTTGCTTCCTCTTCAGTAATCACTCCCAAAGCTAGATTGAAATCAGTTAATGAATGAGAAAAAGTTTTGTTCATCAATCTAAATTGTATAACATTGGGAGTGTTAAGATCAAATGTAGAGGGCAATTTGAACTCAAAAGTAGAATAGAACTCAAGTACAAGTTCAGAAATTGCCGGTGCATTCATGGAAGCAAGTTTTGACCAACCAATGTTAGATAAATATGTGTGTACCTGGTCAGTGATTTGCAACTTCTCAAGAGTGGGGTAATGAAGACTTTTACCTGTGATGATGTTCCTTTTACTCTCTTGACACTTCACATACCTTTCTTGATCTTTCTCCTTTGTGAATTTGAGGAACCCTCCAATGGTTTGTTCAACCGCCACTTGCCTAGCCTTGGCACGTGACCGTTGTCCAGTTGTAGAAGTAGAAGGCCCTTGGACAAGGATGGTGGGTATCAAGTTTGGTGGTGTGGTTTTCTTTTTCTGAATGTTGCCTTTGGACTTGGCAATTTGTGTACCACTTTTTGAAGATGTGGCCTGAGTTTTGCCTTTGTCTCTACCCATGTGTCCTACACACAGAAAAATCACCACACACAAAGTAGTCCCACAAACAGACAAATTCCTATTCCTCTTTTCAATTAGCACATCTTGCACAAGAGAGGTTCCCAATTAATTCTCACTACTTGCACAAATAGACAAAAACAAGTGCTTAACAAAACGACAATGACATGGACAGATTCCCAATTTCCATCACTTGCACAACACAAAATAGCCGACAAACTTGCACTTTTCACAATATTCAATTCACACAGATAATACCAGAATTCTAAAATTTAACAATAAACCCAAATCATGCACCTTCACACAGATTGACAGATTGTCCACAATTATCAATTATCCCAGAATTCACATAGAACAACACAATTTCCACAATTACCAATTACTCAAATGTACGTCCTGCTTGCAAATTCCAACTCTGAAAATTCTACCAACAACAATCACCAAGTCACTGCTTCCATCAAATTGTAAAGAATTTACCAGTTTAACAGAGGAAGAGGATGGTGGTGCAGAGAAGCAGCGGCGGCGCAGGTGGTGCGAGCAGGAGAGAAGGGCGGCGATGGTGGCTGCCGGATCTCGCACAGGGGCGGCGGCGCGGAGGCGCTCGCGAACAGTGGCGGAGAAGATGGTGGTGCTGCGCCCGCTCCGGTGGACTCGCGAAGGAACGGGCGGCGCTAGGGTTCGCGAAAGGGGTGGCGGCGGCGCGACGAGACAGCGGCGGGAGCGGCGCTCGCTGAACAAGAAGGAAGAAGGGGCGGCGCTCGCTGAACCAGTGGCGGTGGTGGTCGGAGGTTGACTGACGACGAGAGAGACTGAGGCGGCGGCGGCGCTCGCTGAACCAGTTCGCGAAACCAGGGGCGGCGGCGCGGCGAGACAGCGGCGGGAGAGACTGAGGCGCGAAAAGGTGGAGGAAGCGGCGCTCGATTCTGAGGGCGACGGAGACGCGGCGGCGCTGCGGTGGCGATGGGGAGGCGTTCGACTGAGAAGACAGAGGGAGGTTGAAGATGGTGGTGGGGTGTTGATGTTTGATCGGGATAATAGAGAGAGAGACAGTAATTTGAATTTTTTTTTGTGAAAGTAACATTTGGTGAAGTAATTTAGGGTTTTAGGGAGAGTAGATTACAGGGGGGTTGGTTTGGGTTAACCATGGGCATGACTAAGGATATTGATGTGCCCAGAAAAATACACTTCAAATTATGTTGACACAGGGGAGTAAAATAAGCTTAACCATGACCATGACTAACAATAGGGAAGTTGCCTGTAAAGTTAAGCTCAAAAAGGGACCAAACACAGGTAGGTAACAGGAGTTTATCCATGGCCATAACTAAGGATGGTGAGGGTTCCTGAAATTTTGGTTTTCTAACCCAAAGTCTTAGACATGGACATGATTAACAATGCTTTCCTTCACTGAGATTCCCTTTCAAACACCACCAATTGTTCCCAAAAATTATCAATCTTCCATCTTCATATCTACAAAATCATTGACAAAATGCCATTTAGATATCAAAATTATACCAAAATATATTCATCAAAATAGCAAAATATATAGTATCAAAATGGTTAGATTGCTTGGGTTGCCTCCCAAGAAGCGCTTTGTTTAAAGTCTTTGAGCTAGACTTCTTCCAACTTCATTTTCCAATTTGTGCATCAACAAGGGACACCAACTCTATAGGCTCAATTGGAAATCCCTCATAATATGGTTTGAGACGGTGCCCATTGACAACAAATTTCTTCTCCGTCTTCAAGCTTTGAATCTCAACTGCACCATAAGAAAATACTTTAGTAACAACAAATGGACCAATCCATCTAGAACGTAACTTACCAGGAAAAAGTTTAAGTCTTGAATGATATAAAAGAACTTTTTGGCCAACTTCAAAACTTTTTCTGGAAATTTGTTGATCATGGAAGACTCTATTTTTCTCTTTGTAAAGCATGGCATTGTCATATGCCTCATTTCTTATTTCTTCCAATTCTTGAATTTGCAACTTCCTTTGGATCCCGGCCTCTTGAAGACTCATATTGCATTTTTGTACCGCCCAAAATGCTTTGTGTTGTAACTCCACAGGTAAATGACATGGTTTCCCAAACACTAACCTATAGGGAGACATCCCTATTGGTGTCTTGTAAGCTGTGCGGTAGGCCCATAATGCATCATCTAGTCTCAAGCTCCAATCTTTTCGATTTGGTTGGACCGTTTTCTCTAAAATTGACTTGATCTCCCGGTTAGATACTTCTGCTTGTCCATTAGTCTGTGGATGATATGAGGTTGACACTTTATGCAAAACACCATACTTCTTGAAAAGAGCTGTGATGGTCTTGTTGCAAAAGTGTGTCCCTCTATCACTCACAATGGCTCTTGGCATCCCAAACCTAGCAAATATGTTAGACCTAAGGAAATCTGCAACCACTTTTGAATCATTAGTCCGGGTGGCTTTAGCTTCCACCCATTTAGAGACATAATCCACAGATAATAGAATATACAAATACCCATGAGAATTAGGAAAAGGACCCATAAAGTCTATACCCCAAACATCAAATATTTCAAGAAACATCATAGGGGTTTGAGGCATTTGATCACGAGAAGAAATATTACCTACTCTTTGGCATCTATCACATGATTTACAGAATATATATGCATCTTTAAATAGAGTAGGCCAAAAGAATCCACTTTCTAACACCTTCTTTGCAGTTCTTTGAGGTCCAAAATGTCCACCACATGCCATAGAATGACAAAATGCTAGAATAGATTGAAACTCACCTTCATCAACACACCTTCGAATAACTTGATCAGCACAACGTTTCCAAAGGTAGGGATCATCCCAAATGTAGTATTTGGCATCACTCTTGAGTTTGTCCCTTTTTGCTTTAGGCCAACCTGTAGGAAATTCATTAGTAACCAAGAAATTGACAATATCAGCATACCAAGGAGAAATAGCAGAGATGGAAAGAAGTTGCTCATCAGGAAAGGATTCCCGAATGGGAATCTCATCAGGCTCAGTGATTATACGACTCAAATGATCAGCTACCAAATTCTCTGTTCCCTTTTTATCACGAATTTCAATATCAAACTCCTGTAAAAGCAAAATCCATCTAATCAACCTTGGCTTGGCTTCTTTCTTTGCCATCAAATATCTCAGTGCTGCATGATCAGAAAAAATAACTACTTTAGTTCCCAAAAGATATGATCTAAATTTATCCAAAGCAAAAACAACAGCAAGCATTTCTTTTTCAGTTGTTGAATAATTTAATTGAGCCCCATTCAATGCTCGGGAAGCATAATAAATGACATGGGATGCTCTTCCAATTCTTTGTCCCAAAACAGCCCCAACAGCAGTGTCACTTGCATCACACATCAACTCAAATGGTAGTTCCCAATTTGGTGGTTGAATTACTGGAGGGGTTGTGAGATGTTCCTTCAACTTGTTAAAAGCTTGCTTGCATTGATCATTGAACTCAAATGGCACATCTTTTTGCAGCAATCGAAACAATGGTGCTCCAATCTTGGAAAAGTCCTTGATGAATCGCCTATAGAAACCTGCATGGCCTAAAAATCCACGAAGTTCTCGCACAGAACAAGGATAAGGTAGAGCATCAATTAAATCAACTTTAGACTTATCTACCTCTATACCTTGTGATGACACTTTATGACCTAAAACAATGCCTTGTTCAACCATAAATTGACATTTTTCCCAATTCAATACAAGATTAGTTTCAATGCATCGATTTAGAATCAAAGCCAAATTTCCTAGACATTCATCAAAACTATTACCATGAACACTAAAGTCATCCATAAATACCTCAATGATTTTCTCAACATATTCAGAAAAAATGCTCATCATACACCTTTGAAATGTGGCTGGGGCGTTGCAAAGTCCAAAGGGCATTCTTCTATAAGCAAACACTCCAAATGGGCATGTGAAAGAAGTCTTTTCCTGGTCCTCCGGTGCTATTGCAATCTGAAAATATCCTGAAAAACCATCTAGAAAGCAATAATAAGCATGTCCAGATAATCTTTCAATCATTTGATCAATGAAAGGAAGAGGAAAATGATCCTTCTTTGTTACACCATTTAGCTTTCGATAATCTATGCATTGTCTCCACCCGGTTTGCTTACGAACAGGAAGTTTCTCACCATCCTTGCTCTCTTCAACAGTCACACCAGCTTTCTTTGGGACAACTTGAACAGGACTCACCCAACTACTATCTGAGATAGGGTAGATGATGTCTGCATCAAGTAGCTTCATGACTTCTTTCTTCACTACCTCAGTCATAATCGGATTCAACTTCCTTTGAGATTGTCTGACCGGCTTGGCATTCTCTTCAAGTGTGATCCTGTGAGTACAAAAGGAGGGATCTATGCCTCTTATATCTGCTATTGTCCACCCAATAGCTGTTTTGTGATCTCTAAGCACACGAACCAATTTCTCCTCTTGTTCAGTTGTCAACTTTGAAGATATGATTACTGGTAAGGTTTCTTCATCACCCAAGAACACATATTTCAAATTCTCTGGTAAGGGCTTCAACTCCAATTTAGGTGCCTGCAACACAGATGGATATAAACGTTCATTAGTTTCAGGAATGAAAATTGGAGCTACTTCATACCTTTGTGGCTCTTGATGAAGTGAGCCTAATTCTTGTATAGCCCTTTGTATTTTCTTGCTCACAACTATCTCCATCTCATTCTCTAGCTTGTGGTGTTGTGTCAGAGCAATTTCCAATTCGTCCTTGTTAGCTAATTCAAATGTTTCCTGCACCAAAGGATCAATAACATCAATAGAGTATAGAGCTTCAGAATCATTATGATGTTTAATAGCTTCAAAAAGATTGAAATGAATTTCTTCTCCATCAAATTCCAAGGTAAGAGTGCCTTTCTTCACATCAATCTTTGCTCCTGCAGTGTACATGAAAGGTCTTCCCAACAAAAGAGGTGGTGGGTTAAAGCAATGAGCATCATTCATGTCCAAAACATAAAAATCAACAGGAAATATAACATCATTGACTTGCACTAACACATCTTCAAGCATACCATCCGGATAAGCATTTGTTCTATCAGCAAGTTGAATAATAATTCCTGTTTCTTTCAATGGACCTAGATTTAGGGAATCATACATTGATCTTGGCATAACATTTATTGCAGCACCTAAATCTAACATGGCTTTGCTCACTTCTTTCGTTCCAATTTTACAAGGAATTGAAAACATACCCGGATCACCTGTTTTAGGTGGGATTTTTCTTTTTATCACCGCAGAGACACTCTCACCTGCTATTATGTGCTCATCTCCCCTAAGCTTTCTCTTGTTGGTGCATAAATCCTTCAAGAACTTAGCATACTTGGGGATTTGATTGATAGCTTCAAGGAGTGGGATATTCAATTGGACTTTCTTGAATATCTCAAGCATCTCTTTCCTCTTGTCTACCTTTGGAGCCTTCTTTAACCTGTCAGGAAAAGGAGGTACTTTAGTATGATATGAAGGAATTGGATTAGAATTTACCTTATTTGAAGTTTCTGCCTCCTTTTCAATCTCCTTTTCGATTTGTTCTTCATTTTGCTCCTTTGAAATTGGAGGTGGACCTTGAACTTCCTTTCCACTCCTCAAGATCATGGCACTCACGTTCTTTGGATTTGGCTCGGGTTGAGCTGGCCACTTTCCTTTTTCTCGAATTTGTCTAACTTCCTCTGACACTTGATTCATTTGACTTTGCAATTTTTCAATACTTGCCTTCGTGTCTTGTTGGAATTGCAAAGTTGATGTGGCCATGGATTTCACCAATTCTTCCAAAGAAGGACTTGAACTTGTTGTGGCTTGAGGTGGTTGCCTTTCAAATTGACGAGGAGGGTGTACTTGTTGTGGTGCTGAAGATGGATGATTTTGTTGTTGATGTTGATTGCCATACCGAAGATTTGGATGATCTCTCCAACCTGGATTGTAGGTATTGGAATAGGGATTATACTGTGGACGTCTATTGGAATATTCAAGTGCATTCACATCCACCGGTGTATCTTCTTGGAGAGTTGGGCAGGCATCAGTTTGATGTTCAGGACTTGTACAAATACCACATGCCTTCACCTGGACAGTTGGCTTGATACTTCCTGTGGCCATCTTGCGAACAAAGCTTGTCAACTCTGAAAGTTGTTGCTGCATTGTTTGCATTGAAGAATCACCACTTGGCATGTTGGTTGGCATTGCATCCCTTGTGCCAAACTGTTGAGTATTCTCTGCCATTCGATCAATCAACTCCCAGGCTTGAGTTGGAGTCTTGTTCACCAAAGCTCCTCCACTTGCAGCATCAATAATGTTCCTGTCCATCAACAACAAACCATCATAGAAGTATTGAATTAACAATTGGGGTGGGATTTGATGTTGAGGACATTTAATTATAAGTCTATTAAACCGCTCCCAATATTCATGGAGCGTTTCACCTGTTTGCTGTTTAATGCCACATATTTCCTTCCTCAAATTTGCAGCTCTTGAGGCTGGGAAATACTTCTCCAAGAATTTTCTCTTCATGTCTGTCCAAGTTGTAATGCTACCTGCTGGAAGATAATAGAGCCAATCTTTTGCACTCCCCTTCAATGAGAATGGAAATGCCCTCAATTTGATTTGTTCATCAGTCACTCCAGGGGGTTTCATGCTTGAGCAAACAACATCAAATTCCTGGAGATGCTTATGAGGCTCTTCACCTGCATGACCATTAAATTCAGGCAACAAATGAATCAATCCAGATTTTAATTCAAAGGGAGTTTCATCATCAATTGTAGGAAATGTAATGCATAAGGGCTGCTGTGTCAAGTCAGGAGCAGCCAACTCCCTTAAAGTGCGGTTATCTTCAGCCATGACAATATTTTTTTCTTCTAAAGATTCTGTATCACTTCCTTCACTACTGGAACTAGAAGTGTCCAGCTCTGTAGCCAACGACAAACCAGAAGTTGATGTAGAAACTTTAGATTCTTTTCTTATCTTGGTTTCCCTTGTCAATCTACGAGCTGTCTTCTCAATTTCTGGATCATATATCAACTCACCTGTACGAGAAGAACGAGGCATAAACAAAGGGAATACCAATTACAACTAAAAAGATAGAAAATATCACAGAATGTAGTGGTTGAACGCCAATCCCCGGCAACGGCGCCAAAATTTGACAGCTTGTCGTATAACTGCAAAATAAAAATTTATTCCAATGTCACCAAGTACAAATAGATATAGTATAGCAGTGACAAGGGTCGATTCCTCAGGGATTGGATTACAACATTTTCATAATATCTACAATAGTTAAAAAGGGGGGTTTTGACATTGTCACAAGATTTTGATATTAAAATTAAGAAAACAAAGAAATACACAAGCAAATAAATATCAAAGAGAGTTCAAGAGCACAAGATTAACAATATTGGATTTTAACTTATGGAATTAAAAGCCTCTAGTTCAAGGAATGATTTGGAATGGCATTTGGGATAGATCATTGATGCATAAACATGATACAAGTTAATAAACCGGTTATAGTTGTCAAGTCCGCTTAGACAACCAACTTTTCCTTACATATTAGACAATTAAGGTACGCCCGTTAATTATCCCTAATCAAATCAACATTCCTAGGTACGCCCATAGAAAATATTGTTCAATTGCATTAGAATTTAGAAAAGCCCGATTCAAACCAATTACTACCTACGCGGAGTAATTCCCAATTTGATTACACAATTCCCCGGGAGGGAACTAATCAACCCGGTTGCCACCTATTTAATTCAAGTACAATTACGGATACCCAAATTAAATTGGCATTCAACTATTAATCTAGACAAACATTTGGATCCAAAAACATTCATCCAAATCAATAATCATAAACCCTAGATATAGGAATTGCATAAATATCAACAAGCATCAAGTTTTCATAATCAAAATTACATCATCTCCCATGTTCCCAAAAGCCATTCACAATCAAGCCTTTAAACTAGAGGAAGTGAAAATCTACTCTACATCCATGGAAGAGAGAACAAAATAAAGAAGAGATACAACCAATTTACAAGGATTAGAGATGAGAACTTGAATTCTCCTTCTTTTCTCTCCTGTTTGAGCGCCCCTTTCTTCTCTTCTTTCTCGTTTCCTTCCTCCCTCTCTCTTCTAAAAAGTGTCCTCTCAATCTCCCTTCTAAAAAGTGAATTCTAAAATTAGCCAAAGTGAAAAAGTGTAGACTGCAAAAAAGTAGTCTCCCAATCTGTCCCAGCCGTCCATACTCTTCATTTCAACATTGATTTGTGTAATGGGCTTTGACTTGTACATGGGCTTGGGCTTGAGCCCATTTGGTTTTCTTTTCAGCTTCCTTCCTTCTTGCTAGTCATGACCATGACTAGTGTGGTCCTGCCAATCTGTCAACTTCATTCTTTCTTCCTCTTTGTTCCACTTTTTTACCACTTTCCATGCCATCCTCCTACAACAACAAAAGCTACAAAACAAGAGTAAAGAGGTACCAAAATCACCACAAAAACATCAACAATATATATCATATTCAAACACAAAATTCACACTATCATAATCCAATCAAGGTCGAAATACCTCCGAGAAGAAGAAAATAATTTATCACAATAAATTATTGCTCGGAAATGAAACGCCGATAGATTCAAAAATTCAAAATGGAATAAAAGAGGGAAAGGAAGCCCGAAGACATTCCATGAATCGAGTCAAAAGAGTTGGAACTAAATTCAAGAAAGAAAAGAATTTTAATTCCAGGAACCCGTGAAGTCGGAAATAATTTAATTAGATAAATTATTGCACGGGAGTCAAAAGACGACGAAATTAGAAGCCGACAAATCCGAAACCGACGGACTTAAGATTTCAAACACGAAATCAATTTCAAGTCGAAATAGATTAATATAGGAATCATAATCCGAAAAGATCCCGGAAAGTCGAGCCGAAAACACGGAAGGATAGAAGCCCGAAAGAGAGGAGGAAAAGACCCGACGGATCGGATCGCACGGACCCTCCCGGACCGAGGTCCAGGCGGAGGCCGCGCGCTGGCCGCGCGTGTTTGGCCTACCAGCGCGCCACCACCGTGTGGCACCACAGAATCCGGCCATTCACGCGTTTCGGCAATTCTTGCCATAATTCGACCCCCCGACTATGGAAAGTAGATTTTGGACGGGGGAAGGAGTATTAGGACGACCTAGGGTTAATTCCCACCCCATTTGTCAGCCTCCAAACCTCCTCTACTCTCTCAAACTCTCCCAAAGCCAAAACACCCTTCCGACGAACTTCCGACGAACTTCCGGCGACTCCCGGTGACCAACGACGACCGTAGGATCGTGTAGATCAAGGTTTACATCCCTTAGATCATTGGTAAGGAGTACTCAGATTCCTTTTCTCATTTTTATCTCCAATCCTTAATCTAACTTTCGAATATTGGACTCGTAAACACGTTCGTGACCGAAGGAGGAAGAGAACGTGGGCAAGGATCCGTTCGTAGTAGCGTTGGACGAGCCGAGCGACCCTAGGATGACTCAAGAACACCATTACTGTAAGTTGATGCCTTTCATATCAATACGGGTGGCTTAGGGGCGTCCGATTTAGTCACGTTGTAACGAAACGTAAAAACCGAACCTAAAAACCCTATCTTGCGCAATTTCTGAAATCCGATTAAAACTCATATTTGGAGAATCCAATCCGAGAAACTCAAAACTAGACTTTTGTTCCTAACACATTAATCTAGGTTGTGTAAGAATTTCAACTATTTTCATCAAGTTTGCTACCCCAAAACGATCCGAACATAAACTGCCTTGAAAAACGTTTTCGAAAAACTGACAGTGTTGATGTCCGAACTTGATGACCCCGTTTCTATATTTTCTAGTCCGATTTGATCTTTTCAATCTAAATGAAAGTTGTAGATAATTATGTCTAGTATGTGCATATAAAATTTCAGAATTTTTGGAGTTCATTTGATATGTCAAAACGCCAATTTTCTAAACTGTGGTAATCCTGAATCCTGACAGTGTACATGTGAAGCAATAAACTCGATTTTTGACATGTTTCCTCAATTTATTTTGAAATTGTTAAAACACGAAAGTTGTTCGTTAGGGTGTTTTTGATATACCGTGAAAGTTCCAGATTTTTAGACTTGAAACGAGTTTTTAAATTAAAAAGGCGTAAACTGTGACGCCAAATGATTTTAAATCGAAGAGATTTTGAAATTTCGAAACAAACGGCGAGACCTTGAAATACGATACATCTATACTTTTGAAAAATCCCGTTACACTAATTTGAAACATATGAGATACTTGACGGAGGGTGAGTGCTCTGTAGGGTGCCCCTTTAGCCTTTCTCTTCGGGCCTATAATGGACGAGAGAAATTAGATGAGATATTACGCCAAATGGCGGGAGATACATGGCCTACACCCTCGGGATTATCCGTATGGATTTCCTCGAGGCTCCGGAGTGTTTGGTATATGGCAGATACGGCTGCGGCTGCCGGATGACCGGCTACACTTGACGAGATTGCGATGCAATCGTGAGATACTTGGAAATACTTGAGATACTTGAAATACGAAATGGCTGCGGCCGCCGGATGACCGGCTACACTAAATATTGAGAAACGGGACGTAACGGGAAAAATTAAAAGATTTAATACTTTTTATGTATTTATTCTTGTCTTTAAATTTTGCATTTAAATTTATGTCTTAAATTTTATAACATGTTAAATTATTATTTATGAATTTAATGCATGTTCAAGTATACGATTAAATTAATTATTTTTAAATTGGTAAATGGAATATTTTTGTATGCATGCCTTGGAGTAAAACTTAATTATTTAATTAAACCCCTTTATTGCTATGTTAGGATCGACTTACTCAGTATTTTATATACTGATAAAATTGTTGTTTTTCTTTTCTTTCAGAGTACGGAGATAATGCATAGCATGTGCGTTGGGAGATGGATTATTTAAACATTAAGTTTGTCGTTTTTATGATACTGCATATCGGGCATGTAAAACCCGAGTTTTGGCCATGTTGGCCCACTTTACATTTTCCGATGCGACATATTATTATTACTACTATATGTGTGGATGATACTTATTATTATTTTTAATTAAATTCCGGACTTGTTTTTAAATCTTGCAATACCCATAGCCTTGCATCTCTTTAGCAAGCTCGGAGAATCCGTGTCTCGCTAGGGAGGTGTGGCGGTGACATCCCGGCCTGGGTTATCAAATCCGGGGTGTTATATTTTTATTTCGAATGAAGCTGCAATGGAGCTGAGTTTTGATGAACAAAAAATTAGAAACATATACATCATAAAAAAAAGCAATTGAGAATAATACGGTAAGTATATTAATTAGAGATGGGTTGTATAGAATTAATCAGCGATGAGTTGTATATTGATGATTACTCGGCGCCTACGTGTTTTTTAAGAACCGTTGATCTAAAAATGAGTATATAATGATTGATTGACCTTTTAAATTAAGAAATATCGGATGAATTGAAATTAATAAGGACAATAGTGCCTGTACAAGCCAAAAATAATTCAGAATTATTATATAGATTGTTTAAATTTAAAAGATTTAATTATTAAATATATTTATTCTCTAAAATAATTATTTGAATAATTATTTTTTCTTTATATTATTATGTAGTTTATTAATATTATTTACCAGAAATTAGGATTAAAATTTTATTAAAATTTTCTATAACAGAATAATTATTTTTAATATACATGTTGATAGATTAACTATTTTTTTATTTGCATTATGCTACTTTTTTTTATAATAATATAGATCTATATTGAGTAATAAGTGAAATGAAAACTTTACTATAATTGATTAAAAATTTGGATTTAATTAATAATTATATATGTTCAAAATATTTTTTTAAATAATTATTTTTTATTTATATTATGCTGTTTATTAAAATTATTTTCTTATGACCAACAATAGTTGGCTTGAGTAGATTGGATCTCGGGTTTGAACTTTGGGTATGCAAAAAACTGCTTTAGGAGAAGCGCCCTTAATTGCCCATATGGCTTGGGAATACCCAGTTTCTCCAAGAATTATTTTATTATGATAAGAATTAAATTCAAAATTAATCCTAATACCAAAAATTAGGAATAAAATTTGACTAAAATTTCTATAGCCGAATCATTTCTTTTAAATATATATTTTGATAAATTAACTAAAGTATGGTTAGAATTAATTAAATTTTTAATTTATTATATTGACTTAGATGAATATTTATTAATATTTTAGTCTTTCTCTAGCCTGTATAGGTTGTGGATAGCAAAAACAATACTTTAGGCTCAAATTTTAATACAACCAATATAATATTGAATATATATATTTTTTATTACAAAATTTATAATATACGGGTTTAATTAAATATTTATTAACCATTAAATATATTATAATTTGTTTAGAATTTATATCTTTTGAAACTATATAGAAAGATTTTTTAAAGATTTGTTTATAATATATTATAGATTTATGATCTAAATATAGCAGTAAAAGTTGATGATATGTCAAGTATAATTAATCAGCGCTAACGTGTATCATGGATGATTAATCAGTGCTGACGTGGATTAATTGTAGCCATTGATTAAAAATGGTGGTATAATTACAGATAAAACCCCAAAGATTAAAAAGATTTAGTTATATTGAATAAAGACAATACAGTCTGCACAAGCCAAAAAGTGTTCAGCTCTAACATCCCGGTTTTGATAACCCAGGCCGGGATGTTACCACCACACCTCCCTAGCAAGACACGACTTCTTCGAGCTTGCTAGAGAGATGCAAGGCTATGGTTTCAGTATTTAAAACATTTAAAAACAATTAAAAGCAGCCCATGTATTACAATTTGAAAATAGTATTATCTAAGTTGCAGCGGAATGTAATATTTACATATATATATATATTGCAGCGGAATTTAAATTGGGCCAACATGGCCAAAACACGGGTTAAACAGGCCCGTTCATGCAAACATAAATAAATGCAAGAATTTAAAATATTGTTTTCCCCCAAATAATTTCATGCATGCATATGATGATGCATACTCTCCATACTCTGTAGAAAAAGGGAAAATTGTGGTTTGGTCAGCAAAAACGTGCTGAGTAAGTTAACACCTAGCATGCTTAAGGGGTTTCAAAGCCCTTAATTTAATTTAAATAAAAACATGCTTCTAGATAATATACAATTTAATTTATTCATCCACTAATAATTAAATGGCGTAATTTTAAACAAGGATTTCCACATGATCATAATTCAACTTACATGGTAAAATAATTGCAAGGCATAATTTAATTAAGGAAAATATTCAAGTATTTCAGGATTTCATTCTTTCACTTTTGCTCAATATGATCTAGTACAATTTGTTCTTGGGGAATCGAACCCGCAAGAATTTAAACGCATCCTAGGGAATCAAACATATTGGATTCAACACACGTCCTGGGGAATCGAACCCGCAGGAATTGACACACATCCTGGGGAATTGAACCCGCAGGAAAACATACACATCCTGGGAAATTGAACCCGCAGGAAAACATACACCCTGGGGAATTGAACCCGCAAGGTAAGAACACATCCTGGGGAATTGAACCCGCAAGAAAGCAGACGCCTTGGGGAATCGAACCCGCAAGGTAAGAACACATTTCGCAATTTTCACAAGTTTCTCAAAATATAACTTTTTATGAGCCGTTGTTTACTCCATTATCACTTAAAAATTCATCTTTCGTCCAAAAATTCTGAAATTTGAACAGTAACTCGACAACACAGAGACGAACAAGTTTTGTGTTTTAACGTTTTCAATCCGGGTTAAGGAAACAAGTAAAAAATGAGATTTTGTACAGAAATAGTGTTCTGCCCGGATTCAGGTGTAGCAGTTTTCAAAGATTTCATTTTTAACATATCAAATGCGCACCAAACTTAATGAAAATTTACAGGCTTAATCCTAACACAATTATCTACAACTTTTGTTTAGAACTCAAGGCCTAATTCCAAAGAGATCAGTTTCGAAAAATTAGATTAAGTTAAGAAATCCATTTCTGTCAACTTTAAAGTTTGAGGAAAATGCAGATTGGTTCGATTCGAATTCGAAGGTCCAAACTTAACGAAAAATTCTAAAATTTTAAGGCGGTATTCTAGACTTATAGATCTACAATTTTTATGTTTAACACTAATCCTAATTCGGCCTAGATCTAGTGTCAAAATCAACCACAAGTTCGGACTAAGAATCTGTCACCGTTTTCAAGATCTAATTTTGGGCAGGTTTGTTTTGAGGGCGGTTCAGATATCAAAACACAATGAAAAATTATGAAAATTTTACACGAACTAGATCAGTGTCTTAGAAACGTTTTTCGTGTTTTAAGTTTTTCCGTTTGAGCAGTTTTAAGGGTTCGAAAAATTCATACCAAATCGCTGCGCGTGTGAAAATTGTTTGTTGACAGATTTTTATTAAGTTTTTCATTAGATCTTATGTCCGGGTTGATTTTAGCAACCAAAACCGTAGTAAGAGTTAACTTACTTGGTATCGACGTCTTCGGTCTTAGATTTGAATAATTTGGTCTCCGAGATCTTCGCACATGAAACTTTTGACAATTTCCCACTATATGAGTATTTTTTGAAGAATAATAATCCCGGTTTAGTTTTATTTATTGAAACCAATTTATGAAGATGGAGTTGGGATTAGAGATACATTTATAGGTTGTCACGTTTTTATATACTCATGTAGGAAACTGTGGTCCAAAAATGAACGGTGTCAAAAATTGCAGTAATTTATAGTAAGACCGGATCGTTCACTGGAGGATGTGCGATGGAAGCAGGTCCCACGCCATTTTACAAGATTTTCAACTCGGTTACTCGATTCAAATTTGTGTTTTAATTATCAACTACTTAACATAAATACATAATTATGAAAGCAACTAAAATTATCCTAACAAGCAGATAACTTTATTCTAAGAAAGCAATAAAATTATTCTAAGAAAGCGGTTAAAATTATTCTATGAAAGCAGTAAAAATTATACTAAGCTATCTACCATTAATCTAGAAAAGCAGATTTAAATTGTGACAGAAGGGACAGGAAGAAAATAATAAAGATTGGACAAGATTCAGATGAAACACAATTAAACTTCCATTTTAATACACAGATCTTTGTTTGAGATAATCCATCAGCTAGCTAACTCTCATGTTTTCTATACTGTTTTCCCTTTAACAGACAGGTACTTATTGTAAGAATTTACATGCTCTTAAGAAAATAAATTCTAAGATACCACAGACTTACAACTGCTCCCGTCAGAGCGTGTCATTTATCTGTGGTGGACAAGCAACACCTGACACTTCATAGATTGAAATGCCAAGTACTGCTATCATTCCCCCATGTCACCCCTAAAGATTCTAATTAAGCCCTGAACTATTCCATAACTCCCATTCCTAGTAGCAGTTAGAAGTTCTCTCAATACATCTGAGTGACCTCTATAAAAGCATTTAAAAGAAAGCGGTAAATAATGCATTTAAAATCCTATCACTCGGAGGTTTTAAAAGCATCATACTGGTAGTAAATGAGAGCCCCAGTCTTAATGACCGGACGCAAATCAAGAATTCCCGGACATCAGTAAACCGCTCGCAGTGTTTACCTACTTCCGGGTGGTTATAAGATACAAACTAATGAACCAAACTAATAAATTAGTTTGTTCCGGATGCACTCACTCAAGACTCAAAAATAGTCTCTGGCAGAAGAGAATAGCAGTTGAAAGAGTACTCAACCCTATCTTAGAAAATAACCAAGGCCCACATGTTATTCTTCTAGTATTATCTATCACACCTTATCTGAATCCAAGTGGACTCTGATTCAGTGCAATATTTAATATAAGATTTCCAATATACAACAATTTTGGAAAATAATTGATGTTTGAAAATCATTTCCTAAACAGGTACTAGACTCTCAATTAAAACACAGATCCTTTCAGTCTAGACTAGACCTGATCGTTGACTCTGCTTCTAATTTCCCAAAATCAACCTCCAGTCGAATATGAATTAGACATAACTGAGGAATTTATCGCTTACTTAGATCCGGATTTTATAAATGAATTTTTGTTGAAAATTTATCATGAGACATCTGATTTAAATAACGACTTCTATGTCCAAGGGAAGGATCCCAAAATAATTTGACCACAATAGTTACATAATATTTTCATGCATAATTTTATAAGAGAAGTGTAAAATTAAATTAACTCAAAATATAAAGTGGGTTTAGATAGAATGTGAAACACAGAGATGAAATAGTCAGAGATGAGAAGAATTTGACTAAAAAGATGGCGGGAATAACTGGGGTTATCTGGATTGCAAACATCAGCTATCCAGGTCCCGACTATTCCAGGTGGATCGGTTTTAGACAGCAGACGACATTAATTGACAGTGATCGCTATCATCAAGAGTCCTACTATCTGTGAAATGAGAGAAAAACCTACATATTTTCTCACTGTAGTACTATTCAAACAGTGTTGATCGACACCGTTTGATAATATTACAGCTCAAAATTCGGGTTTGAAATTAAAATAAGAAAATAAAACTGTATTCAGACAGAGACTGACTGAGTGGCTACTTCATTTCCCGGTAAGAGGACCGTTCGCCTGACCTCGTCAGTCACTATCCCAACCATGCAAAATAACAAACAATAATTAATATACAGACTACGGGCTACTTCATTTCCCGGTGAAGGGACCGTTCGCCAACATTATTCTGTGATATCTTTTACTGTTCATTCACACATCACGAAAAAGACAAAATGAAAATAAAATAAAATAAAATAAAAGAGGATGCCTTGTATGAGAGACATTGGTTTCTCATGCAAGGTTATGGAATTAATCCATAATTAATGACTTAAATAATTCTTCACACCATAATTAATCATAGTCCGGATTATCTGCTTAAGGCATTAATGTTTTGGTTATAGAAAAGTATTTTAATGAGAATTGAACAAAGATCCTTTAATCATGGTAATTATTGATCTTAATCATTTCTAATTATGATATTTAATTATTGACTTAAGGGTTCAATTAATTAATGGATGGATATGGAGAAACATAAAATCTTGGCAAGAGAGTGCCATGCATGTCGTGAGACAGAATTGCGTCACGGGAGGATCACGACATGAGGGGGAAAAGAATAAAAGATTTGAATTTAGGGTTTTCCCAGTCCTTAAACCAATTGCCAGTCGCCAAACGTGGTCTAGCGACTGGGTTTTGGGGACTAGGGGTCAAGAAGATAGAATTTTGGTAATTTAATAAAAGGGATGAGGAGCCAATCGCGATACTACAAATTGTGTCGCGAACCTAGGTTCGCGCCATGAGTGTCGCGACAGAGTAAGTTTTAGAAATTTTTGCAAGATAGTGACTTCGTGTCGCTAGACAAAAATTGTGTCGCGAGACGTGGTCTCGCGACAGGGGTCTGGCTACACGAGGCTTTTCTGAAAATTTTCTAAGTATTGGGTCCCCAGTCGCGAAATTCAAAAGTGTGTCGCGAGACGTGGTCTCGCGACAGGATGATCTAGCGACTGGGGTTTTCAAAAATTTATAAAACAAGTATCCCAAGGCACCCATGTCGCAACACTACCTTCCTGTCGCTAGACGTGGTCTCGCGCCAGGAAGAGGTTAGCGACATGGGAGTGGTTCAGGACACAAGTCAGAAAAAGGAACAGTAGCATACATTGTATGCGATCTCACCCCATTTCAGATTCAAAAGCAATTTTAACCCAAAATGACCAAACAAAATATGAATCTACCTAGAACATGCTTGCATAAAAATAAACTAACTGAAACAATATTGAAATAAAGCAAAATCCTAATCTAGGGTTTAATCACATACTACTATGCATGCTCATTATCCAAAAATAAGAAGGCAGTAAGCATAAAAATGGAAAATAAAGGTCAAATGACCCAAAGATAAAATGAAAGCAGTAAGATCCATGGGATTATAACACCCATGTCATGGTTTTGGGACACCATTTAAGATTAACTTCACATTTTATTAATGAGATTGATAATATCCATCATTTGGGTATTTCAAACCCTAAAATAAAAGTGTAGAACAAGAAAACAATAGTGCAAAGTGGCTACCTAAGCTATTAAAATGGTAAAAACAACATTAACATGAAACTAATCTAAGCTAAACTAGTGCGAAAATTAAATAATACAAAAAAAATAAACTAGACTAAGAACTACCTAAGAACTGAGCTCTTGATGCTGTCTTCAAGAATGAAATTTCTAACTCTGAGCACAAGGGGATCACCTCATATTTATAGAAATGAAACTCTAGGCCATGAGCCTTGATCCGAGGCCCATTATGTCGTAAGACTCACACACATCACAACCTTCCTTCGTGTCGCGATATCACGCGGTGTGGCGCAATATCACGCGGTGTGACGCGAGATGAGGCTGCATGTCGCAAGGCTTCTTGACTGAGTCTTGTGTCGCGGAGCACTCCCCTGTCGCAAAACCATTTATCGCGCCACAGGTCTAGCGACAGGGAGTCTAGGGACATATATCTTCTTCATTTGTGCTTTGTGGCGCGAGACCATCCCATGTCGCTAGACCATGCTTCGCGCCACGGGTCTAGCGACAGGGTCTTCCTGGACTGGCCTTTCCTTCATTTGGGCTGTTGTGCCGCTAAACCCTCCCGTGTCGCGAGACCATGCTTCGCGCCACGGGAGTCTAGCGACATGTGTCTGGAGACCTGTCTAGTTGGGCCAAATGGGCCGAATCTACATTTTTCTGTGGGTTTTTTTTTTTCTTCTTTTCCCATATTTTTGGTTTTTGTGGGCTGATTTATTATTTTGCCCATATTTTCCATTCCCTTTTCTTTTTTTTTCTTTTTCTCATGTTTTTGGATTTTTCTAACATAATTGTGTAATAAAATTACATATTTATGTATTTTTCATACCAGCTTATTATTTTTACAATTATGCATAAATCAGTCCAATTCAACTGCTTTCTTATTTAATATAAGACCGGAATGCGATCAAATGCCCGTTTCAGACATGGAAATGGATTGAAAATAATGGACATTTCTGGTCATTATCAGCACGCACCCAAATGTCGTCGTCTTCTACTCTTTGATCCAGATTCATGGATACAAGTAGGATTCTTAGCGTTAGGACGTAGCTATTAACTATTGAACGAATTAAAATAGAAACTAATCGATCTTACCACCCGATCTACGCTGTGGTGTGTCAAAATCCGCCCGAGGTGTCTTCTTCTCCGTCGATATCGTCCTCAACACTCACGAACTAGGGATTTTTTTTCCTCTTCGTTCTCTTTTTTTTTTCTTTCTTTTTTGTATATATAGATTGTTTTGTTGTTATTATTATTATTATTATTATTATTATTATTATTATTATTATTATTATAAAATAAAGTGTTAATTAATAATTATGCGTATAGTAATTACACACGTAATAAAATAGTTTTAATATATAAATAAATAGATTAATTTAAAATATATTTAGAATAATGTAGGGTATTATATCAGCATTTTTATATAGATGAGAAAAGAATCTCTTGAACTTAAAGGAACCAGAATTGATAAAAAGGATTTATATGATTCCTTTTTGCAGGTAAGTTGGGTTTGTTTGATGCATCCCTGATCAGGTGAAAGGTCAAAACTCCATCCTTTATAGTATTATGTAAATGCTTTAAGTAAAATTCTCTTTTGTTGTTCTCATCCCGATGTGATCATATATTCATATTTTGTCAATTGTTTGCTTGGCAGTTGGTTTTCGAAGCTAGATTTATCTCATCCATTTTGTTTCTGAAAGTTGAATCTAGTTTACTTTAGTGCATCTTCATTGCTCCTTTGATATTCAAAAATTGGGTTAATTCTGTGCAGGGTCCAAATCCTCTCCGAGCAATTTTCCCCATTTATTTATATATAAAGTAAATTATCTCAAAATCTATAATGCAAAATTTGTGTTCTCATAATTTATAATTCAAAATTTGTGTTATCAAAATTTATAATTCAAAATTTGTTTGTGTTCAAAATTTGTGCTCTGCCCACTTACTTGGTGGAAGTCACATTGGAACAAGACATTTGATCCCTAGGATTGAACTATTCCCTACAGATACATATTTGTCGTTCAATTTTGTTCGACTGTAGTTTTCACTACAGGTTTTCTCTGTAATGACCATTAATAAATCACATGGACAATCGCTTGACCATGTTGGTCTGTACTTGTCAAAACCAGTTTTTTGCCCTTGACAATTATATGTTGCAGTGAGTTGTGTTTCTACGCCTTATGGTATTACGTTCTTCACAGAAAATTCAGAAGGAGGAACTTACAACATCACAAATAATATTGTAAAGGTTTTTCTAAATCTGTTATTTAAACAGTAACCACGCTATTAAGTATTTTTTTTTTTTTTTTGAGAGGTAGGCTTTATTTCATACTTTGAACTGAAGAGCAACATACAACAGAGCTTACAAGCTCAGACATTGTTCCACAAGAGTTACAACTACAACTCGCAAGACAGATAAATCTGATACAAATTCAAAAACAAATATCATTACCATTCCTCAATTCTTCCTTCGCCGGTTGCTCCTCTTCGTGCCGAAGAGTCTGCCTCCCATTCATTTTCCGCAAAATATGTTGGATCCGAACTTCCCCTCCGAATTGCATGACCGCCATGATTGATACCAACAGCTTCGAGTACTTCCATGGAACCTTTCCCGGGTCATTCATCCATCCCCCCAGGTTGCTTGAATCACTTTCGAAAATTAGTTTAGGCAACGGGAAGCCTTGGTCCCTTACAATAGCATCACACACCCTGCTCAACGCCATTATTTCAGCTTCACTTGAATCCTTGATCCCAATAGCATCGGACAAAACAAAAATTACTGCTCGCTCGTGATCTCTAATAACACCACCTACCCCTGTCGGCCCGGGATTGCCAAGTGAGGAACCGTCCGTATTTATTTTCCACCATCCTTCATGAGGCCTTTCCCAAACCAATCCCATCCTTGGAGTCTTGCATCGCCACCTGCCGGGCTGTGCCAAACCACCTGGGAAGTTAATGTCCAGGCAAGCCAGAGTAATATCAAAACCACCCACCTCCGCCTGTCTCCACATCGCTACCAACCACCTGATCTCATGCAAGGCCAATTGGCTATTATAAATTTCACCTTTAAAAACCCTTGCATTCCTTCGCTTCCATACCATCCAACAGATTTCCATGCCTGTCAAGTCCCAGACATTCCTATCATCCCTTCCTGGCCAATTGCCTAGCCACCATGCCAATAAGTTTTTCACCTTACCAGGGATCCCCCACTCCATTCCAAACCATCTTACTCCTGCATACCACAAATCTGCAGCGCCTTCACATCTACAAAATAGATGGTCAACCGACTCCACCTCACATTCACACCATGGAAATTGTGCGTTTTGCATTAGGATGCATCCTCTCCTGGCCAATGTTTGACGTACTCACTTTCATTGGGCATTTAATCTTCCATAATCGACCCCAAATCCATCTCCTGTTAACCTCATCGTCCCCATCAAGGCGCCTCCAACATGTTCTTGTTGAGAAGTAGCCATTGCTTTATTTGATCCATCTTATCCCATCCTTCAAGAATCTATTCAGTCTTTGTCTATCCAGGATTTGTTGTAGCTCATTCCAGGTATTTAACTCCCAATCGAATAGACGTCTTCTCAATCTAATATCCCATACCCACTCGAAGCCACACCAATATCCGAACTCATCAATCTTCCCATCCTTTTTAGTGGCAAGTGCAAAAATTCTTGGGAAGGTTATCTTCAACGGAATGCCACTATCCACCCAAGCATCCGACCAAAAATTCGTCCGACCACCATTGCCTAACATGATTTTAAAGTTTCCCCTCTGCCCCTCCTCATCCCCGCTATCCCAAGCACCACTAATCTTCCCCCATACTGTGCCATCAGTCCTTGCTTCAGGTAATAGAGGGTTCCACCCCCCAGCCCATAATATTTCGCATTTATCACATCCTTGGAAAAAAAGGCCAAATATGTTTAAAAAAAAGCCAAATATATCCTTTTTCTATTTTATTACCGAATTTATCCTCTACATATGCTAATTATATCCGGAAATATCCTAAATTCACTAATCGTGGAATGCCTGCTGACGTGACAATAAATTAACTTAAACTCTACACGCTGGATCGAATTTAAAGTGTGTCTCAATTAGGGCTGAGGAAAAATACCGAATATACGGCATACCGCACATACCGTATCGAAAAAATACCGAAAATATCGAAATTTTCGGTATACCGTAATTTTCGGTATGGTATCATACCGTACCGTAAGATTTCGGTACGGTAACGGTATAAATTTTTTGATACCACGGTATATCGCTACCGACCGAACTTTGGTATATACCACGGTTTCGGTATATACCGTGATACCGTTATATACCGTAATATCGGTATGTTGGTATATAGCGAAAGTTCGGTATGCCGGTATATACCGGTATGTCGGTATGTAGTGAATGTTCGGTATACCGCGATACGGTATGTAGGTATGTACTGAATGTTCGGTATAGCGGTATATACCGAACTTACCGGAATGTCGGTATGGAAATATTTCATACCGAAACTTTCGGTATACCGAAGATCGGTATACCGAAATGTTCGGTACGGCAACGGTATGAAATTTTTCATACCGTAAAGTTCGGAAAGGTATACGGTACGGAGAATTTTTTTCGGTATGATACCGTACCGAAAATTACGGTATACCAAAAATTTCGATATTTCTTTTTTCGATACGGTATGTGCGGTATGCGGTATACTCAGTATTTTTCCCCAGCCCTAATTGAGAGACACTTCAAATCCCATCCAGCGTGTAGGGTTTAAGTTAAATTATTGCCACATCAGCAGCCATTCCACGATTAGTGAATTTAGGATATTTCCGGATATAATTAGCATATGTAGAGGATAAATTCGGTAATAAAATTAAAAAAGGATAGATTTGGCTTTTTCTAAAACAAAAAGGATATATTTGGCTTTTTTTTTTTCACATCCTTCCAAAGACCTTGTTCTACCCCAAACCGCCATCTCCATTTGAGTAGTAAAACTGAGTTAAACTTCAAAATATTCCAATTACTCAGACCTCCATCATCCTTGTGTAAACTGATCAAATCCCAAGAAATTGTGTGCATTTTCCTTCTCCCTTCAGTTTCGTTCCAAAATAACTCTCTTTATCCTTTCCAAACGTTCAGCGACAGACTTTGGAATTTAAAAAATGGACAGATAATATACTGGTAGGCTGCTTAAGACAGACTTCATCAAACACAATCTTCTTGCTTGCGATAACATCCTTCCCTTCCACCCCGCCAACCGTTTCTCCACCTTATCCAACACTGGTTTCCAAATCGCAGTTCCATTAATCCTAACTCCTATTGGGATCCCTAAACAATCCATTGGCCAACTACCAACTCCACACCCAAGTACATCCGCCGCTCCCAACACCAACTCATTTTCACAATTAATCCCAAATATACGACTTTTCCCATAGTTAATCCTTAACCCAGTTGCTAATGTAAAACATCGTAACATCCTTTTGATCAAAACAATTTGATGTAAATTACCTTCACAAAACAGTACGGTGTCATTGGCATATTGAAGATGGGTGATCACCGGCCCTCCGTCTCCTACCTCCAAACCGCCATATAGCCCCAGCTCAGTTGCCTTGACCACCATCCGGTTCAAAATTTCTACCCAAAATAAAAAGGTAAGGTGAAAGTGGGTCCCCTTGTCGTAGTCTGAAACTTTTGACAAGTTTCACTAACACGAGCATTTTCTAAAATATCCCAAGTTTGAATTTATTAATAGAAAAGAGTTATGATTCATGGGAAGGGGTTTAAGGATATATTTCACTTTTTATTACTCATGAGGGGAAACTTTGAGTTCACACGGCGCTATGGACCTCCCCGGCATGAAACTTTTGACAATTTCGTGCCTTGAAGATCCTTGCCATGAAACTTTTGACAAGTTCCCACTACATGAGTATTTTCTGAAAAATCATAATCCTGGTGTTCAATTTTATTTAATGAAACCAATTTATGAGGGCGGAGTTGGGATTAGTGATATATTTATAGGTTTTCACATTTTTATTACTCGTGTTAAGAAACTGTGCCCCCGAAAGCGCACGGAGTCAAAAATTGCAGTATTTATAGTAAGTACCGGATCGTTCATAGGAGGATGTGCGATGGAAGCAGGGCCCACATCGTTTTATAAGATTTTCCACTCGGTTACTCGATTCAAGTTTGTGTTTGATTATAATCTACTTGACAGAATTTAAACTAAGCTATGAAAGCAATTAAAATAAAGCAGATAAAATTATTCTAGAAAGCGAATTAAATTTAATCTAAGAAAGCAATAAAATTAATCTAAGAAAGCGATTAAGATTATTCTAAGAAAGCAGATTTAAAAAATGAGACAGAAGGGACAGGAAGAAAATAATAAAAATTGGACAAGATTCAGACGAGACACAATTAAACTTCCATTTTGTTACACAGATCTTTGCTTGGGATAATCCATTCAGTTAGCTGATTCTCATGCTCTCTATACCATGTTCCCTTTAACAGACAGGTACTTACAGTAAGAGTTTACATGCTCTTAAGAAAATAAATTCTAAGATACCACAGATGCATAACTACCCTTGCAATGGTGTGTTATTTAACTGTGGTGGATAAGCAACACCTGACAAATCATTAGTTGAAGTGTCAAGTACTGCTATCATTCCCCCATATCACACCCGAAGATTCTAATCAAGCCCTGAACTATCCCTTAACTCTCAGTTCTAGTAGCAGTTACGCAACTCTCAATACAACCGAGTGACCTCTAACGAAAGCATTTAAAAGAAAGCATTTAAAAGAAAGCGATAAAGAAAGCATTTAAAATCCTATCACTCGGAGGTTTTTGAAAGTTTGACCCTGGTAGTAAGAGAAAGCCCCCAGTCAACATGACCGGATGTGGATCAAGAATTCCCGGATCTCGGTGAACCGCTCGCAGTGTTCACTTCCTTCCGGGTGGTTATGAGATACAAACTAATGAAATAAACTAATAAATTAGTTCATTCCGGATGCACTCACTCAGGACTCAAAAATAGGCTTTGGCAGAAGAGGACAACAGTTGAAAGAGTACTCAACCCTATCTCAGAAAATAACCAAGGCCCGAATGTTGTTCCTCTAGTATTAACTATCACACCGTATTTGAGTCCAAGTGGACCCCATCTCAGTGCAACATTTAATATCAGATTCCCAACACACAGCAATTTTGGAAAATAATAGATTTGAAAATCATTCCCTAAACAGGTACTAGACTCTCAATAAGATCACAGACCCTTTCAGTCTAGGTGAGACCTAATCGCTGACTCTACTTCTAATTTCCCAGAATCAACCCCCAGTCGGATATGAATTAGTCATAACTGTGGAATTTATCCCTTACTCAGATCCGGATTTTATAATTGAATTTTTGTTGGAAATTTATTGTGAGACATCTGATTAAAATCAAGACTCCTGTGTCCAAGGGAAGGATCCCAAAATAATATTGACCACAATATCTACATAATAATATCATGCATAAATTTATAAAGAAGTGTAAAATTAAATATCCCAAAATATAAGGTGGGTTTAGACAGAAGTTGGAACACAAAGATGAAATAGCCGGAGGTGAGAAGAATTTATTTTGGCTAAAAATATGGCAAAACGATTGGGTGGACTGCAAACATCTGCTGTCCAATTTCCCTCTCATTTGGGTGGAATGATTTTTAGATAGCGGGATGGCCTTATATGTCAGTTGCCACTGTCACTTAGACCTCCACTATCCGTGAAGTTGGAAGTAAAAACCCACATGCTCTTTTACTGCAGAAATTATTAGACGATATTGGCAAATATCATCTACATTACTACAACTCGGAATTCAGGTTTGAAAGTAAGATAAAGAAAGAGAAACTGTATCCGGATAGGAGTCAGCTGAGCAGCTATTATAATCCCGGATGGACGAACCGCCAAGGCTTCCACCGACCACTATCCGGACCATGCAAAATAACATCTAGTAATTAATATACAGACCACGAGCTAGTTTATCCGTGTGGGAATACCCGCCAACATTAGTCTGTTATATCTCTTACTAGTTGTTTCACACAACACGGAAAAGACAAAATAAATAAAAGAAAATATTTTTGGTTCATCTTGTATGAGAGACATTGGTTTCTCATGCAAGGGTATGGAAATTATCCCATAATTTCTCATCATGGTCTAAATAATCACTCATTCCATAATTAATTAATTAATTACAGTCCGGATTATATTCTTAGATCATTAGAGTTTAATTTTGTAGAAGAATCTTTTAATGGAAAATTGAACAAAGTTCTTTATATCAAATTAATCATGGGTTGAGATCATTGGATTTCAACCTCAAAATATTAATATAAAGGTTCAATTAATTAAGTAAAAAAAATGGAGAAATGGAAAATTTGGCAAAAAATGCCAATTACGACGCTAGACAGATTTTACGACGCTATCCTAGGATAGCGTCGTGAGGATAGCGTCGTCATGGGTTGGTGAAAGAGATGAAAATTTTTGGGGTTAAAGGGGTGTGTACGACGCTATACACTAAATTACAGCGCTATACTAGGATAGCGTCGTAGGTGTAGCGTCGTAGGTGTTTTGAGAAATTTGTGGAAGAAAAAAGTTTTTGGAAAAGGGGGAGATGCTACGGCGCTATACACTAAATGACGACGCTATCCTAGGATAGCGTCGTAGGTATAGCGTCGTAGGTGGGTTTTTGTGAGAAATGACGTATTTTGGGGTCCTACCACGCTGAACAAAAATTACGACGCTATCCGAGGATAGCGTCGTTGGGCTAGCGCCGTAAGGCAAATTTTTTTGTTTAAGTCTGGATAACTACAATGCTAAACCTCACCTACGACACTATCCTAGGATAGCGTCGTAGGGAGGTTAGCGTCGTAGCTAGCCCAGAAATGTTGGTCGGGTAATGCAATCTATGCGATTGCAAACCCTATTTTCGGATTTAATGGTCCATTGTTTGGTATTAACCAATTATATTGTGACACTATGCGTGCCCCGAATGTGGTATATGCCAAAAACTTCCCAAAATTTCCTCAAATTTAAGTATGCACAAACACCTAAATATCATCCACTTTTTAGATCTATAACACTAAAACTAGAAAAATAAAATAAAATAAGAAAATGAAAATAAAATAAAATAAAATAAGAAAAACAACTAAAAAGTAATAAAAACAACCACTAAGCAAAAATAAAGTCTAAACCACACTTAATAAATCTATAAAGAGATGAACATCAAATGCTTGTGCATTTTATTAAATCTAACAAAGCATCAACCTAACTAAAAAAATAAAAAGAAAATGATCAAGTGACCAAAATAAGAAAAGAAGGCAAACAGTAAAATAATAATAATAAAAAGAACCCATGACAGAATTTTTTATTGAGCTTTTTCTTGTATAACACATCAAAAGCAATAAAATCTAAGAATAACCCATTATTTGGGTATTCTTATATGTTTCTACATTACAAAGCAATAAAATATGGAAATGGCTACTCTAAAGAGGTTCAAACTGATATTTACTAAGCATTCTACAGCTACGATTAACAAAAATAAAATTACATGGCAAAAATTAAATCAAACTAAACTTGATTTTTGATTTTTTGGAGCATCCCAGCAGCATGGCTGCACTGTTCAAAAATTGGGAGCTACTGTTCAACGAACTGGAAGCAGCTATTTATAGAGGGATGTAGAAAACCCTAGGCCCAATAGGCCTGTTACTGCTTGAGAGGGGAAGGGAGCCGGAGTCCACGAAGAAGAATCCAAAATTGATTGTTCCTACGGGACCTCAGGTCCATGGTCCTTCCATCTGTTTCAGCACATGGGAAAATTTGAATTTGGGCTATTACGACGCTATCCTCTTTTACGGCGCTATACTAGCGTCGTAGCTCTTTTGTATAGCGTCGTAGTGCTTGATTTTAGCATTTTAGCTCTTTTGTATAGCGTCGTAGCTGCTTTTTTCTACTTGGTATAGCGCCGTATGTCTCTTTAGCGCCGTAGTGTCTCTTTCTCAATCTGCTTTATTTTTCTCTTTCCTCTTTCTCTTGATTCTCGTTCTTTCTCTTTCATTTCTTCATTCCATTTCAAATTGGGCCTCTCTTTCTCGATTCTTCTGGGTTTGGTGGCCGGAATCAGGAATTGCAGAAGGGAGGTGGAGACGAGGGCGTGGGCTTTGAGAAATGGTGAAGATGGGACGGCGGCTGGTGGTGAGCGCGAAGGTGCGGCGGTGAACGGAGAGGTTGAGGGGGGGGCTGGCCGGAGGTTGAGGTTGAGGTTGAAGGCTGCTGCTGTGGAGGGGATGGTCGGAGGGATGAGGATGGTCGGAAAATGGAGGTGGTGCGGCTGGACTGTGGTGGTGGCCGGAGGTGGATGGGAAGGCGCGGTGGTTTGGTGAGGAAAAAGATGGAGGTGGTGGTGCGAGGGACGGATCTGGGAGCCTCGGGGGCTGCTGTGGCGGCAGAGATGGGGCGGGCGTCCGACGGAGTGGTGGCCGGAATTGGGTGTTGATGGTGGCTGGTTGGATGAGGGCGAATCGGAGGATGAGGAAGAAGATGGAGGATGGTGGTGGAAGCTTGGGGGTGAGGAACGGAGCTTGGTCGGGAACGGAGTAGGGGGCTGAGGGCGGAGGTGCTGGAGGCGGCGGCCGCCGGAATCTCGCCGGAGCGGTGGTCGGCGGCGGCTGGCGGCGCCGGATTAGGGTTAGGTTTAGGTTTGAATTAGGTTTGGGCTTGGGGTTGGTGTTTTGGGCTTGAACAATTGTTGGAGTGGGCTAAGGGTGTTGGGCTTGGACTGAATTTTTGGACTGGGCTTGATTAAATTGAATTGGACTAATAAATCACTTGGACTTATTTATCAAATCACCTGCAATTAATTGAAATTAAAAGTGATTAGTGGACCAATTATTGTTTAAATAAAGCAGAAAACAGAAACAGAAATGAATAAACATAAAATTTAAAATTATATACATCAAAATATCAAAATATAAAATATAAAGTAAAATAAAATAAGTAAGGATATTTGTTCCACTTGATTATTTGGTTTGTGTTCCATTTAATGAACTCATGTTCCACCGAATAGTCAACACCGAACCAAAATTAATCAAGTGTGGGATTTTTAATATTTTTATCATGTTTTTGGGTTTTTTAATATGAATTTACTAAAAATAACAATATTTTTGTATTTTTCAATAACAGCTTATTATTTATACAAACTTGCATATATCTGTCAAATTCAACTGCTTTCTTATTTAAATAAGACCGGAATGCGATCAAATGTCCGTATTGGACACGGAAATAGATTGAAAATAATGGTCAATTTTGGCCATTATCATAGTCCCTTTTGCAATTTAAGAAAACTTGATGGTGATCCGTTGATCAGCACAGCAGCAGAAGCGGAGCAAATGCACTCCCTCATCCAAGAAATCCATTTTTCCCCAAATTTCATTGTCCCAAGCACTTTAAACAATGCATCTCAGGTGACATTGTCATATGCCTTGGCGAAGTCCAACTTTATAACAAAACCACTCCTGCCAGCAGCTCTTGTCGAGTGTATTGTTTCATCTGCAATTAGGACACTATCCAGGATTTGCCTTCCTCTCACAAAGGCCGATTGCGCAGCTCCCACCAGCCAATCCAAAACCACATTTATCCTCAAAGCTAACACCTTTGCAATGATCTTGTAAACACTTCCGACTAGCGAGATAGGCCTGAAATCCCCAAACAGGATTTTCAATCTTAGGAATCATAGTGATAAAAGAGCTCCCTACCTCCCTTGGCAATGTTCCCTTATTTTCCAGTTGCTTACACATTTCCATCACCTCTCCCTTGACCAACTCCCAATATTTCTTGAAGAATTCAATATTATACCCGTCCGGCCCCGGTGCTTTGTTTCTGTTACAACTCCATACAACCGCTTTAACTTCTTCTTCCGTGAAACTTCTCACCATCCAGTCCCTATCTTCCTCCCTAACCCCAGCCCACCTGATGTCCTTTATGTCGAAAATTTCATTTTGTTGCTTGGCATATAAAGACTCGAAATGAAAGAATGCCGCCTCTTTTATGTCTCTTGGTTCCACAATCACCTCCCCTTCCACCTTGATGGCCCCGATAAAACTTCTGCTCCTATTCATCGTTGTCACAGCATGAAAGAACCTTGTATTCTTATCACCTTCTTTGAGCCACCGAACACGCGACTTTTGGAACCACCTACTCTCCTCCGCCATGAACAGCTTGTGAAGATCTCTTTTCTTATCTAACCACACTGCCTCACCTCCTCCGTTAGCCCACTCCCCTAGAAACCATCTTCAATATTTTCGATCTCTATCATCAGTTGCTCAACCTTCTTTTCAAACTCCACAGCCCCATACCCTTCCCAACCCCTGATCTTTTGCTTCAAAATCTTCAACTTTCCCAACAGCCTACATCCTCTATTAACAGGTGCCGCACCCACACTTTCTTAACCATCTCCGCAAACCCTTTCTCTTCAAACCAATAATTATAAAATTTGAATGGTTTCGGTCCCCAAGACTTTTCTTCAAATTCCAATCTCACCGGATAATGATCAGACGTTATTGATTGCCCTCTCTTTTGAACCACTACCCCGTCAAGACATAACCAATCCGGGGATACCAAGAACCTATCTAGCCTACTACATGCTCGCCCGCCTCTCCCAATCCAAGTGAAACGACCCCCCTCCATAGGTAAATCCACAACTCCCAAATTATCAATAAACTCCCCAAATTCTCTAATAGACCCAACATCTTCGCTGGCTCCTATCCTTTCACTCTCCCCCCCCCCCACCGCATTGAAATCTCCGGCAAAACACCACATTTCTCCATTGGACGTGTCACACTTTTGGACTAACATATTCCAAAAGTCTGCCCGGGCCCTTATATCATTCGGCGCGTGTATACACAATATATTCAACTCTCCCCTCAATTCCTTCATCCTACCCTTAATCCAAATGAAATTGTGGTCTTTCTCAATCACATTGAAAGAACACTGACTTGCTTCCCACACCACTAACAAACCCCCCGCATTCCCATCTGTTGCTGGACACAGAATCCGCATACTTTCGACCCTCAAATCCTATAGACTAACATATCTTTCACTTCACCCATTTCAGCCTCTTGGAAGCAAACTAGAGTCGGCCTTTCATTTTTGCACATTCGCGACACTGCTATCATTTTCACCCCACCATTCAATCCCCGCAAGTTACATGTTATCATCTTCATTGAAAAATTCCATCACCAAACACCCACTCCGCTCACCCCAACCCCACTTACCCTACTGTTCCCTCTCCAGTTCCCCCCAAACCCTGCCTTCAGCCACCCGTCTATCAACTATACAGCCTAACTCCAACATCTCAGCAAGATTTAATGTCTCTATAACCTCCAACATATCCACAAGCCTAACACCCTCCTTTGTCCTAACCGTTGAAAATTGCAATGCTGCAAAATTGTTCCCCTTGTCACCCCTTTCAATTTGAACAGAATTGCGCCCCAGTCGCACCCTGCCCTTGCCCTACCAACCCCGCTTCCGCCCCCTTCGTTTAAGTCCCTTTCTGCCCAACATAACTTTAGCCATTGCGTCTTTTATCACCTTGCGTTCTTTGGCCAACTTCAGATCTGCACTCTCGACCTCTCCTGCATCCACCCTCGACATCAAATCTGCTGGCCCTTCTCCCTCTTTCGGTTGGGGGGCACTCCACCCCGACTCTGTGAGATCCGTATCTCCGCTCTCCCTACCTTCCTCCCTTTCCAGAATATTTGTTTCCGATATCCCTTGAACAACTCCCTTACTGCTCGAATCATTTATTTCTAACCCATGTATAGTTGCAAGCCTCCCATCCAATTTTCCATTTACCTCACCGCAACAAATGCCACCTTGTGTTTTCTCCATATCTCCTCCAATTGGGTTAGTCAGCCCAATTCCATCTAACCCCAACTCTATATACTTTTCTGGCATATCCTCTTCACTCGGCCCATTAAAATTAGGCCCATCTTCCTTTTGCCTATCTTGCGTTTCAAAATCCGCCAACCCGCCCTTTGCACCTCCTCGTGTGTAAATGCCTGGCAAACTGTATTGATTGCCATATTATTTTCCGCCGCCACCATCATTTTGTTACCGTCCCCATGCATGCCCTTTTGAGAACTTTCCACTTCCCCAAACCCATTGGTCCCGGTCCTGCCGTTGTCACTCCGTTCCGGCGAGGCCCCATCCATCACCGCCTTTAGCTGCCTGCTCCGATCCACCGCTTCCCTGGATTCCAATGAGTTGTCCATCTCCATCACTGGTTTACAATAGTCCACCACAATCCGAGCTGATATTACTGAATCTCCCGCCTTGATCTTAATCACCAATGGAACAACAACTTCACTATTCAACGCTACAAGTAGTCCAGCTCGATCGAACCGCTTCCTTTCCTTTGTATCTTTATCAGTTGTGATGAATCGTCCCCATCCCTGAACCATTTTCTGGAAATTTTTTTCGCTCCAAAATATAATGCATATCTATATGATTTAATTTTATTCCATTATTCAATCCTCTTTAATGTTTTGATTCTATAAACTTTCTTAATAAATCTATATCTATATGGCATAGAAGTAGAACTTAGAAATACAGTTGAAATTAGAGGGCGCCAATTCCAATGGAAAATACTTGAATCGCTTTCCATTCCCATTCCTGTCAACTCCATTTTAATTGTAAATTTCGCATTATTAGCTTTCCCTTTTAATTTCTTATGATTTATTTCTGTCTAAAATACTATAAGGGCTATTTCTTTTCCTACCTGATTTAATCTTTTATATAGCCAAATGGATGATTTGAGACTCAGCTGGCAGCCATCCTGGAGTGGTATTTTTTTTTTCCTTTTTTTTGTGCTAGATAGCTATGACAATAACATTTTCTATTGATGTTCTCATCAGTTGTGCGATCACAACCACTGTTACTGCTTATAATGTGATCGAAACTATGTTGGAGAAAGAGTTCGGTGAGAGCATAGATGAATCATTTGACACATTTGATGCTAATCCTCTTTATTCTGCTTCATTTGCTCTAGTATGTTTCTATGTAATCTATTACAGGCATTACAATATTATTTTATAGTTTTAATGCATTCCCTCTTGCTTCCAAGCATTTATTTTCTTTTTCGAATGGAATAAGATGTTCAATCGAAATGCTTTAGTTTAGTAATGTCTGGTTTATGGATTTTGTAGAGGTTGGAAAATATTTAAATTATTACAGTATGATTTCATGGTTGCTTGCTTGCACATCTGATGATTTTTTTTTTCTTTAGGTGATGGCTAGCAAGAACAAAATATTTAGGGCCCGTTTGGATTGGTCTCGAAAAAAGTAAAGCAGAAGCAGAAGTGAAAGCTAAAAGCAGAAGTGAAAGCTAAAAGCTAAAAGTAAAGCCCGTTTGGATATGTAAAAATGAAAAGTACTTTTGGAATGAATTAATTACCAAAAAGGACATGTTTTTATATGGGATAGGATATACTACTATTTATAGTATAATTATGTTAAGTAGTAGGGGCATTTAAGATTTTTCACACATTATTATGTGGTTTTGGCTTCTACTTTTTGGAGAAGCATCCCCTCCCAAAAGCACTTTTACAGCTTTTCGAGGTGTTTTTGCTTTTTCTAAAAACCCAAACCAACGACTCTATAGAATACAATGCAGCGATGATACCAAAAGTAATTCATCAAAGTTTTCATGAACAATTCATCGACCTTACCAAGAACAATTTAGCGACTTTTCATCAACAATTACATTTCGGGTACGTTTTTATGAACAATTCAACGACTTTATTTAAAAATATTTTAACAACTTATATCTATGTATAACATCATAATTAAGCAAATTGGAGGGTAACGTAAGATCGATCCTCATATTGAAATGTGGAGAGAAAGAACATAAAACAAAAACGTAATATACCGCAATACATCAAGTCAAACGACTTGATTGCACCCTAACCAAATCCCATCCAAATATGCTCCCAAAATGTGATCCTTACTAAGCGAAAAGAATAGCATATTATATTAGATTGGTCAAATATGCTAAGGGGCGTATTTGATTCAGACTTTTATAGAGTTTAAAAGGTCAGTAAATTTAGAAAGTTTATGGACTCTATATAGAGTTGGTTGATTTTGTATAGCTTCATGTATAATTTGGCTGACTTGTATAAAATCAATAGAAATCTTTGATTGTTTGGAGTGATTTTGTATAGTTATATTTTTTTGTATTCAAGTTTAAAAAACATTTATATAAAATCTTGATTGAATACACGAAAACATGGATATGTTCCTCAATCTGCTTCCTTCCAAGTGGACCCTTTACATACTTTGGGTACTGAATTACAAACTATTTCTACACTTGTGGACATAGTTATTAACATCTCATCTTAATATGTTATTAAGATCTTAATTTTGATAACATTGCTTATGGGGTTTAAGTGGGTAAAATATTCGATTTTGATAACATTGCTTGTTGGGTTTAAGTGGGTAAATGCAAGGTTATCAAAATCTAGATCTTATGTAGGATCGTTTTTCCATTTGCAAGATTGGGATCGTAGGATCGTATGCAGATCCTAACATCCTATGAAATTAGGACAAAAAAGTATTCATATTGCATAGTAGCAAATTACAAAAACCAATATCAATAGACAATAATTTGTTTAACAAAAAAATGATAATAATTGAGCATTGAAGACATGATGCTTGATCTGTGTTGGATTTGTCATTACAATTTTTTTCATTTTTGTCGGTCTCAACCACTGTCTCATTGGATTCATCATCATCCATATGAGCAGGAGGTTTAGGACTAAGATCTCCATCAGCAGAGAGTGTTGGAAGGGGATGCTGTGGTAAGAGCGGCGGTAGAAAGAGGAAGGGGATGCGAAGGCAGCGATAGGAAGAGAATGGAGATATGACGGCGACATCAACAGCAGGAAGAGAATGGAGATATGACGGCGACATCAACAGCAGGAAGATGAAGAAGATACAACAGCGACTGTTGGAAGAAGAAGAAGAAAAAGATGAAGGGATGCGAAGAACATAGAGATGCAAATAAAAATTCCTAGGTCTGGATTTTGGAAAAGAATAGAGAGTGAAAAACGGAAAAATAAAATGAAAAATAAGAGGGAGTGCGATCGATCCATTAAAAAATTTTCGTAATCTTATTGAGTCCCATACAGATCTTGTACTGTCGTCTAGACAACAATGTAATGTAAGTGTAAGGGGTTTTTTCTGTGACATCCCGTTAAAATTAGTTTAAATTTTAAAGAAAATTTCCTTCTCTTTCTAAATATCCATAATTCTTGCTGCTATTTCTCTTCCTCCATTTTTACTCCATTTCTAAAATCAGTGAAACCCGGCAGCCCACCGCGGGTCTCCCTGCTGCCGCCGACCGGCTTCCCTTCCCCAACTTCTGCTGCCGCCATCTAAATCCAGTCGCCTCTACCTGCCGACGTCATTCACACTGTCTGCGTATCTCTCAAGCAAATAGTTCCAATGGCCGAACCCAAAACCAAATACGATCGTCAGCTCAGGTGAAGTCCCCAGATTTTTCTTTTCACGATTCTCGATTTCGCCTAATGAAGTAATTCCGATACTTTTATTTGTTTCTTTGTCTGCAGAATTTGGGGTGAGCAAGGACAAGCAGCTCTCGAGAAATCCAGCATTTGTTTGTTGAATTGTGGTCCGACTGGCTCAGAAACTTTGAAAAATTTGGTTCTTGGTGGTGTTGGAAGTATTACTGTTGTTGATGGCTCTAAAGTGGAAATTGGAGACCTTGGAAATAATTTCATGGGTATATCTTTATTTATTTTTTTCCTGCTTGGTTACTACTCTTGTTTGTGTATTTCATTTAATTCCTGTTGGTTTTGTTGATTGATACGGTCAGTGGATGAATCTTGCGTTGGACAATCCAAGGCGAAAACTGTCTGCGCCTTTCTACAGGAGTTGAATGATGCTGTTAAAGCAAAATTCATCGAAGAGTATCCGGAGAAGCTGATAGATTCAAATCCTGCATTCTTCTCACAGTTCACTTTGGTTGTTGCCACTCAGGTGTGTGCACAAGCACTTTATTGTGTTGTGAAATTATTTTTTCTTTACTAATTTATATGTCATGGTGGGTGTTTACGGTACACTCAATTTTGTGGTGTTATCATATGGTTGAAAGATGATATTGATATCTACTTTAGGTTTTTGGTATTGGATGTTCGGAATTTAGTATGGTACCTTAATATTTTCTTCAGAAGATCTAGTCTAAATATATGTTGTTTTCATGAAGTGACGTAATTGCCGTGGAGTTAACGGTATTGAATTGTAGTGTGTTGCTATTTACAATGTACAATTGATTCAGATTATTTTTTGTTCAAAATGTAGTTTACTTGAGCAAAAGAGTTGCGTTGAGTAGAATACTAACTTGTGGTCCAAGGGGATACTTTTATTTTTTGTTGGTGATGGTTTGATTCTTGGTTTTTCTCTTCTAGATTCTAGAATTATAATTGGACATTTGTGTGACTTATGACACTTGTGAACAAAAGATGTTTGCGTTTTTGGTACAATCAGAGTGAGGTGTGGACAAATTAAAGATAGTAGTAACCAAGAAACTCATAAATCAGTTTATGTGGAAATTGAAAATACCTCTAGGGCAAGGAAAACTTTGAATTTTATTTGTAGTAAGTATGGTTGAATATCAATTGGTGCTTAAAGAACAAAATTGTCAGCGCACATTTGATTTTCTTGGTCTTTTGATTAAATCTACAGGTAGATGTGTCATTACAATAATTTTGTGCTCTGTAGTTGTGAGTGCATTTTTTTATGCAAATCATCTCTTAAAGAGAAAATGATCAACAGTCACTCATGCATTTCATACTGAGTGCTATGTTTGATTCCATGATGGTCCTTAATTGTGGCATAAGCTGAAGCTTAATTCTCTGATAGTCTGATACATATTCTTGATTTCAGCTTAATGAAAATTCAATGGTGAAACTGGATAAAATCTGCCGTGAAGCAAATGTCATGTTGATATTTGCACGTTCATATGGCCTTACTGGATTTGCTCGGATCAGTGTGAAGGTATTTTTATTTTTTATTTTATTTTACTTTCTCCTCCTAAAGTAAGCATTTACTTTTTGCCTGTGTTTCCTTGGCTTTCTCTATTGCAAGCATAAATTCATGGTGAACATTGTCCTGGAAGGGTTTACGGAAAATATTGTTTAAGTATCAAAATTTAATTTGATTCCATTGACATGGATGGTGAGCGATTTTCTGTTGTATATAATCTCTAGAATGATGCAGTACGGAAAATTACTGACTACTCGTTTTTGAAAGATTGTTGACTACTTATATGAGGCAAGAATGGTAATCTCACTTCTACTGTAGGAACATGCAGTGATTGAGTCAAAACCAGATCATTTTTTGGATGACCTTCGCCTAAATAACCCATGGCCGGAGCTCAGGAGGTTTTGATCTTTTTGGTGCTACAGCAAGTATTTCGTTTTCGTGATTGTGTAATTTATTTTCTACCTAAATGAGTATTTTTTTGCTAATAGTTTTGCAGAGTCTATTGATTTGGATACAGCTGACCCTGTCCTCCATAAGCACACCCCATATGTTATCATTCTCATTAAGATAGCAGAGGAGTGGGCCAGAACCCATGGGGGAAGCTTTCCATCAACAAGGGAAGAGAAAAAATCATTCAAGGTGCTTCATAAGTCTGCTTTAGTAATTTCTTTTACAACTTATTTTTCTTTCTGTCTGACATAAATTTACACTGTTGCCTTCTTGATTCTTATGTTATAGGATTTGATAAAGGCCAAGATGACTGCATCAGACGAAGACAATTACAAAGAAGCCATAGAAGCTTCATTTAAAGTTTTTTCACCCCAAGGAATCAGTAAGTTAATTATTTACACATATTTGAGTAGTATTTATTGTCCTCAAATTCTTAGATATGGGTGGGGGTGTGAGGTCATGTAGCTGGAGGCTTCTTATGCAACTGATAAAACTTACAACCAGTGTAGAGACAGACATCTCCATTACAAGTTTGTTGCTGTATTAAATATTGCAGCTTCCTTAATAACTGCTTGTAGTCTATTACAGGTCTTTCGGTTAAGGCTTACAACAGGTGCATTAAACGTATTCTAGCTACCTTCTGAAAAACATGGCCCCATTTGATCTATGATTGCTAGCATATTCCTACATCTTGCAATTTAGATGCAAAAAGCCTTGTAGTTTGAATATTTTATATCTTGTAAGAAATCTTTTACAGTTGTTCATGTTCACTCAAAAATGTCTCTCAGGTCCAAGCCTGCGGCAGGTACTAAATGATAGATGTGCTGATGTTGATTCTAATTCTTCAGATTTCTGGGTATTGGTGGCAGCTCTGAAGGTAACTTGTAATATCTTTGCCTTAAAATTTGACTTAGAGAATTCTTCACTTAAGCTATACTCTTTGTGCTGCTTGGAATTTCTCTGGGTAGCAAAATTCCATGTTGTGTTGTCATAAAAAATGGAGCGCCCATATAGACTGGCTTCAGAATTGAAATGGAAAAGTAGATGTAGAAGCCACAATCCAAATGAGACCTTAATCTTTAAATGCTCTTCATGAGTGAGGTTGATTGTCACACCCCCGTTTTTAAAATATGGTTGGGCGGGAAGTGTTACCGCCACATCCCTTAATCAAGCTCGCTACGGCTAACTTGACTAAGAAATGCCAAGGCTAACTGTGAGAATTTTGATTTATTTATGTGTCTTAACTTAGGAATTACTGTTAAGTACTCGGATTCTATAAAGTTGTGTCGAGGGATTCCCAGGAAAGGGAGGTGGGCAACAAGTCTAATTTGTATTCCACGGTTTAAACACAACTAACACTAAGGCATAATAAAAAAAATACTAGTGGTTTAAGAAGAATGCAATATTTTTATTAATAAACTTTATTCATAACATAAATAATTTTATTGGGCTCTAGGCTAAAACATTTGTTTTAACAGTAATTTGATGCGAGAATTTAAAAGAGTCTTATTTATGAAAGACCTTCCAATCCCAAGTGCGTGCACAACTTCTTGATTGATAGTTACCCTGAAAAAGGGAAAAACAACAGATAATCAGCAACAATGCTGAGCAAACTAGCCTCGTTCCGAGGACACAAGAATACAAATAATTACAAGTCATTTAGTCATTAATTCTTTTATTTGGCTGCAGTACTAGCCGCGGCCCAACATGCACATGGTGATTCAACTATGCTTATAATACCCGGGTAGACTAGACCGCGCCGTGCGTCTTATATCTAGCGAAATATAGGCTCAAAACATGTGAGTCTAAGGGAGGAAACCGTCCTACCACTTAGCCAGAGGGGAGTTCGGTCATCCACAACTCAGGTACCACCGCGGTACTCATGCCCTCAAATTATTTAAATAATTTTCACAAAATGACCCAACGGTCCAATTTAAGTTCGACATCATGGGCCTAGCCCAAAACATATGATTAAAGAATTTAAAAGCATTTTGACATAACATAGGATTAAAATCCTAAAAGCTTTTAATAATGCAGAAACATAAGATTAAAGCACTTAAAAGCATTTCATGCATAGAATTTCAAGAACTTGGCATGAAAATTGAAATGTACGGGTAAGACTAGCTTACTCTTCAAGTGGAAAACGCCTGGGGAATCTTCAAGTTCTTGCTATTAACCTCCCTAGCTTGCTTGAACTCACAAGAACACTAAGAACATTAAGAAGAACTCTAGAATATAAGAGAGGAGAAGAGAGGAATGATTTTGGTGTGAGGGAAAGTGTGAATGGGAGAGGGTATTTATAGGTGGGTTGGGAGTGAATTTTTGGAATGGGAGTAAATGCAAATGGCTTGATTGCTGCCAGCCCTTTATCAGCCCCTTAAACCTTCCAAAAATAGATGTTTTGGATAGGTTTTTATGTCCTTATCTATGCTTGGTGTAGGTGGCACTTAAAGGCTCCAAAAGTGGGCTGTTATCCCCTTATTGCAGCCTTACCTAGCAGCCCAAAACATGTTGAAAACATAGCCTAAATCAGTCCCAAAATATGCCATAACAACCTACTTGTTAAAGTCTAATTCTCACTTGTTGAAAATAATTGCCTCCAAAATATACTTCATGTTGCATTTCCGGATCATGACCGTTATTTTTTGGGGTATTACATTGATAATTTATATCTGAGTCAACAACCTTAACATGTAATCCTATTCATGAAGTTTTTTCCAAATAATCTATCACCATATTGTAATGCAGTAAGTTTACCTTCCTTTTTCTTTTTTAGCCGGGATGAAATCCATCCAATATTTCAATGTGGCTTGCAGCTACTCTTGATTTGTTTCACTAAGGATTCCTTCAGTTGGCATTTAATAGTTGATTCCTCACCTTGAATTGCTAGTGTCCCTTTTAGTATTGTGTGCTAGTTGAGGCCATTTCATGGTAAGAGTAAGCTTCCTCCCCATGTCCCATCCTTCATTTCCTTTGAAAAGCTCTGCCAAATCTATGCAATCATGTTCCCCTACTGAAGTGGTACATTGTCCAACTTTTGGTTTGACTATTTGCTACCATCGTATGTGCAAGTTGATTGTTCATGAGCAGTTATTAAATCTGCGAAAGAAGAATGCTGCCTGAAATTACATATGTCAGTGCATAAATGTTTTTCTAAAAAGTATGAATTTTGGTTTTGTATGCTGCTCATTTGTATGCCTGAGGAGACCTTATTCATGTTCGTTGCCTCAATTTGCCAGGAATTTATAAACAACGAAGGTGGAGGAGAGGCACCTTTGGAAGGTGCAATTCCAGACATGACATCTTCTACCGAGTTAGTGATCATTTTATTAAGTTAAATATGACCTGTGGCACCCTCGACTCTTGCCTGATATCTGTGCTTTATTTTGTTGTCTGTTCTCTGTCATAGGTTGTACATCAACCTGCAAAAGATTTACCAGGCTAAGGCTGAGGCAGATTTTCATGTTATGGTTAATTATGTGAGGGACCTATTACAGAAGATAGGTAAAGATCCAGATAGCATTCCCAAAACAACCATCAAAAGTTTTTGCAAAAATGCACGTAAACTTAAGGTTTGTGTTTCAGTCTGGAATCAGACAGCACTACAACAGTTTCTTTCCTCTGTTTTTTACACTGTATCGGTTTGATTATGTAGGTAGCAAACTTTGTTTGATCCTGTAAGATGTTTTACCAGATATTGATTGTGTTTTAGCACCTGAATATCTCTATTACATTGAATTAATTTAGGGAGTTGATTTTATGATACAGAACCGACACATGATATTCTTTTGAAATTTGAGTGCTCTAAATTGAACGCACTAAGAGGAGATATCATATTACTTTCCCACACGTTGTGTTGCTTTTAACTTTTCTTTTCCCCATCATTTCGAAATTCTTATATTATTATCTCTTTATGCGCCAATATATATAATAGTATTATAATTAAAGAGTTTCAACCTCCAATATGGATTGGAATTTTGTACCTAGTCACAAAATTATAATGGTTTCCTGATAGTGTATTTCTTATTTTTAATTTTTAGGTATGCAGATATCGCTCAATGGAGGAAGAGTACAATTCTTCAGTTCAGCTGGAGTTACAAAAATATCTCACGGATGAAGAATACAGGTACTTTTACAATTACGTCATCAATAATAATAGTGGGTTGGAATATCTAGAGTGAGTGGTAGAGAGCTAGAGATTCATGTAATTATCTTAAAGAAAATGAAAATCGTAAAATATGACATGCCGTTACAATTTAATGAATATAACATGGTGGCAAGCTACATGATTCAATTTTATTTTTTGATAATTTATCAATGCTATTTTTTTTATTTTTTATTTTTTCCTACTAAGTATTATACTCTTGTGAAGTGCCTTAATTATGTCTTTGAAGTCAAAATTGCTTGTTTAGTAGAAATCCCATATACTACTGAAAATCAGGCTTAATAATTTTTAATCCTACATTATGAATTTCAACTCTATGGAATACGGGACTTAATCTGAGATTATAAATAAACTACATGCAAGTTTGCAGGATTGTATGAATCCAAGAACCAGGTGTATAAACCCCACAAATTGAGGGAATCAAGATGCCAAAATTAAAACTGTTCTCGGAATTATTCGAATTCTCTTTAACAATTCACATATCATGCGATATACTTTCTTATATGTGTAACAGCTCTTCTGGTAACAAGCTACGTATGGAGAAAAATTTTTGGAATATAAAAAAATTCTTTTTGTTTCTTTTAGTCATGAAGTGTTGCTCTGTATCTCTTTCTTGTATGGAAAGTTTTCCTTCACATTGTTGTGGTTACAGCATTTAATTTCTCGTTTTGCCTGTAGTACTGCTGTCGGATTCTATATCCTTCTACGAGCTGTAGACCGTTTTGCTGCAAACTACAATAGTTTCCCAGGGCAGTTTGACAGGTATAATTTCTCAATCAAAGCCTTTTGGGGCTTCATTATAAAAGTTACTATTACTTTAGGCCTGCTTAAGTACAACTAATGTCTTGTAGTGAGATGGATGAAGAAATTTCCAGGTTGAAGACAACGGCTGTTGCCTTACTAAATGACTTGGGTTTCAACGGATCAACCTTGACTGAAGACCTTATCAATGAGATTTGCCGTTATGGTGCCGCAGAGCTTCATGCTGTGGCTGCATATATTGGAGGAATCGCATCGCAGGAGGTGATCAAGGTTTGTTTTCTCATTCTCCTCACTTCACTTCTCAAGACACCAATAAGTTTCAAAGTTTCAACAAATCTCTCTCATTGAACTTGAAAGAGGAATAGTCTAGGGGACAATCTGGCATTCCTTCAATTTTGCAATGGTTGAAGAGTTATTTTATAGAATAAGATAGTTTATAATAGAGCAATTGACAAAATTGCCTTCCTACTATCATTCACTGAGTCATGGTTCCCGTTCTTATTTCTGTTTTTAAACCTAAAATGTTCCTAACTCCCAAAATGTCATAAAAATTCCTTTAATAAATTGTGACTTAACCCTAAATCAAAATTTGGTCTGGGGAATTCGTAACCTGTTATACACGTTAAAGGATTAAAATATCATTCGAATGATATAGATTTGGACATAACGAAGTGCATTTTGGACGGAAGACATTTTTAGCAATATTTTGGGAGTTGATCTACATTTCAGGCTGAAAAGAGTTTAACACGAGTATGACTTTGAATGTTGAGAGCAATACTGGGAATTTTCTCTATGTTGTTTGGGTTTGGGTATAATCACGTTCTGTTTATATTCATTTGTTTGTATCTAGGTTCTAAGTAATGGTAAGTTTATTTAGCATTTTATTCTTTTTCTTTCTTAATGTTGTAATAATGTCTGCTAAATAGGGTATTTGCGATCCTCCACTTTCTGTCCATAAGCACAATTCAATAATCTCTCGGGCATAATTTTCTTTATTGGCTTTTCTACATGAGTTGCTCAATTGTGCACTCGACTCATTGAAATTTTGGTATTTGCTCGACATAAATTCATCATATGCTGATTACAGATGTTTGTGTTAATCTGCAGCTTATCACGAGACAATTTGTTCCTATGAGTGGAACGTTCATCTTCAATGGCATCGATCACAAGTCACAGCTGTTGCTGCTTTAGGTTCAAACTGAACTAGGTGTGTGACTCCACTTGGCTATTATTTTGAGCCATTATGACCCTTTTAAGACACCAGTGGCAACGTTGCATTAGGTAGGCTGGGCTCTCTCTTACGGGATGCAGGTGACCGGAGGGTGTTTTAAACATCGGGTCTTGTACTCTTATTGGGTGAGCACTTGCAATAACTCGATCCTTCATTTTAATTATTCTGCACTCTCTTATCTGTAGCTAATATTCACTGTCAGTACTACTGATATATAAAAGAATTCATCGGTTACTCCCCACTGTTTTCAATCTTTTGTTGTCTGTGTTTATGACTCAAGATTGATCTGATGGATTTGAACTCAGTCATATATGTGCATTGAGGTTTCCTCCTGGCCCTGGAGCTGGGATCTTGGTTCCTGTGTTATGTTTGAATTTTTGAAAATCAACTAATAAACTTGTGTGAGAATTGTCGTCGATTCTTGATTCTTTTTTTCTTTTTTCTTTTTCTTAAATGAATCCTTGGAAAGAAGTCATACATATCTGTACCTGAATTCACTTTTGTCACAATCCAATTCTGCGCAGTACAAATCCATCCAGAGGTTGCTCTATTCAGCACCCACGCCTCCAAAAAAAAAAAAAAAGAGAGAGAAAAGAAAAAGAAAAAGAAAGAACAACATTATAATTACAAGTTACAACACAAGGGGGAGTATAAGATATTATGATAAATGACAAGCTCCAAATTCTCTCCCGAACCCATTAATGGCTTGTAATGTCTGGTCCAATAGCAGGAATTAATTTCTCGATCAAATGCTTATAATGCTGATGCAACAAGGGAGTCGCCAATATCACTAGTAAGAGATGATGTTCACTTGGCGGGATGCCATTGATTAAATTAAATATTAATTCAGTCCTACTCCTTTGGTTGAGACTATATTTATTCATACTACTAACACCCAAATTAAATATGGACCCAAATCATACAAAGTGAACATGTAACTAGGGGTGGATTAATTAATTTATACAACCTAATCATAACGTGAACACTCCCTAAGTGAATTCACATTGGCTTTATAAGAGAGTCTACTTGGCTTTGCTCAATTAGATTTGTTTACATTTATTTATTTATTTATCTGTTTCCTTACAAAGTTACAATGTCCCTTCAACACCCTTGATGGACATCAAAGCGTATATAGGAAAGAAGTAAACCTTGGCAAGGTATGCAAAGAGCGGGCGGGCGCTTGAGACCTGCTCTGCTGGTTAAGCTACTGTCCCTAGAAAACCCACATTGTACTGTCCATCCAAACGACCCAAAAACTAAAACGAAAAATGCTAAGAGTCTTGCCCCATTGAAATTATGTTTCCCAAAAACTGGCCTTAGAGATCAACAGGGAGAGGTACCTCTTATACCTGTGCACTACAGAGAAATCAATAAGTGACTGCAATACAGATTCATCCTCCTCCTCCTGGTAACAAAGGGAAAAACAGGCATCGACAGAAAGATGCATCTCCACACGATACTGTCGCATCAGTGTAGAATTGTGCATGGAGAGTGTGATCCACATGAAGATTTCAACAGTGTGATCCACATGAAGATTTCAACAGTGTAGAATCAGTGTAGAATTGTGCCCTGTTGAAATTATTTGTGTCCCAAAAAACTCGCCTTAGATATCAAGCTTTTGCCTTAGAAAGATGCATCTCCACACGATACTATCGCATTAGAGTAGAATCTTGCATGGAGATTGTGATCACATTAATATTTCCACGCGATATCAAGCTTTCGCGCATATAGATAACACTATATGGTTTTGAATTATGCTGGGGCATCACAAATTGCCTCAAGATTAATTTTTACCATAAACATGTCATTGATCCCAATTGAGGGTGTGTTCTTTTGACTTGCCCTAGAAGAAGAATAAAGAGTATCAAGCTGGCTATTAAGATGTCCGAGAAAGTTGAATATATTTTAGTGTTCATATAGCAAGGCCGTTTAAACAAAACAAATGTTCTAAAAAAGTTGTCCTCACCCCCATTTGGTAGCACTATCCTCAAAACAATTTCAATCAAAAAGGTTGCACATAGTAAGCTTCGTTTTCAGGTATACATTTGAAAAACATATAAAAACATAGGAAAAACTCAAAAGGCAAAAAGCAATGAGATGTCAGATGCACCAACTTTTAACGTGAGGGAGAAGCAGAGGTGGCAGCAGAATTCTTGGAGGGATTGTAGACACTGAATTCGCCAAAATCTCTCTTCCCACTGGAAAAACAACCCAAAGTGTCTCAAACATCAAATCCTTAGCAACAAACTGAAGTTCAATCAGATTCAATACAGAACTGCACTATCGATGCACAGCGATTATAAAATTCCTTCAATGTTTAAAAAATGGCCCGCAACGCTTTGTGGAGCCAAATACTGTGCTAGTAAACATGAACACAAGAGGAAAATGAAGGTGAAACTATAACACTAAAATGGATTAATTAAGATAAAAAGTAACAAATGTATGAGATGAAAAAGCAGTGATGGAAAAATAGACTAGAAAGTAGAAAATGAGGGGAAAACACGTAAGCTGGTACGGTGATGTTTAAAAAGCTATGTCTAAACACTCAGAAAATAACGAGTGTAAGACTGCCCCTGTTTCCCCAATTTCACCCTACGTGGGACACAGAGGAAGACGAGAGAAACCCGTGCAGTGTTACCACAAGATCCTTTGATTTATATTAAAATTTGAAAGAGAAACAGAAGGCTCTAAATATTGTAAAAAATATTTTAAAAGAAATATACATGTAAATGTAAATGGAAAAAAAGCCAAATATATCCCTTTTGTTTCAAAAAAAGCCAAATCTATCCTTTTTTTATTTTATTACCGAATTTATCCTCTACATATGCTAATTATATCCAGAAATATCCTAAATTCACTAATCGTGGAATGGCTGCTGACGTGGCAATAAATTAACTTAAACCCTACAAGCTGGATGGGATTTGAAGTGTCTCTCAATTAAGGCTGGGGAAAAATACCGAGTATACCGCATACCGCACATACCGTATCGAAAAAAGAAATATCGAAATTTTCGGTATACCGTAATTTTGGGTACGGTATCATACCGAAAAAAATTCTCCGTACCGTATACCTTACCGAACTTTACGATATGAAAAATTTCATACCATTGCCGTACCGAACATTTCGGTATACCGAAAGTTTCGGTATGAAATATTTTCATACCGTTTCCATACCGACATTCCGATAAGTTCGGTATATTCCGCTATACCGAACATTCAGTACATACCGACATACCGTATCGCGGTATATACCGACATACCGAACATTCACTACATACCGACATACCGGTATTGCGGTATATACCGGCATACCGAAGTTTCGCTATATACCAACATACCGATATTACGGTATATAACAGTATCGCGGTATATACCGATACCGTGGTATATACCAAAGTTCGGTACGGTAGCGATATACCGCGGTATCAAATAATTTATACCGTTACCGTACCGAAATCTTACGGTACGGTATGATACCATACCGACAATTACGGTATACCGAAAATTTCGATATTTTATGTATTTTTTCGATACGGTATGTGCGGTATGTAGTATATTTAGTATTTTTCCCCAGCCTTAATTGAGACACACTTCAAATTCGATCCAGCGTGTAGGGTTTAAGTTAATTTATTGCCACGTCAGCAGGCATTCCACGATTAGTGAATTTAGGATATTTTCGGATATAATTAGCATATGTAGAGGATAAATTCAGTAATAAAATAGAAAAAGGATAGATTTGGCTTTTTTTTAAACAAAAAGGATATATTTGGCCTTTTCCCCAAATGTAAATGATAGAATCCTTTTTTTCTTTGGACATGTGATTGGAGAAAGACTTGAATGATGATGGTTGACATGCAGCGTTTAAACATGACTCATGAGTGTCATCTTGCAGGACATACGATGGACTGAAATGAGAGTCCATTATCCCTGTTTCTTCTTATCAAATGCCGCCAAAGTGGAAAAGTAGTATTTTTTAAGGAAAGAAAATAAAAAAATTTAAAAAAAACCAACGGAAGCACATTTCATAACTGTGAGAAATTTAAGGTTGAAAAGCTCAATGATGCCAAACTTATCACAGAATCAACAAAAACAAAATGCGGGTAGTAAAAAATGCAAATTCATTCCATAATAAACAGAGCAATCCATTCTGCACAAAGGTAATATACAAATTTGTATATAAAATTGAGCATACCTGTGCATAACATCCCAACCAGCAGGCAAGAAACGAGGGTGAAGAGCTTCAACAAAAACTTGTCTCCATCTTTGACAAAATTCACGAATCCCATCTTCCCCATACTCCTTTAAAAGGTACTCAACTACCTGTTTACCATGTGGCCCATGTCCTAATAAAGACAGTTTCGATGCATGCCTGAGTGAAATATTTCCAATATGCACCGGAGTAGTTTCCTCAGTTAATATGTTTCTACTTGCAGAAATATCACCCTCAGGAGTATTTATAACTGATGAAACATCAACAATAGACTTGTCAATATAATCTTGTTTCTGGTCAGTCTCTACCAAATCAGCGTCCATGCTTTCACACTTTGATGCATTCTGAATGGAGGCATCTGTGTTGTTGGAGATATTGTTTTCTTTCCTATGATTCTGATTGATACCTCCAGGGAGGTGTTTAAATGTAAATCCCCGCCGTTTCTCAAACCTTTTCCGTTCATGAGGGCTCATTCCGATAACCAAAGCTTTTTCAAGATCTTCATCTGATATTTCTCTGCCTCCATAGTACGCCATGACAATCTGCTCAAAGAACACACTTTTAAGAAATAGTACACTGGAAATGGACAAGCAGATGGGGCAATTCATGGCCATGCTTCAAATTTGAGTTCAAAATATGGGTCCTGAGGTAGACATTGTTTCAACTTAATAGAAATTTTCTAAGATTTCTGCTCGGTGATGCTGCTTTTTACTTGAAAATCAATTGTCAACATTAAAAAATAAAACTAAGAAGAAGAGAAATCTTTAAATCTTTTTACATGAATCGTTCATGAGTCCTGGCCAGTTGGCCATAAAATATCTGAGATCCAAACGAATTAAAGTAAACACGGGCATTACATGGAGAAATAATAGAAGTTTATGGTTCATTGACACATCCTTTGGTTAAAGGAAGGAAAAAGATCTCTACTAAATGGATTATGAATTTCTGACATCAACAGAGAAATTCTGAAACGTACTCAGTCTCAGAGATTTAAAAACTTCTAACATTATAAACTTCCTTACCTGAATTAATTCTTCACGGCGTTGAGCGGGCATTTGGGGTCCATGCCGCAGCAGAGCCATAGCAGCAGTGCGCAGCTGCAAAGGCGATACACCAATCTCCTCAGATGATACAACAGGCAAAGAAGATGTGGGTATATATGTGACTTATCCAAATCCACCACTCTACGAACAAATAGGGGTATTCCAAATTCATTAGCTACTTCTCTTTTGTACTTTTCAGCAGCAGCATGAGCAATTTCATGACAATCAACACATAGGAGGACAATATCATGGGAACGATGACTTTTCATGTGCTCGGGAAAATGCATTCTGTAGCATGAAGGTATAATCTGTATCGCAAGTAGTGTTTTCCTTCACCACAACCAACACAAATATTTTTCTTACTCTGAATGTAAAAATCATTATCCTCATCTTCTGGTCGTCCTTTGGGTTCAAAGAGAAGCATGATGGAAGGAGGATCCTCCTCTACAATCTTTGCAAGATTTCGACTAACATACCTGAAAGAATGTCTCTAGTCATACTAAGATTAACAAGCCTGGAGCTTCTACATTAATAATCAAGAGATAGATATCAAACCATTCGAGCTTTCTTCGATCGCAGTAACACAACAATCGACCATCATTTGCATAGATTTTGCAGTTGTGATAAACTGGAGATTTGCATGAAAATTTTTTAACGAAAAGATCACGTGAAGCTTTCTTCGCAACCTGTTTTGATGCTCTAAATCCATTACGGTTGGATATGGATCTACTGGTGAATCGAAGGTTAGTTTTGGACAACAAACCATAGTTATATGCAGAAAGTGGGCAACTACCACCTGAACCTAAGTGCTGCTTAATAAAATGATCAAACATATAATCTGCATTGGCTATCTTGCCTTGAAGCAAGCACAAAAGGTCATCCAAATGACAAGAAGCTACAGGTGAAGGAGATTGGGAGGGAACGAGAACCATGGATTCAACATCTTGGTCAGCTTTGGAGATGACGTTGCAGATATCTGTTTTGGATGTTGGAACTTTAGCTGCCAGTGCAATGATTGCATTCTCTGATAAAACAAATCTTAAACCCTCATCATGGACGCGAGCCTGAACAAATTTGTCGCAAAGTTACCAGTCATATATCCAACCCTCAGCAAAATTAACAAATTCCATTTTATGTTGCTGAAAACAGTGAAATCCATTAGAAAGAAATAAAAAAATTTGAATTGATAATATATATTTTTTTTAATTGCAAGTGGTGTCTTAAAGCAACAAGAATGTAAATATTTGTTGCAAGGTGCTAAAAATATTATTGATGTGTAATCGGCAGTCAACTTTTTAAAGCCACAATAAAAATATCATTATTGCTACATAAATACTGCAAGTGAAATATTCTCTTTTGGTGCATGGTAGACCAACATTTGTCAACATGATTTTAAATAAAAAATAAATTTCTTACGACCTACATGGTGTAATTGATTTATCCACACGAAGTAGGAGTTTCACACAAATAAACCAGACTATAGATTGTTTGGTTGGTTTCTCTACAACCATTTTCCCAAGAAACTACACATACTTCTTCACAACTTTTTCAATATAATACTCTTTAACATTCTAATACTATATAAAAATTTAAACTCACTAATAGCTCAATCACTTCCCCCAGTTTAATAATGACTCAATCACAAAAAAAAACCTACATTCTACACCCTACATTCCTGTTCATAATCACATCATGAAAAATTACATCCAAATGGGAAAAGGCAGAGGTTGGGGCGCCGGGGGTGGGGGGGTGGGGTGGGGTGGGGTTAGTATTTGGTAGTTTAGATAACAAAAATTGATCTAGAGAAGCGCAAGAGAATAGCAATGGTGTGCTTGAAATTCTAGATAAATGGCCTCAAACATGCAAGTTCCATTGTTTTGAAGGCTGGACCTTCATATCATTATCAAAAAAGAAATCATAATGAATTTATTGAAAATGACATGAGATAAAAGACACGTGTGTTTACTGTTTACACTAACCATTATATCCCTCCAGAAGCATAGTCCTCTCACAAGTTCCTGAAACTGAAAGGAAAATCTAACCATCAGTACCATCCATTCAAGCTAACCACTGGCAGCTAACAGATGATCACAATACCTTTGCATCACAAAGAGTGGGAGGGATGTTCCCTTGATCATTCAAGCAACGAGAAACTATTGATGATGCCACTAAGTCTCCTGGACAAGCTTCAATATCTTTTGCATAAAGCTGCAAACATGTTGCATTGGATCGTCGACTAGCCTCGAGAAGAAAATGCAATTTGTCACCAGGAGACGAATTTTCTGATAAACTAATGTTCTTCAGAATTTTGAGGGAATGAAAGTTGTAAGTCGACAAGACGTTGATTTGGGTAATGTGCAAAATTTAGATAACATTAAGAACTTCCCTATAAATTTCTAACCACCTGCTTTCTTTGTTTTCTTTTCAGCACTTATATAGTGGATCAGAAAAAGGTTTTAGAAGTTCAGTTAAGGTGCATATAATCTGATAAAAAGAGGAACATAATTCTAATACTGGTGTTACTGGCCACCGATCAAGAGTTGATTCTGCAGCCAGATCTGTTTCCAGCCTCAAGTTCTAGTGCTTAGAAACAGTTCAAATCCACCTCCCCTACCATTAAGAAGGTTGGCCTCTAGGTTGACTTCAAAAGCCTTATTAGGCTAGTACATAATATTTTATATGGGTTTTCAATATACATGTACATATATATACATACATGTGTGTGTATGTGTCCATTCTCTCTAAACCAGGAAATGTCCATTACAAGGATTTTAGTAAAATTTTATTAGTATAAATTACATTATTTGATTGTTGCAGTCATATGGGCTGAGGGAACTGGAGACAAATGATTTGAACCTCATTCAATTAAAACACTTTCTTAACACATTATATCAAGCAATGCATGCAAAGTTGGAAACCAAAGTTGCACTTAACTCCAAACTTCTATACCACAAGTCCACAACCACACTAATGCTATCTTCTATTATAGTTAGGGTGAGTCTTTTTGGATAGGCAACAGAGCTTTATAATGCTATTAATTACATTTCTGGATTTTCCATGACTTTTTTTGGTGGGTTAACTCTATGGTGCAATTGTCATACTTTCACCACCTCAGATTGTTTCAGGTCACCGATATGTAGTTTCTAGTCATCTAGTGAAAAGATACACTATGCATACAACATTATTACAATAGTAAATAAATATTGGAATCAAATAACTAGAATAGAGGACTGTCAAAATAATTTAAGAACATAAGACAAATTGATATACAAAACGTTGAAAGATATCAATCAATAATTATAACCCTTTCTAAAATTTTCTACACATTACAGAAGCAAGCCAAATTAATGTTTTAAGTGTACAGCGATGACAATTAATTGAATATGAACAAAAGGTAAACCGTATTTAATAGCAACACATATAATAGAACGGAGGCATACCATCTTCCTTGTGCTTGAGTTCCAAACAAAGGCAATGTGCAATATACAACAAATAGTGTGCATCTGTTCGAGCATATTGTATCATTTCCTCAGGCAAGGGACGCTGTCTCCAGTCTTCCTTCTGCAAATTCAGATGGTAATAAAGTCAGATGAAGTACAACACCAAGAAATGTCTATGGGACAAGACAAGAAATTGACTTTGCAATCATCAGAACCAGTATTTCATAGATGAGGAAATGTACTTTTGCAACCACATTGTTAGATACAACAACAAAACACATCATAAATTATTCAAAAAACAAGATACGAAAGAAAAATTCAAATCACATAAGTGCATAGTCACATTTGTCTTGAAAGCTGTATGGTTGATATTCTGCAAGAAATTATGAAATTTCTCTTGCATTACGATCCACATGAGAACGCTATAAGACAAACTAGTTAAATGTCTATGGGACAAGACAAGAAATTGACTTTGCAATCATCAGAACCAGTATTTCATAGATGAGGAAATGTACTTTTGCAACCACATTGTTAGATACAACAACAAAACACATCATAAATTATTCAAAAAACAAGATACGAAAGAAAAATTCAAATCACATAAGTGCATAGTCACATTTGTCTTGAAAGCTGTATGGTTGATATTCTGCAAGAAATTATGAAATTTCTCTTGCATTACGATCCACATGAGAACGCTATAAGACAAACTAGTTAATTGTATGTAAAGATTGTAGATAGATGAAATTGAATCAATACACAAACCTGGAATAGTTTATTTGTGGCAACACTACAGTAAGTTTCAAGTAAATATGCCAATGATCTCTGGGGTTTTGATAAAACATCACACGCCTGCAATGAAATAGGAAAACAGCCATTATTGATGAAGATATCACAATGCAACATGAATGATCATTAACTATAAATCGCGGATACCAAACTCAAACATGGAAACCTTTCTATTTGATTTATTTATTCACCTCTAATCACTCCACTCTAGAACCCATAAACAAAGAGTTGGAATGTAAATTTTTTAGAATTCACCTTGGCTGTGTCAAACAAATGCACAACATAAATGTGGAAGTCTCTTTGAAGCCATAGAACATCATTATCAGCACCATGAAACACCTGTGGCACAATGAAATTTCAATTAGCTGTCAGCATAAATAAAATAACACAAGATCTAACTTAGATGTACTAATCATTAACTTCATTTAGAAAATATGTTTTGGCAGGTCATTATATTCCGAATTCCAGTAAATATCCATTTTCTAACAACATAAATGCCCATAAATTTTGTAATATATATATATATATATATATATATGTATGTATGCATACATACATACATACATATACATGTATGTATATAAAAATAACAAAGCTCATGGGCAATAGTACAAACATATTTCTTTTCAGATGTGTTCAAACCAAAGATAAGATTTCAGGCATAAGAGGTGTGAATGGTATCAATAATACGTTCGGGTTGTTGCTAGCTGCATCAGAAGATTAATCAGTGGAATAAGGGACATGGATATTTAAAAATAAAGGGCTTGTAGACATTCCTAAGAAGCTCATAACATAGGTAATCATATATTTCAAATGAGAAGGAAACCTTAAAATAGGTTCTATGAGAGACATGAGATGGGCTTAATTTATTTAAACAATAATATCACCTTGCAAATTTCAGGATTGGCAAATAGAGGCCTAAGAAGCCCCATCACATCATGTAGCATAATTGTATCAACCAAATAATCATTCCTCCTTGTAGATATCTGTTAAAATGCATACAGAGAAATACATAAGATTCATTAACCATTCAGAGAAGGCATTTGATAATACCAACTCGGCTCTCATTTTCACAATGTTCAAGGATATTCTGTCCTTACTTGGGGGGATGGGTGGAGATTATCCAGTTATGTTTAATTTAAAAATATAAAATTTACCAATGGCAGATGCGTCGACAACTATAAAGTAGTCATATGACTTACCCCACCCACAGGCTCAGTACATTGTACACTTTACACTCCAGTACCAAAATCCAAATGATAGCATAGCTCAAAATAACGAGGTTAATAATAATGCATCCAGAACACGAGTTTCTTGCCAAACAAATAATAATGCATCCAGACCACCCAATAAAAGAAATGCGCATGAAGAAAATGAAATTCCTATTCTCATGCAATTAAGTACAGTCATTAAAATGCACCATATAACATGAACATTATCACACAAATCTTTTTTCTTGTTATATGTAATACAGTAAATAACAGTAAAATCCATCACCGCATCATTTTTTACCTCATATGAGTAATAATTCCCAGACCCAATGTAACAGGGACAATACTCGATGTCCTCATTGTATCAATGATGATATTGAATTTCATTCATTAATATATTAGTGATACATAATTACATAGTACAATTTATTTTTAAATAAACTTGATTGTAAGCATATTTTATCACCAGATACACCTGATAGTTGCTTACACATAGACAAGCAAAAACAGAACGGTGAAGACAATGCAAACCTGTATGAGGGCGGTAAAACCTAAGAAGGATCTGAAGCTGTGTTGCTCAGTGTCCACTGCAAACACCCTCTCATTACTCAACACCTCCACCAGCTCCCGCAACTGGGCCTCTGTCTCAATCCACACATAAGAATCCTGCATTTCCAGTTCCCATTTTCTATGCCCATCAAGAACATCTAAAACCTCCAAATTTGGATTCTTCATTAACTTGGAAATTTCACCCTTATACGGATGCAAATTTGGGGGCTCCTCTTCAACCAAACAAACAAAAGACAAACATTTAACTCATAATCCTAAAAAAAACGCCCAAAATAAACTAACTGGAATATGGAATTATAGCTATACCATCGAATTGCAACTCTGTAGTGGGGAGCTTGAGATGCTTGAACTGCGAATATGAATTATCTGCGAACACACGCTTGAAAGCGTGCTGAGGCTTGGACTCTATATTCAAATAACAAGTCTTGTTCTTCCGCCTCGGGTTTAACAAAAAGTGCTTGATGAAACAAATGGAGACTGAGATCGCAAATAAGCAAGTAGCAGCGACAGAAAATGCTGTGGCACCGATCCTGTCTTCGTCCGCCGCCATTGCCCGAGCTGCTCCCGAAATCGGAGCCGTGTCAGTTGTACATCACGAAGGCCAGAAGAAGACCGCCATTGACGAACCACACACCACTTCCTCCAGACAAAATGAAATTGTCAGTTGGTATAATTTCTCAATAATGGGCCAAAGCCCAATTCTGTATATAGATTGAAGCAAGCCCTATAATTAGGCCCCTTGACAACGGTAAATTTGGGCCCAGGCCCTTTTTAAAAATCTTTTCATTTTTTTAAGGCTTCATTTCAATTTTATTACACTTTGCACTTCATCATATGTTTGACTTGGTTTACCACGTCATTGTATGTGTTAGATACTATATGATATTTACTAGGTTAATGATGTAGTTTACCACTGTATTAGTATGTGTTTTGCCATAGTTACCATATATTAGTACTTACCAAGTTATTGATACGTGGTTTACCACAGTATTTACCAAGTTTTTGGTATGTACTTTACCACAAATACTTTATGGTGTTTACCAAGTTATTCAACATATACCATATGGTATTTATCAAGTCTTGGTATGTGCTTTATCAAAAATATCAATGGTGTTTACCAGGTTATTGGTACGCGCTTTACCACATATATCTTATGATGTTTACCAAGTTATTCCACATATACCATATGTGCTTTACCAAGTTTTTAGTATGTGATTTATCACGATTACCTTATATGTTTACCAAGTTATTGGTATGGGCTTTACCAAGTTCTTGGTATGTAATTTACCAAGTTATTACATAGGGCTGAAACACAATGTTTGAAATAGAGGGGCTTTGACTCTCATAATATGTTTTCCATGGTTACCGGGCCCTAGTTTTCCCAATAGACAAATGGTTTGTGTAAATTTTGTATTCATGTATTGATCATTTTCTTTAGCAATTGTAGTCAAGTGATCAAGTGATAATATTTTTAATAAAAAATAAAAATAAAATAAAAATTTAACACTGCATTATAGTATCATTTTTCCGTATAACAATTTTTCCTCTAATTTTTTTTATTCCTCCGTTAGCATCGTTGTTATTGTTTATTAGGTGATAAATTTTAAAATATCAAATATTTATAATTTTTATTTATATGTAATTTGAGATATTAATAATTAAAAATATACTGGGTATAAAAAAGGAAGATATTAGTTATTTAAAAAAGAAAAAAACTAAATGAGATGGCATATAACATATCAAAATTCTAGACATGATTTGGAGGTGTGATTTGGTTCTAATTTCTAAAAAACTAAATGTAATGAAATTTGAGATAAATTAGAATATCCCATTGGCCCAATGCCTAACAATTGCGATTTCTGGTCTCAGTGATATTGTATATGACAGGTCCAAGCTAGTATATTAAACCATGTGTGTATTGTTTGAGCGTAGTCTCAATAACCTGCAGACAACAATTAAGACAGACACATAATAGAGTGTGGAAATAAACAATGAACACCACAATTTGGTCGCCAGTTCGATCCATAGATCTACGTCTGGGGCTCCAAGCCAGGTTTTCACTAAACCACCTCCAAACAGTTGAATACACAATCAACCCATGCTACACTTCCTTGTGTTCCAGTGAACTTCCCTATCTACCCGAATAGACTAGAGAAACACATGGGAGCCTCACAATTATCTACCCAAATGCAAGCAATTCACTAGCAGAAGTTAGAGTGGTGTTTGAGGTATCTAGCTACTTAGATCTAAACAAGCACAATGGTGGTAAAACACCCAATATAAGCACGGTTTGTGTTTACAAGATTAAGTCAAGAAAAACTTAAACGCAAACAGAAATCCCCATAAGAATGCAGCAGACAGAGAACAAAAGATATATCCAGCTGAAGAACGGTTATTCATGTCTCTCTGTCAACAACGAATTGGGGAATTTATGGCTCCAGCTTCCCTTAGATCACCATTGCATAGAAGGACCTTGAAGAATGTTCTGTTTTCTATCCTTTGCGGCTGGAATAAGTCTTGAGAAGAATGGAGGACGAAAACAGGTAATTATAGATGTGCAAGGCCCATCAAATACCCCTAAAAGCCTGCTAAGGGAAGTGGCCACGTCACTGTCATTTTTGTACTTTCCAGCTGTGCAGAGTACTCGTTGTTGGAGGGTTGTCTCAATATTGGCGTGACAACGAGAATCTTCACAAAACACGGGATATTTCCTTAACAATATACTTCCCCCGTTCTCATGTAAATGATCAATTTGCATAGTTTCTACTATTTATTAAGTAATTTTAATCAAATTTTTAACATAGTTATATGAAAAGAAATATAGTGAAGTGAGGTATTGTTAGATTCATCTAATCACATAGTTGTATAATATTATTATTTTTTTTTAAAATAATTTTTACTTATATACAATTTAAGTTATTAATATTTAAAATATATATTAGATTGTGTGAAACACAGAAATGGAGCAGTTATATGACAATAGAAGAAGTAGTGTATATTTTTTTGGTGACAAGAAGTAGTGTATATTGATCGTTTAATTTACTTATTATTTTAATGTTTAGAATATTTGAAATGAGTCAATATAATGAGGACTTGCTTAAGCGGTAAAGTCTGTTGTAACACCCCGGTTTTTGATAACTCAGGTCGGGATGTCACCGCCACACCTCCCTAGCAAGACACATTCAAACAGCTCATACAATATAGTTCGAAAAATAATATCATTATAGTAGTATTTAAGTATATGTATTGCAGCAGAAATTTAAATAGGGCCAACATGGCCAAAATACGGGTTAAACAGGCTCGTTCATGCAAGTCATAGTCTAATGCAAAAATTCAGAAATAATGTTTCTTCCCAAAATTTCCCATGCATGCATATGATCATGCATAATCCACATACTCTGTAAGAAAAAGAGAGAAATGGTTTTGGTCAGCAACACGTGCTGAGTAAGTTAACACATAGCATGATTATGGGGTTTCAAAGCCATTAATTAAATTTAAATAAAACATGATATTAGATAATATACAATCTAATTTAATTAACTAAATAAATTGCATAAATTAAATCATGGACTCTAACCAATCATACATTTAGCATAATTTAAATAAAAGCAATAATTAATTTAAATAAAGCACTAAATAATTTAAATGGAAGCAATAAATAAAGTATTTTAATTATCCCCATTACACAAGATCATGTATTTCAAGTTTTTCACGATTGCATCGCAATCTCTAGAAGTCTAGCCGGTAGTCCGGCGGCCGCAGCCGTATCTGCCATACCCAGTATCACTCCGAGCCTCGGGAAACCCATACGGATATTCTCGAGAGTGTAGGCCCTATATCTCATGCCGTTTTAGAAATATTTCTAATATTTCGCGCGGGGTCACCATCGTCCATAAAGACACGAAGTGATAGTTAAGAGGGCACCCCGCAGAGCACTCACCCCCTAATTTTATTTAATCAAGTCGCAAGGGAATTTTTCAAAAACTCTTGTTTCATGTATTTTATTTCGAAGGAATTTCCACTCGTTTAAACCTTAAAGGCCAATTTCACAATTTCAACAAGTTTCTCAAAATATGACTTTTGTAAGTCGCTGTTTATTCCATAATCATTTAAAAATTCATTTTAAGTCCGAAAATTCTGAAACTTTACAAGTAACTCGAAAACACAGAGACAAACAAGTTTCGTGTTTTAAGTTTTTCGATTCAGGTTAAGGAAACAAGTTAAAAACATGATTCTCTATCAGAACATTATTCTGTCCGAGTTTCACAGCAACAGTTTCAAAAATCCAAATTCTACCATAGCAAACGAACTCCAATTTCAATGAAGTTTTACAGAAAGATACACAACACATAGATCTACAAGTTTCATGTTTAACTCAAGTTCTAATTCGGCCTAGATCTAATGTCAAAATCAACCACAAGTTCGGACTAAGAATCTGTCACCGTTTCAAGATCTAATTTTGGAGTAGATTAGTTTTAGACCGTTTTCAGATATCAAAACACGATGGAAAATTATGAAAATTTTACACGAATGAGATCAATGTCTTAGAAACGTTTTTTGTGTTTTAAGTTTTTCGATTTGAATAGTTTTAAGGGTCCGAAAAATTCACACAAGATTGCTGCACCGTAGGGTTTTTATGTTGACAGATTTTAGGGTTCTTATTTAGATCCTTAGGTTTAGTTGTATTTTAAATCTCCCAAAACCACAGTAAGCGTTAACTTACAAGATTTGGATTATCCGGCTCGTCGATTCGTAGGCGTGGCTTCCACGTTCACCGTTTGACTCCTAGATCCGTCGAGATCTTCGTTCTTGATCCGGATCGGGGTTTAGAATAGAAAAAGGGATCAAGTTAGATGCAATCCCGAATTTTGAATGGAAAGGAATGGACAAACTCTTACCACAACGACGAGGGTCTCTGGTTTTTCGTCCAAATTTAATCTTTTATTGCCTTCGTGCCTTCGACGACTCCAGGATTCGGGTTTGAAACGTATAGAGATTTTCGAAGGGTTTGAAAAGTGTTCGGGGTCGGAGGGGACGAGTATTTATATACTTAGGAGACCTAGGGGACGTCCAAGATCTGCGCTTGAATGTCTTGAGCCGAAAGGTAAGCAACCGAAGTTGAAAAATCCGAAATCGGGCAAGTGAATCTCACAAAGTTCGTTGCTGCCCGCTGGCGCGGGAAACCCCTCGCCCCGCGCGGCCTTGGCCTGGACTTCGGTCCGGGCCGGGTCGTGCGATCCGTCGAGCCTTTCATCATCTCTTTCGGACTTCTATCCCTCTATGTTCTTGGATTCCGATTTCCGGGCTATTTTTGGACTCCGATTATCTTAATTTTATTCGGATCTGAATTTACATTTGGACTCGAAGTATTGAGTCCATCTGTGTTGGGTTCCCGTGTAACAATTTATTTAATTAAATTGTCTTTGGTTTCACGGGTTCTCGGAACTTTAATTACTTTTTAAATTAAATTTCATTTCTCATTTCCTTATGATTCTTTGTCTATTTATTATATTTATTTATTTATTGTATTTATTTATTATTTAATTATTTATTTTATGTTGCAAAATTCTCGGGTATTACATCTGTGTCTTCCAACCTTACGGTTGGGGTTCCAATTCACCACCCGGCCCCTATTCCTCCCATTTATTCTTTTGTAATTTGTATGGTATGAACTCCAATCACAATTTCTCGCCTCTTATAAAAATATATTAGTTAACCTAAATGAATCCTTATTGATAACAGTAATTTAAAAAAATTGAAGCAATTTTGTTTCTGTAAATAAGTAGGCTTAGTCGAGCTCGAGTAGTGGGATACTCGAGCTTGACTTGACAGCACATTTGAGCTACTCGAGCTCGAGCTCGAGTCGAGTAGCATCACTCGAGCTCGAACTCGAGTATCATCGAGTTCGAGTTCGAGCTCGAGTAGCTCGAACTCTTTTTTTTTTTTACATTTTCTCGAGCTCGAGCTCGAGTACCATCGAGTTCGAGCCCGAGTTCAAGCTCGAGCTCGAGTAGTTCAAGCTTGAATTATTTATTTATTTATTTATTTATTTTTACATTTGTGTGTGTTGATTTTAAATTTTGGAACTATGACATAAAAACTTGATTCAATTTGATATATAAATATTAGACTAGTTATTGTAAAATTTACACTACTAGAATATTTCAGTATAACGACCAGAATTTGTGACAAAAAACGTTCATTAACTAGTTAGTAACCGAATTTGAGACCGAAACCATTTAGTAGCTAGTTAGCGACTGAATTTGCGACCAAAATCATTCAGTAGCTAATTAGCGATCGAATTGGTTTGGTCGCAAAATATCTTTTATTTTTTAAATTTTTTCATTTGGCACTCAATACGATACATTTCTTAAATAATACAATACATTTAAATACAAGTTTATCATATTTAAAAGTAACTTAAATACTTTTGTAAGACATTTTATTACAGTCAAGTAAGTATTAAAGCGTGTCTTAGGGTTGCCGTTGCTCCAGGTTCATTCCACAACATCACTACTACATTAAGAGTGGGTATGTATTAGCCGAAAAAAATTTATTAGTACCTAAATGGCTAAATGTATAAAATGAGTGAATTTGTTGAATTAGTTAGTGAATTGGGTATGAATAATATTCGGGTACCACTTATCACCTCACAATACCAATATTTGAGTTAGGTTTTGTATCGGTTAAATTGAAATCTCATAAACTTAAATACGTATAAGGCTCGGAAGTTAGATGCATTTGACCTCAATTACAGTATATGCCAATACGTATTCATCATATATTCAGTGTATTAATTTGATTCTATAGTGCAGATTTCTATATATTTGTCAAATGTAATAGTAAATGTTAGTAGAAATGTGTCACATTATAAGTAACTTCAATATTTGTGTAAGACATTTAATTATTCAGTGTTAACATCATTTATATTATTTATTTTTATCTAATTATTGAATTTATTTATTTAATTAATTTTATTTTTATGTTTTCATTTAATTGAATTTTATATAGTTTTTCTTCTATTTTATTTCCTTAATTTAAATGTATAATTTTATTAGTTTTGTAAAAGTAATTTTCTTTTTCTTTTTCTTTTTTTATTTATTTTTTATTTTATTATTTAATTAATGAATTTAGTTTATTTTATATAAGATATTTCAATATTTAAATTTATCTTTTAAATTTTTAAATAAATTTATTATATTAAGAACTTATTTTATTTTAAATTTGTTTTATAATTTTATAACTATAATGATATTATTAATCTATTTTAATTTAATTCATTTTATTTTTCTATTATTTATATTTAAATAATTATTTTTGTTAATTATATTTTATTTTTATATTTAAACACGAATTTATTAATGGATCAAAATGAAAATGGACAATAAATAAAAGTAGAAGGAGTATTTATTAAAATATAAAATATAAAATATATAAAAAATTTAATTTTTTTTTTTTAAAAAACGAGTCGAGTACTCGACTCGACTCGGTACTCGACTCGATACTCGACGAGTATCGTAACCTTGTACTCGAGCTCGAGCTCGATACTCGATTAAATACTGGACTACTCGACTCGACTCGAATTTTTCGAGTACGAGTCGAGTTTTTTCTGAGCCGAGTCCCGAGTCGAGTTCGAGTAGCTCTACTCGTTAATCACCCCTAAGTAGACTGTTGATGTTGATCAAACACATGCATGAAACACTCATTACATAAGTTTTTGGCATCTCCAATGGAATAAGTTTTTCGTAGCATTGCTTTCTTATTCTTTTCTTTTTCGTTTTTTTTTCTTTCAATATTACTCCTTTGGTCTCATTCTCATTTTACCGCTGCTTTTTACTACGTAGTTCAATACGTTTATCTAACCGTTAATCTATTAAAATATATGTAAGTAAAAATTATATAAAATATATATTTTTAAATTAGATGAATTTAACAAAATTCAACTTAACTGTATCTTTTTTATTATAACTTATACAATAATAAAATTAAACTAATATTGAACAATGTCAAAAAGTCTATTTTATATATCAGTTAGCATTGGACTAAATCAATTAGCTTATACTACTATATAAATAAAAATCAATATAGACTATTAGAAGAACTTTATTATGACACCAATGATAAACAAAATCAATATTAATTGGAATGGACCACCACAATGATGCCTATCATTTTTTTTTTCAAATAACCTTGTACAAAAAATAATAATGAAAGGGTGGTGGAAGATAAATACAGACGGGTCATTCTTGGGGAACCCGAGTCCGGCAGGAATTGGAGGAGTAATCAGAAATGAAGATGGAGAAGTTTTGTATGTCATTTCAGATCACATTGGCATAACAGACTCAACGGAAGCTGAGGTTGCTGCGATTCACAGGGTTTGTGTGGCTCTTGTGCGTGACCAAGGGTATCCCCTACCACGCTTGGTTTTTGAATGCGATTCATGTAATGTTGTGAGGTGGTTATCTGATACAACTCAATTCCCTTGGCGTTTGAGGAATATGCTAGGGCCAATCATGGAACTGTTTAGTTGTGCTGGTGAAGTTCGGGTGAAACATATTTTGAGGGAGCGCAACGAGGTCGCGGACCATTGGCGAGGCTGGGGGCCGGACAGACAGAAAAGGTTGAGATGTGGATGTAATTTCGGATGGACCGATGGGTTTACTGGCCATATGAGTTAAAGGCAGAAGGCCGAATCTGTTGTAATATTTCTTTTTTCTGGTTTTCTTGTGAATGGTCAGTATGAATGCTGGTGGTTTTGGTGTAATTGTAAGCTTGGCTTTTCTTTGGATTGGTATGAAATAAAAACTCTCTCTCTCAAAAAAAAAAGGATAATGTATCCTTATCATAACCTATTACAGTAATTAATTTTTTTTAGCAAAACTCATAATATAGTTTTTTTTTTGGTGAACAAGGACGCATACGCGTCAACAAAGATAAAGAAAAAAAATTACATCAAAAGAAGAAAGGAAAAGACAAAGTTAAAAAAAACTCAATGCCGCAGAAAACACACTCCCGCCAAGTCCGCTGCAACAGCCTCTCGAGTCCCATCCGGAGGAAATGCCCAAGATGTAAAGAAATCCTCAGCACTCGCCCCACGCTTAGCTAACGAATCCGCAACTGCATTACCTTCTCGCAAAATATGAAACCAATGTACTCCGGGAAGCTGACCAAGAGTATCCCGAATATGCTGCACCAGGGGAAATAACCAATGATTCTCTCCCACGCCTTGGCGAACAAGTGTGAAAGCAGCCTCCGAGTCCGAGAAGCATATAGCAGTCGTAAAATTCAAAGCCTGCAGTGTAACACCCCGGTTTTTGGTCACCCAGGTCGGGATGTCACCGCCACATCTCCCTAGTAAGACACGGTTTCTCCGAGCTTACTAAAGAGATGCAAGGCTAGGTATTGCAGTATTTAAAAAATTTAAAGCATTCAAAATAGCCCATGCAATATAATTCGAAAATAATAATAGCATAGCGCAGCGGAAATATTTAGTTTAGTACAGTATCGCAGCGGAAAATTTAAAAAGGGCCGACATGGCCAAAACACGGGTTAAACAGGCCCGTTCATAATATAGTCTAAGTGCGAAATTTAAAAGCAAAATAACAATTCCCAAAATCCCATGCAAGATTCGTGCTCATACAGGCTCATTCCACATATTCTGTAAAGAAAGGAATAAAAATGGTTTTGGTCAGCAAAATTGCTGAGTAAGTTAACACATGCATGATCGTAGGGTTTAAAAGCCATAAATTTAATAATTTAACAAAAGCATGATAATAACATAATATTTAGTTTCATCTAATCCATATCCAATAGCATAATTTATCTCAGGCTCTATTTAATAACACATATCACATGGTTCAAGATAATAGTCATAATTTAAATAAAGCATTTAAATAATTTAATTTGACAACAATATCATTTAATCTAGTTTAATTTAATTTAGAATCCCCATTACATTCCCGATTTGGTATTTCAAAGTTTCACGATAAAAATCGCGATGTCCACAAGTTTAGCCGGTAGCCCGGCGGCCGCAACCGTATCAGCCATACCCAGTACCACTCCGGAGCCTCGGGAAACCCATACGGATATTCACGAGAGTGTAGGCTCTAAGTTTCGCCATTTAGGCAATCCATATCTCAAATTTAGCGCGCGGGGTCACCATCGTCCATTACGGCACGAAGTGAATCGTTAGGGGGCACCCTGCAGAGCACTCACCCCTAATTTTAATTTATCAAGTTTGTAAGGGGATTTAATTTTTTAAATCTGCCTTCCATTGTAATAATTTAGAAATAATATCTCAATTCATTTCAACCCTAAAGGTTAATTCCATGTTTCAACAAGATTTCAAGATTTCGTTTCGGTAAATCACAGTTTACTCCAAAATTCGTCTAAAATCTGATTTAACTCCAAAAATTCCAAAATTTCATATCTGACTCGGAAACATCAAGATCTAAAACTTTTGTGTTTTAACTTTTTCAATCTGAGATACCTAAGTAGGTCAAAATCGCCAATTTTCACATAAGAAGAAATCTGTCCGAGTTTAATACACCACAGTTTAAAGATTTCAAATTCTACCATATCAATTCAACTCCAAATTTAATGAAATTTGACAGGGATCATCTTAAGACATTTATCTACAACTTTTATGTTTGGCCAAAGATCTAAAACAGCCTAGATCCTATCTCAAAAACGTGATCAAGATCATTCCTAAGTTCTGTCCAAGATTTCAAGATCTAGAATCAAACAGTTCGGTTTCAACGGGTTTTCACATATCAAATCAACTCCAAAAATTCTCAAATTTTTACAGTAGCTAGGTCTAAGTCTTAGGAACGTTTTTCGTGTTTTAAGTTTTTCCGTTTGAGTTCGTTTTAAGGGTCGGAAAAATTCACCAAATCTGTTGCGTCGGTAGAAAAACAAAAGTGGACAGATTTATGGTTCTTGTTGAATCTTTTAGGTTTCGAATGTTTTAAAATCTCCCAAAACCATGTAAGGTTAACTTACAGTGTCTATGAATGTCGGGAATGTCTAGTTCGGAGGCGTGGCTTCCAGATCACCGTTTCTCCTCTCCGTTCGTCGGGTTCTACGATCTAGATTCGATACGGGGTGTAGAAAGAAAAGAACCGAAGTTAGAATCCGTTTTTGGATTGAAACGTGAAAAGATTTATTGGACTAGAGCTTACCACAATGTTTGGAGACCTTGGATTTTCGTCCAAAGCTGCTGCCTCCGTTTGGTGCTTTCCGTCGACTCCGAATTTAGGGTTTCGAACGTATAGGAGATTGTAGGGTTTTGTAAACTTGTTTGGGGCTCCCAAGGGGCTTATTTATAGAATTCTTAATCCCTAGGGCGTCCACAACCGACCTAGAAGTCTGGAGTCGAGAGATGTTCAACCGAAAGTCGAAAAATCCGCGTTCCGGCGAGAGATTCACGCAACAAACGAATCTGTGGGGTGGCGCGGTCGTGGCGCGCTAAAGCCACTTCACCGCGCGGCCACCGCGCCGACTTCGCCTGGACTTCGGTCCGGGCGGGTCGTGCGATCCGTGTGCTTTTCCGCCTCTCTTTCGGGTTTCTATCCCTCTATGCTCCCGAATTCCGATTTCCGGGGTATATTCGGGTTCATACTTTCTCTCTAATTTTATTCTCAGTCTAATTGGATGTTTTGGACTCGAATACTCGAGTTCATTAGTGTCGGGTTTTGGTGTACCATTTATCCATCCTTTTATTTAATTAAATTCCTTTAATTCTTTTTTAAGTAAAAATCCCGTTTCTCATTTCCTTATCTTTATTTGTTTCTTTTATTTGCTGGATTTGTTTATTTATTTATAGTATTTATTTTATTTATTATTTATTTATTTAATTATTGTTTTATTTTATGTTGGAAAATTCTCGGGTATTACAGTCTACCCTCCTTAAGAATCAACTTCGTCCTCGAAGTTGTGTTTCGGCTTTTCTCGTCTCGTGCTAAGGTCTTGTGTTTGTTTTATTATGTTGTGACTGAACTTAGAACTAAAACTTCTAAGCTGCCTACGTACCCGGTAAAGGGATCAAGCCATAACGTAGTTCAAAAGTTTACAAAAATGCACGAAAAATTAGGGGGTATGACATCCTCTCCCCCTTAAGATTGCAGTTATGTCCCCATAACTGTGTCGGATTCGTTTTGGAACAACGTCGGGTATCGTTCTCTCATGTCGGATTCTACTTCCCAAGTTGCCGTCTCACTTTCGCGGTTTGACCAAAGAACCTTGATCATTTTGATGGTTTTGTTCCTCGTTACTCGTTCCTTAGTATCGAGAATACGCACTGGGACTTCCTCGTAAGTCAAATCTTCATCGAGCTCAATTATCTCCGGTTGAAGTACATGTGTCGGGTCCGGCACATACTTCTTTAGTTGCGAGACATGGAAGACATTATGAACTCGATCTAAGTGTGGCGGTAAAGCCAATCGGTAGGCTAGAGTTCCGACTCGTTCTAGAATTTCGTAAGGTCCTATGTATCGCGGACTTAACTTTCCCCATTTGCCAAAGCGCATCACCCCCTTCATGGGTGATATCTTTAGCATGACCCTATCTCCCACTTGAAATTCTAGGTCTCGTCGTCTCACGTCGGCATAACTCTTTTGACGGTCTTGAGCGGCTTTCATCTTCCCTTGGATCACTTTGATTTGTTGAGCCATGTCTTCGATAAGTTGTGGTCCCACTACCACGGACTTATCGTTTTCTTCCCAGCTCAAAGGGCTTCGGCACTTTCGTCCATACAACGCCTCGAAAGGTGCCATGCCGATACTAGCATGGTAGCTATTATTATAGGAAAACTCAATCAAGGGTAAATGAGATTCCCAATTTCCTTTGAATTCCAACACGCATGCTCTCAGCATGTCTTCTAATGTTTGGATTGTCCTTTCGGTTTGTCCATCCGTCATCGGGTGGAATGCGGTGCTCATTTTTATTTGAGTACCGAGAGCTTTTTGTAACTCCATCCAGAAATGAGAGACAAATCTACTGTCTCTATCGGAAATGATATCATGTGGTACTCCATGGCGTCGTACCACATTATCAATGTAGGCTCGGGCCAATTGGTCCATAGTCCACGTGTCTTTCATTGGGATAAATATGGCTGTCTTCGTTAGCCTATCCACAATCACCCAAATCTTGTTCATGCCTTTAGGTGATCGGGGTAATCCCGAGACGAAGTCCATTGAGATGCTATCCCACTTCCAACTTGGAATCTCTAGTGGTTGCATCAATCCTAAGGGTTTATGTCGCACTGCCTTAACCTTTTGGCAGGTGAGACATCTCGCCATGAAATTTGCCACTTCCTTCTTCATTCCCGGCCACCAATAAATCTTCTTCAGATCCTTGTATAGCTTGTCACCTCCGGGATGTACGGAATATGGCGTGTTGTGCCCTTCCTCCATCAACCTTTGCTTTAATTCGGCACATTTAAGAGGCACACACCATCTACCTTTAAAACGGATGCTTCCATCCTCGTGGACAGCAAATCCTATTGCCTTTCCTTCGGCAATATACCCTTTTATCTTCTCGAGTTTCGGATCGCCCGGTTGAGCGAGTCGAATCTCGTCCAATATTGGAGTTTCTACGACCATGGCATTGACCGTTTCTCTCACTGTGCCAGGATGCACAAGTTCTAACTCCAATCTTGCCAAATCCATGTACAATGCCGGCAGAATTACCAACGAGTTTGTCACGTGTTGGGTTTTCCGGCTTAGGGCATCGGCTACCACATTCGCCTTCCCCTCGTGGTATGCTATCTCTAAATCGTAGTCCTTAATGAGTTCCAACCACCTTCGCTGTCTCAAATTCAACTCCTTCTGAGTGAATATATATTTCAAGCTCTTGTGGTCGGTGAACATTCGACACTTCCGCCCATAAAGATAATGTCTCCATATCTTTAGAGCGAAAACGACCGCTGCCAATTCCAGGTCATGTGTCGGATAATTTTCCTCGTGAGGTTTCAATTGGCGTGATGCATAGGCTACGACTCTCGAGTCTTGCATCAAAACACAACCTAAACCTTCCTTCGAAGCATCGCTATATACTTCGAAGTCACCATTCTCTGATGGTAATGTTAATACGGGTGTGGTTGTGAGTCGTTTCTTCAGCTCTTGAAACGATGTCTCACATGCTTCGGTCCACTCGTATTTTGCTCCTTTCTTAAGTAGCTGGGTCAAAGGACGTGCAATCCTTGAAAAGTCCTTCACAAATCGTCTATAATATCCGGCTAATCCAAGGAAACTCCTTATTTCCGTTGGACTTTTCGGAGTTGCCCATTCAGTTACGGCAGAAACTTTTGCCGGATCCACTGATACTCCATCAGCGGATACTATGTGTCCGAGAAATGCCACTTCTTTCAGCCAGAAGTCGCATTTCGACAGCTTGCCGTATAGCTGATTTCTTCGCAAGATTTCTAACACTTGATGTAAGTGCTTCGCATGCTCCTCCTCGCTCTTCGAGTAGATCAGGATGTCGTCAATGAACACTACGACACACTGGTCTAACAATTCTCGGAACACGTTGTTCATGAGATTCATGAACATGGCCGGAGCATTTGTTAACCCGAAGGATAACACTGTGAACTCGTAATGGCCATATCGCGTTCGAAATGCCGTCTTCAGAATGTCCTTCTCGGCGATCCTCAATTGATGATACCCAGATCGCAAATCGATCTTCGAGAATACTGAAGCTCCCTTCAGTTGATCAAACAGATCCTCTATTCTCGGAAGGGGGTATTTATTCTTAATGGTCACTTGGTTTAGTCCTCGGTAATCTATGCAAAGACGTAGTCCTCCGTCTTTCTTTTTGACAAACAAAACCGGTGCTCCCCAAGGGGACGTACTCGGTCTTATGTAACCTTTTCCCAATAGCTCCTCGAGTTGTTCCTTTAACTCCTTCATTTCCAGTGGTGCCATCCGGTACGGAGCTTTTGGGACAGGCTCTGTCCCCGGAATGAGATCTATCGTGAATTCAAGATCTCTCTCAGGTGGCATGCCCGGAACGTCTTCAGGGAACACGTCCGGGTATTCTCTTACCACTGGTATGCTATCAACCTTGTCCTCTTCCGCCTCAAGGTTGTGCACATAGCACGCATATAGTTCATACCCCTTACGCATCAAGTTACTTAGTTTAAGTGCACTAACGATTTTGTTACTTTTCTTAGGGGGCTGAGAGTAAAAGATAAGTCTCTTTCCCCTACTTTTTGACAAGGTGATCTTTTGCTTTTGGCATTCGATCACCGCTTTATACTGGGATAGCCAATCCATCCCCAGTATGATGTCAAAGTCTCTTAAGTTAAATTCTACCAAGTTCGCGAAGAATTCTACGTTCTTTATCACTATAGGAATTCCGTTATATCGTTTAGAGCAAGACACTACTTCTCCAGAAGGCAATTGAATTCCTAAGCTAATTCTCTCGCACTTAGGTAGATCTAACTCAGGCAGTATCCTTGATGCAATAATTGAGCAACTAGCTCCGGAATCAAATAAAATTCTAAGGGGTGTATTCAAAACGTGAAATGTACCTGCCATCACTTCTCCTTGCGCAGGCACGTCCGCTTGGTTTACCACATTGAGCCTCCCCACAGGGCGTCCCTGATTGCCCTGCTGATTCGCATTCGGCTGTTGATTTTGTTGCTGGTTTTGATTCTGTGGGGGCGGAGGTCGTTGGTTCTGGTTCTGGTTTTGCGGCCTATTTTGAGGGGGTCTGTACCCTTGGTTATTGCCGTTTCGCCCGTTTTGGTTTTGAGGCTGTTCTTGCCCCGCAACCAAATCGTCCCTCTTCGTTATGTTCTCGAGCCTAGTTCGACATTCCCGTCGAACATGACCCATTCGACCGCATCGGTAACAGGCGCCTTGTTGCGGGCATCCCTTGCCAGATGTGGCCGTCCACATCGCGGGCAAGGCGGTACCGGATCTTCTTGATTGAACCTCCTCCCCGTGTTGTTTTGTTGGGGCCTATTCGACCCTCTGGGCTGCTCGTTCCTTCCAGTGTTGTTCTCGTTTCTTGAGTCTCGGCTCCTCTTGTCTTGAGGACCCCTGCTGGACTCCCCACTCACCCTTCTTTTCAGCTGCTGCACGCGTGCTACCGCTACAGCGCGATCGTATACGGCTTGAAAATCGGGGTAGTGTACCCCCGCGATCACTTCGCGCACAGACAGGTTCAGTCCCATCTCGAACTTCTGTGCCTTTTCCGCATCAGTAGGCACTAGCCTTGGTGCGAACCTCACCAGCTCCTTGAAGCGTGTGTAGTATTCTTGCACCGTTTGGCTTCCTTGCTTCAGTGACAAGAATTCTTCGTACATGGCAGCTTTGGTACTCAAGGGATAGAATCGATCCCTGAGTAGTTCCATCATCTCCATCCACGAGTAAGGCTCGTCATCTTCAGTCAGTTTGGCTTGCGTTGCTTGCCACCAGTCATCAGCTTCGCCTCCCAAGTAGTATGAAGCGACATGTACCCTCTCTCCTTCCGGACATTTGACCGCTCCCAGCAGCTTGTCAAAAGTCCGGATCCATTCCTCCAGTTTAGCTGGATCCTCCTCACCAGCATAGTGGGGCGGCTGGTAGGGATTCACCATCGCCAGGTAGTTAGGGCGAGCTTGGGGCGGAGGTACCGCCGCAGCTTGACCCTGGTTGACTTGCGCGTTCCTGAGCGCAATCAACACTTCCTCTATCGTCCTAAGACGATCGCCCACATTGTTCGGTGCGGGGGCGTCCTGCGCACCTTGGGGTTGTTCCATTTCAGGTTGAATCGGTTCAGTGACGTTTGGTAGTGTCTCAGTAGGAGTTTCAGTGGTGGTTTGGGGAGCGGTTTGAGTTCTTCCTCTTCCTCTTCCTCTGGGTGCCATTCTGGTACAAATATGATAGACTAGGGCTGGTGAATTTAGCATATAGTCTAAGCAATTTCTATGAATGTATATGTGTGTAGTAATTTAGCACGTGGTGCTCTGTTCGGGTTAAGAAGCATCGTATGCTTCGGGGTTTTATTTTATTTTGTTTTGTTTTGCTTTGATTTAAAAAAAAAATAAATCGGGCATTTTATTTCCTCAAAAGAAATCTTAGTACAAAAGTAGAAATATTTTCCTAGCAAAACAATGTCTAACAATAGAATCTCTAGTGCCTCATGACGTCTCCCGGTGGGGTAGCAGGATCTTCCTCCGGATCTTCCTCCTCCGAACTCGGCGGTAGTAGGTCGTCAAAGATAGTGTTTAAATCTTGCCCGTGGGCATCGATGTATTCCTTTAGTATTAAGTTTTGTGTAGTGAGGGTTTGGACTTGGCGCTCGCGTTGGTTTATGCGGTGATGATCCGCCTCTCTCAAGTTGCCCATGTGATGTAAATTGGCCTCCAATTGAGCCATACGGTACTTCATTTGCTCTAGGGTTTGGTGGGAATCGAGATGAACGCTCATCATCCTGACCATCAACTGCATCATGTCTTGACTAGCCATCTAGCGCAAGCAAGAGATCTAGGTTAATATTCGCCAAGATTCTAAGTTCGATTCGCCAAGATTCTAGGTTCGAGTTTCCAGGATTCTAAGTTCAAGTTTCGCCAAGATGCTAAGTTCAAGTTTCGCCAAGATTCTAAGTTCAAGTTTCCAAGATTCTAAGTTCATAGCAGAGATGCAACATGCATATGCAAATGATAATTCCCCCCAATAATAATTTAATGCACCATATATATATAGGTTTCCATGGGTTTTAAAAAATAAAAATTCTTCCATGGAAATAATAATTTAAAATTTAAAATAATAGTCAAATTATTAATAGTAGTTTAAAAAAAGATAATAATGGTTTAAAAATAATAGTTTAAAAATAGCCGGGCTCTGATACCAACTTGTAACACCCCGGTTTTTGGTCACCCAGGTCGGGATGTCACCGCCACATCTCCCTAGTAAGACACAGTTTCTCCGAGCTTACTAAAGAGATGCAAGGCTAGGTATTGCAGTATTTAAAACATTTAAAGCATTCAAAATAGCCCATGCAATATAATTCGAAAATAATAATAGCATAGCGCAGCGGAAATATTTAGTTTAGTACAGTATCGCAGCGGAAAATTTAAAAAGGGCCGACATGGCCAAAACACGGGTTAAACAGGCCCGTTCATAATATAGTCTAAGTGCGAAATTTAAAAGCAAAATAACAATTCCCAAAATCCCATGCAAGATTCGTGCTCATACAGGCTCATTCCACATATTCTGTAAAGAAAGGAATAAAAATGGTTTTGGTCAGCAAAATTGCTGAGTAAGTTAACACATGCATGATCGTAGGGTTTAAAAGCCATAAATTTAATAATTTAACAAAAGCATGATAATAACATAATATTTAGTTTCATCTAATCCATATCCAATAGCATAATTTATCTCAGGCTCTATTTAATAACACATATCACATGGTTCAAGATAATAGCCATAATTTAAATAAAGCATTTAAATAATTTAATTTGACAACAATATCATTTAATCTAGTTTAATTTAATTTAGAATCCCCATTACATTCCCGATTTGGTATTTCAAAGTTTCACGATAAAAATCGCGATGTCCACAAGTTTAGCCGGTAGCCCGGCGGCCGCAACCGTATCAGCCATACCCAGTACCACTCCGGAGCCTCGGGAAACCCATACGGATATTCACGAGAGTGTAGGCTCTAAGTTTCGCCATTTAGGCAATCCATATCTCAAATTTAGCGCGCGAGGTCACCATCGTCCATTACGGCACGAAGTGAATCGTTAGGGGGCACCCTGCAGAGCACTCACCCCTAATTTTAATTTATCAAGTTTGTAAGGGGATTTAATTTTTTAAATCTGCCTTCCATTGTAATAATTTAGAAATAATATCTCAATTCGTTTCAACCCTAAAGTTTAATTCCATGTTTCAACAAGATTTCAAGATTTCGTTTCGGTAAATCACAGTTTACTCCAAAATTCGTCTAAAATCAGATTTAACTCCAAAAATTCCATAATTTCATATCTGACTCGGAAACATCAAGATCTACAACTTTCGTGTTTTAACTTTTTCAATCCGAGATACCTAAGTAGGTCAAAATCGCCAATTTTCACATAAGAAGAAATCTGTCCGAGTTTAATACACCACAGTTTAAAGATTTCAAATTCTACCATATCAATTCAACTCCAAATTTAATGAAATTTGACAGGAATCATCTTAAGATATTTATCTACAACTTTCATGTTTGGCCAAAGATCTAAAACAGCCTAGATCCTATCTTAAAAACGTGATCAAGATCATTCCTAAGTTCTGTCCAAGATTTCAAGATCTAGAATCAAACAGTTCGGTTTCAACGGGTTTTCACATATTAAATCAACTCCAAAAATTCTCAAATTTTTACAGTAGCTAGGTCTAAGTCTTAGGAACGTTTTTTGTGTTTTAAGTTTTTCCGTTTGAGTTCGTTTTAAGGGTCGGAAAAATTCACCAAATCTGTTGCGTCGGTAGAAAAACAAAAGTGGACAGATTTATGGTTCTTGTTGAATCTTTTAGGTTTCGAATGTTTTAAAATCTCCCAAAACCATGTAAGGTTAACTTACAGTGTCTATGAACGTCGGGAATGTCTAGTTCGGAGGCGTGGCTTCCAGATCACCGTTTCTCCTCTCCGTTCGTCGGGTTCTACGATCTAGATTCGATACGGGGTGTAGAAAGAAAAGAGCCGAAGTTAGAATCCGTTTTCGGATTGAAACGTGAAAAGATTTATTGGACAAGAGCTTACCACAACGTTTGGAAACCTTGGATTTTCGTCCAAAGCTGCTGCCTCCGTTTGGTGCTTTCCGTCGACTCCGAATTTAGGGTTTCAAACGTATAGGAGATTGTAGGGTTTTGTAAACTTGTTTGGGGCTCCCAAGGGGCTTATTTATAGAATTCTTAATCCCTAGGGCGTCCACAACCGACCTAGAAGTCTGGAGTCGAGAGATGTTCAACCGAAAGTCGAAAAATCCGCGTTCGGGCGAGAGATTCACGCAACAAACGAATCTGTGGGGTGGCGCGGTCGTGGCGCGCTAAAGCCACTTCACCGCGCGGCCACCGCGCCGACTTCGCCTGGACTTCGGTCCGGGCGGGTCGTGCGATCCGTCGTGCTTTTCCGCCTCTCTTTCGGGTTTCTATTCCTCTATGCTCCCGAATTCCGATTTCCGGGGTATATTCGGGTTCATACTTTCTCTCTAATTTTATTCTCAGTCTAATTGGATGTTTTGGACTCGAATACTCGAGTTCATTAGTGTCGGGTTTTGGTGTACCATTTATCCATCCTTTTATTTAATTAAATTCATTTAATTCCTTTTTAAGTAAAAATCTCGTTTCTCATTTCCTTATCTTTATTTGTTTCTTTTATTTGCTGGATTTGTTTATTTATTTATAGTATTTATTTTATTTATTATTTATTTATTTAATTATTGTTTTATTTTATGTTGGAAAATTCTCGGGTATTACAGTCTACCCTCCTTAAGAATCAACTTCGTCCTCGAAGTTGTGTTTCGGCTTTTCTCGTCTCGTGCTAAGGTCTTGTGTTTGTTTTATTATGTTGTGACTGAACTTAAAACTAAAACTTCTAAGCTGCCTACGTACCCGGTAAAGGGATCAAGCCATAACGTAGTTCAAAAGTTTACAAAAATGCACGAAAAATTAGGGGGTATGACATGCAGCCTCCTCAGGCCTTGCCAAATCCCGTGGAGCTCCGCTACCAAGTTTGAGCCAACTCCCACACTACCGGAGAAGCCTTCAATCCAGTGTCCCGCATCATTCCGAATCACCCCTCCAAAGCCCGCCAGTCCTGGATTCCCCAACGAGCTCCCATCCACGTGAAGAATGATCCCGGAAGTGTCAAGTGGGTTCCAATTAATCCATATCGGACCACCAGTCCTGATACCCTTATGAAAGGCCCGGTTCAAGCAATTTCCAAGGAACAAAATCCGTTTGATCGTGGCTGGGATGTCCACAACCTCACCCTTCATAGCTACTTCATTTCTGCCTCTCCATATATTCCAGATGGTCGCCCAATGCACACCATTCCAATATGCCGATAGTTTTCTCAATTCACCAGCAAAATCATCATCATTTAGCAACCACCCATCAACGCTGCATCCCATTCGTCTCCAGATAGCCGCGACCCAGGTGCAGCGGAAAAATAAATGCACGATCGACTCATCATGGAGATCACAGACCGGACATGTTGGTGAATTTGTGAGCCCCATATGGAACCGAAGCTCATTAGTCGGCAAAGCCCTCCGTGTCGCCAGCCACATCAGAAACCGCAGCTTCTCAGGGGCCTTGATGCGCCACACCCAAGCCACTGCTGGGTTCACATCCAATCCCCGTTGTGCCATCAACCAATTATACCCAGCTTTGACGAAGTACGTGCCATCCGGGGCGGCCAACCAACACCACACGTCCCTAGCTGCAACATGAAGAACTAAAGGTCCATAATCATGAACTTCAGTCTTAATATTCGCAGGGACAATAGTTGCAAGATTCTCCCGTTACCATCTTGTGCCACTGAACACGTCTTTAACTCTCTTATCAACGTCCAGCTCATGGACTGAAGGAATGCGACTAGAGATGTCTCATTCCTTAAGCCAAGCGGCAGTCCAGAAGCTACAATCTCCACTCCCGATTCGAATCCTAATCCCATTCGCAAGCCATGGACCAACTTTCACCAAGGCGCGGTAGGTGGCTGAGGCCACAGGTCTCGGCAAACACACCCCCTGCAGGCATCCATATTTGCTAGTAAGAAGACGAAACCATGGTTTATCCGTAAGGCAACGCATATCCATGTAACACTTCCCCAATAGGGCCACATTCATGTCACGACTCATCCGAATACCCAACCCTCCAAATTTCTTAGGGACCGCAACAACCTTCCAATTGATAAGATTCAACCCATGCCCCAAGGAGTCCTTCCAAATGAAGTTCCGGATGATAGAATCAATTTTATCACAAATACCCATGGGAATCCAGACAGACTGCATAGCATAAGACGAGAGAGAAGATAACACCGACCTTGCCAAAGTAAGTCTACCCGCCTTGTTTAATAGTCTTCGTTTCCACGACGACAATCGGCCATCCAACTTGTCCACAAGAAATTGGAAATGGTCATTCTTAACCGCCCCATGGAAATTTGGGAACCCAAGGTAAGTCCCCAGCTCTTGAGTGAAGTTGATATTCAGAATGGCTGAGATAGCAGCTTGGACTTGAGGAGGAACCGACAATGATGCAAATGCATGAGACTTATGCATGTTAACTCGCAGACCAGACTGTATGGAAAAGTTGGAAAGCACCTCATCAACACACCCAGTGCTCGATACGGAGGCCGCTGAGAAAAGTAGCAAATCATCCGCAAACATTAAATGAGAAATCGGCGGGGTATTTCTGGCCAACATGACCGGGCTCTAATGTCCCAATCGAACCTTCTCCAAAATGGTGCGTGACAATTTTTCCATAATAATAATGAAAAGGTAGGGCGACAAGGGGTCCCCTTGGCGTAGCCCTTTAGAAGGGGAAATATCCGGCAAGGCGCCACCATTCCATAAAATCGAATAGACCGGGGTTCGGACACAAAACATAACGATCCATCGGAGGGAAATAGGCAGCCCATCTCCTCCAAGCAAAGCTCCATAAACTTCCAATCAACATTATCGTAGGCTTTTTTAAGATCAATCTTGAGCAGAAACTCTTGCCTCCGACGATGTCGGATCCGAAAGGAATTAGCCACCTCCTGAAGCATGATTGCATTCCCTGTCGTACCCGCCCCGGGATAAATGCCGATTGAAATGGACCAATGTAATCACGGAGGATGGGACGAAGGCGACGAACAATGACCTTTGTAAGAATTTTGTAGCTCACGTTACATAAATTAATAGGTCGAAATTGACGAATCTCCCTCGGGATTTCAACTTTGGGTATAAGCCGAATGAGGGTAGCCGCTATACCCGAATCAAATCTTCCTTGCTGCATAGCATTGAATACAAACTGGAAAACCGAATTCCCCACAATATGCCAATACATCTTGTAGAAATTCGCGGGAAACCCATCGGGACCGGGGGCTGAAAAGCCCTTCATACCAAAGGTGGCATCCTTGACTTCCTGAATTGTAACCTCACTATCCAAGCCATCAACATCAACAACAACTTCTAGGGAAGCCAAAGGCGGATAGTGGTTCTGACTAGGTGGAGTCATCCCATACAGACTGGTAAAGTGAGACAGTACATGAGATTGCAACTCATTGTCAGCAGTAACCCACTGGCCATTGATCTCCAACCCCGTGATATTATTCCTTTGACGACGAATCATGGTTTTAGAATAGAAATATTTGGTATTTCTGTCACCCAAAGTAAGCCATTTATCACGAGCTTTCTGGAACCACAACATCTCTTCCTGGGCCAAAACAGTATCTAATTCCTGCATGAGCTCTTGTTCAAGACAGTTCATGCAAGCCAAATCAATGCCAGTTAAGACACATCGAACGCCGGCGAGCCTGCTAAGCACCTTCCGTTTACGCCGTGCTAAATTACCAAAGCAGTTGCGGTTGAATTGCACCGATGATGACCTGACCTGCTGGAGCTTCTGAGTAAGAGCCTCCCCACTCAAAACCCAAGCGGCGTCCACCACATGCATAATGAGGGTGAGAAGACCACATATACTCCCATCGAAAGGGCCGGGGCATAGCAACAACTTCCGGACGGGAGCATCGCAGCAAGATTCCATTATGGTCCGAGGCACGACGAGGAATTACCTCAACAAACCCTTACGGAAAATGATTAAACCAATCAATGTTCGCAACAGCTCTATCCAAGCGGCGACGTGCTAGGGCTTCCCCAGTAGTATTTCATTGCCAAGTAAATAAATCCCCCACAGTATGAATGGTTTGAAGGCCACACTCATTTAACATGTTGCGGAAAGGAGTAGCCTGGCTTTCCTGGAAAGGCATACCAAGGCTCTCAGAAGCGGACACAATGGAATTCCAATCTCCAAGAGCGATCCATGGACCTTGAATAATATTCGCAGTCTGTTTCATGTACTCCCAGTCAAAATGACGCAGGCTAGCACACGGGTTAGCATAGATTATCGAGAAAGATCACGTGCCCAGCCCTCTAGTAACTCGGAAGGAAGCCATCCATGGGCGGATGTCGATGCAGGAGAATGTAAAAGGAGTCCCGATACGAGCCAGGACCCAAAAGCCGCCAGCCTGCCCTACTGGATCACACACATAAAGCACATCATAATCCAACTTATAGAAGAAAACCCTAAGACGATCAAAAAGGCCTCTGGGTTCTAAAATAGCAACCACCGAAGGACGAAATGATCTCAAAACATCGGCAATGTGGCGTTGAGTTGACTTGTGCATGTCACCACGTATATTCCATGCCAAGATAGAAAGTTCACAAAACTCTATCATTAAATGTATGAATGAAAGTAGAGTAGAGAAGACCCTAGTTCTCCTCCCCTGTTGCCATTGCCACATCGGGCACACCCTCTACAGACCGGCTACACTCCATAGCCACTCCAACAATAGCCCTCTCTGTCTCATCATGTTTGGCATCTTCACTCCTTTCAGGAGTCCGACAACTTCTACAAAATTATTCGCTCCCAATGTAATCCCCGGAGAGACGACAATCTCATTTCCAGTACCTCCATTGAGTAAATGAGCAAACTTAGCTGGAAAGTTTTTCTCAACCCATGTGGCATCAGCCGACTTCCTTGAATTGGTGTGATCCTCTTCTTCCATGCGAATCCTCTTAGCGCCAGGCAGAGGGCTTTTTTCCGGTATGGCAGGTTTCACTTTCGGGTTCCTCGATGTTTCAAAGGTCCAAGAGGTCGCGGGCCCTTAACCTTATGCTCAGCCGAAGGCTTGTCCCCACTAGCATTTGAGGGTCCATTAAATCTAAATATTGAATTACTTTTCTTGGGCTGGCGGGGTTTCCGTCGCTGGACTATCATCCACTCCCCAAGGCCCAAATCTTCATTGATCAAATTAGCAGGAGGCACCAAATCTTTGCTAGCAATATTTGATTCCCTTAAATCTTGACTTTCCTGAGCAACAACTTGATTTGTTCCCAAACTTTCCTTAGATGAGGGATAATCTTTCCTAGATTTCAGCCCTTCCAGATTTCCGGGATCTAAAGGATCTTTCCCAGATTCAGTATCACCCGAAGATTTCCCATGCTTGCCGGCAGTCGCGGCCGGCTCCGGTCGACCAGCTTCTGGTCCCGTCGCGGCCTGGACAATGTCAAGTGCCACCGTAGATGGGTCCGGCACCCTCGATTCCGGGCAGCGCGCATGCAGGTGACCAACCCTGCCACACTTCATGCAAACAGTGTGTAATCCTTCATACGCCACTCGGACTACTTCACCTTCCACTTCAATAGATCCCACTAGTGGTTTGTCCAGATTAATCTCTATACAAACCCTAGCGTATCGTGCCCGAGCGATAGAGCTCGTATTCTTGTCCACTTTAATGAACGTACCAATGGCCGAAGCAATAACCTGGAGAGCATTATCCTTGTAAAAAGCCGGCTTGAGATCGGGAAATCTTACCCATATTTGAATCGTATTGACTTTCGATTTGGCCGAATTAAAACTTTCCGACCAACGTGAGATTGCCAGGCAGTGGTCAAACACCATCCACGGCCCCCCGGTAAGGACTTTTTCACGATCCGTAGGTAATGCAAACTTGGCGAAGAACACCCCATATCCCATGTCTAACAAGTCAAATTTGCCCGCCAACTTCCATGCACGGGTTAACTTCTCCTGTAGAGTCTTAAAACCTACCTTTATCCCCAAAGGCTTAATGACCAGGATATCTCTCCAAGGGAGATACAATTCATCCAGCACAGATCTCTCAAATTGGATTCTAGGGCACCGACGACTAGGACCTTCAGTATCAATATATGCCAATTTTTCCTTTAACCAGTCGCGTGTATCTGTCTCAGGCATCGAAGGCGGTAGGGAATCCGCCTGCAGCACATCACGGAAGGAGAGGGGGGGAGCAGCCGCCGGAGGAGATCCCCGGGGAAAGTCGGATTAGGAGGGTCGGGAGGAGGGAAATCAGGAGAAGTCATAGGGAAGTCGACCGCATAAGAACCTTTTTAACTCATAATATAGTTTTTGTAGCAGCCTATATTGATAATTATCTTGTCTATAAATAAACAGATATGTACTAATTAAGATTTGCCACATTTTCACTCAAAGTCGTCTTGGATATCTTCATTCCATTAATTTCACCATCAAAAATAATTTCTCATTAATTTAAAATTTAAAAATGTTATTAAAAGCAACTAACCAAGAGGAATGTGGATTTGGCCTAGTGGTCATGTCTAATGGCTTCCAATTTTATGGTCAGGGGTTCGATTCTGACCCGCCCTTTTTATTCCTCCTCTCTATTCCCTTTGTAATTTGTGTGACTTGGGCTTCCACATATTTTTGCCGACATATGAGTGTCAATGTTTACCCAAAAAAAAAAAAAAAAAACTAAACACCACATTTTACATTGCATCACACTATTGTTTTTCACATGCTATAAAGATCCTATTGAAAATTTAACAGATCAAGAAACCACCACATTTCGAGAACAAGCACTTATTTTTTCTATATTGTATATTGTACTTCATATATGCATTCAAGAAGAAGAATACAAATTAAAGTCATTACATTATACTGTAAGGTCTTAGCCCAATTGCAATTCAAAGTTGGGTTGATCACTTCATACTTTTTGAGATTGAAAGTTAGTCCTATAAGTCAACGTAACACAAATTATTTTCAATAAACTTTGACCTTACTCACGTCCTAGAAAACTTTCCAAAAAAAAAAAACAAACCCATTCTACATCTATTTCAAGAAAATCATATAGAATGGCCATTAGGTGCAAAAAAAGAAAGAAAAAGAATTGCATTTTATTGGCATGGATAGGTTAAAATAAAAGAATTTATTTTTTTGTTGAATTCTACGAAGACATGGTTTGGTTGTATAAATGGGCATATATTTATTTGTGGGTTTACACAACATCACATGAATAATGGGTGCAAATGTGCAATGGACCACAAAAGACGCATAGGGGAGTGGAGTGGGCTAAAATAGAACTCTTACCACACATGTTGCCTCACATGCTTCTTGATTATTTGAACCACCTTCTTTTCTTTGGCCACCCTCATTTATTGTTAGATCTAACTTTGTGTGACAATCAAATCTATCTCTTGTATTATTTCCTAACCATTCTAAGAATCTTCTTTCACACCGACATATAATTAAGCATTACTAGTATTTTGATTTTTGGCGTATACCGGGTATCCCCAGGCCACACTGAACATAAGACTAATCCCTTGAGTATCTGGTGGACATTGAAGGGTTGTTTCTCCCAAAGCATAATTCTACATACACAAAGGCTCGAACACAAAACATTTGCTTAAGCTGCCAGAGTTCTGTACCACTCAAACCAACTGCATTTGGCAAGTATTACTGTATTTTGTTATAAGATGTATTTATATACTTAAATATAGTACTCCCTCCGTCCCAGAGAAGATGTCTTATTTGACTTTTTGGCATTGTTCATTGTTTAACTTTGACTCAAATGTATTGTAAGTATATATTTGAGAAAAAAATAATCGAGTTGGGTCTTGTTAGAATCGTATAATCATATAATTTTAGAATATATATTTTTCATAATTTTTTATTTTACATATTTTGAAATATCAACGGTTGAAAAAGTGCATTGGATTGTGTGCAGAAATGAAACAAGACATCTTACATGGGATAGAGGGAGTATTATTTTTAACAATACATACGTATATATGATATTAATCTACGTATATAATTGTTTCTTATTAAGTGAAATTGCAATGCAATAATCAAATTGCAAGGCAATATGATTATTTGCACTTTAAAAATGCAAAGAATCAGATAATCTATTTCAAATCGTTTATCCAAACAACAATGTAAGCTTGCTAAATAAGAATGGCATAACACCAAAAACTTAATAAGCAATCTGATTCTTTGCATTTTTAAAATATAAATAATCATGTTTGCAGCACTATTTTTTAACGGTTAAACTCACTATTTGCGTTTTGAAAGCACAATAATCATATAATTCATATTTTCGTACAGCTCTTTGCAATTAAATGCGGACCCATAATTTAGTTTTGGGGTTCTTCGACCTTATTTGGGTGGAAGAAAAAAGAAGAAGATGAAAATACTTTATAAATCATGAAAATTTATAAAAAGATTTTCATGATTTATTTGGGTAAAAAATATTTTAGTGATATCTTGAGCCTAATAAATTTATAAAAATTAAACTTTTGATGAAGTAAATGAATTTTTGTAGTATCTTATAGTATGAGCCCAATAAATCATGAAAAATTGGGATTGAGACTTGAACAAAGTAATCAAACTTCAAGTTGAGGTTCGAATTTCACCCGATTCATTTTCTCTCCCCTAGTCTCTTTGTAATTGTGTGGCATGACTCCCACAATTCATTTCGTAGTTGTTAAACAAAAAATAATAAATCATGAAAAAATATTATTTTTTGTAGTAATAAATTAATTTTGATGATAAATTGACCCAATAAGCCATTGAAAAATAATCAATGTATATTTGTGGCATACAATAATTTTTGGTAGTGTAGACCTTATTTATAATTAAAAATTAATTACTTTTTTTTTTTTAATGGTACACCCCTGCAATTTGCAACACGTCACTTTGGATATGTTTTACCTCTGTGGTGATTAGAAATTCGTTATTTTTTATATTTAGAGACACAAATGTTTTGGACCCCATTCATTAAAAAAAAAAAAAAAGCAAGGATCCAACAGGATTTACACGAATCAACAAAAACAAAGTTCGTAATTCTGTTGTTAAGTTTCTTAACTTCCAATGGAATGTTGGAGATTCTCAGGTTCAATTTCCTACCGGCCCCCTATCCCTTCCTTTTATTCCCCTTTATAATTGTGTGACATGGGCTCCCACCACCCCTTTCCCAGGCCTTCAATGCTCCTAAAAAAAAAAAAGCAAAGTTCGTGAATCCAAGAATGCCAGAAGTTGAGGATAGAAGGATGATGATTTTATTAAGAGATTGCTAACTACTGCAAACTATTGAAAAACTTGGGAAGTAAAATCATATTGAAATTAAATGTTGGAAGAATAAAAAAAACCTACCCTGATTGGGTACATTTTGGGATTCAATTAAGGCCGATGGAGCGGCCTACATATAGGAAATCCTACCATGATTGGGTACATACCATGCAACCATACTCAATGGGCTTCAAGATGCCCGAATTCACCACCTTCTCAGGGGACGACGACAAGTCCACTGTAGAACATGTGGGCAGATTCACTGCTCAATATGGTGAAGCGGCGACCAATGATTGGCTGAAGTTGAGGCTGTTCAATTCATCCCTCACTGGACCTGCCTTTGCTTGGTATGCATCATTGCGGCCTAATTCCATTCAAAATTGGGCCGATCTCAAACGAGCATTCCATGACAGGTTTCACATGCCGCTGTTACAGGTGAGTCTTGCAGATATGCCAAACAATTTTCCGATGAGGTGGCAAGTACCTTTATTAACAGGTTATAGCGGCTTAAGGGCCGATGCACAACGAAAATCCCTGAGATAGCCAATATAGCATTGGCTAACATGTTGCCAAAACTAAAAGAATATTTAATTGTGCAGGATACAACTGATCTTGCCCAGCTGGCCGAGAGAGCGCTTGGAAAAATTCCTGGAGGAACAGAAGGAGAAGGAGGTGAGATTCAAAGATGAGGACGACGAGCCCATGGAGGTGGTTGTTGCAGAGTTAGTCCAGACAGCCAAGCCACATACTTGTGTGGCCCTCAGATCGCCTAAGCATAAAGACGTCAAGTATAGGCCTGAGGAAGACCTCTTTGACAAGGGTAGAGCAGACCAAGTGTTCGACTCATTGCTCAAAGATGGGGTGATTAAGCTGCGTGAGGGGTAGAGATTACCATGGCCGAAGACATTCGAGGCCGATCATTTTGTAAGTGGCACAGTTCATACACTCACAGCATTTTTAAGTGTAGGAGTTTTAGAAGTGCCATTCAGTACAAAATGAAAGAGGGACGTTTGAAAATTACAGGTATGAAGGTGGATTTTGAGCCATTCCCCCAGCTTCATGTTGGTGCATCGGGATTCATCCCAAATCCGAAGGATGGCGGCTCTAGTAGCCGGATTGATCAAGATAAGGAGCATGTTGAACTTAATAAGGAATATGAGGAGTTGCAGTATCTGAGGGACCCTGTGTGGCGGCTGGTTTGGTGAGCGGCTGCCTGGATGGTTGCATGGAGATGAACAATCTTCAAACGGCGTCCTGGACACCAAGGTACGGCGGCTGGCGATGGTTTGCGGTTGGCGGCTGACGAGAAATCAAGGGAGGCGGCTTGAAAACTCGAGCAAGTGGCGGCTGCTCCAGAATGGTCGTGGTGGCGGCCAAGAGACGACGAACGGCGGCCTGGACGTCAGAGCGATGGCGGCTGACTGGAGGATGGCGGTTGGGACGTCCCGGGCGACAGGGAGACCTCCAATGGCGGCTGAGCTGCTGAGGGTGGCGGCTGAAGGATGGCCAGGAGGCGACGGCGGCTGGAGACCCTCGAGTGGCGGCTGACGCTGGCGAAGCAACTGGCGACTTGAGTCTTAACAGATCGAGGCAACGAATGCTCGAAGCGAAGCCCAAGCTTTGGCGGTTGAGTGGTTGCACGTGGCGGCTGGGACGAGTCCCACTGCAGCTGAGGACTAGACAGTAACGGCTGATGGCGTGCCCACGATGGCTGAGCAGCGTGGCACGGCGGCTGGGCTGCTTCTCGCGACGATGGCGGCTAGACAGTGCTGAGTGGCGGCTGAGGCAGGCGCGGACGACCGAGGGTGAACGGTGGCTGATGCTGTGATGTTGGGTGGCGGCTGTCGACTAAGCACGTGGCGACGACGGCCAGAGAGAGACGAGTGGCGGCTGACTTAAACCTGGCGGGTTAGAGTGCAATGGCGGCCCGAAGATCAAGCAATGGCGGCTGAGGTCCTTCAAGCGGCGGCCTGGCGAGAGACGCGCATGGTGCTTGGAATGGTGCGAAAGGTGCCTGGAGTGCTGCGAAGGGCGGCTGGCTCAATGCGAACGACAGCCTGGGCTTGATGCACAGCGGATGGCCAAACGCAAGTGGCGGCTTAAGCTGGCGACGACGGCTGAGCGCTGAGCAGCGACGTCTGACATTCCTTGTGGCGGCAGCCTCACATCGTTTGCGGTTAAGAAAATCATGGGATTCAAAATATATGCGCATTTTCGATCTCAATTCCATCGACCGAAAGCACAAGGGGGCATCTGTTGTCACCAAAAAAGATGTTTGGGCCCATTATTGAGGCCCAGTTCGCATCGGTCCAATTTTTCTACTCAATTAGTAGCCAGGTCCATATTGTTGCACAATAATTATCGGGCAAGAAAGGCAGACTGGCAGAATGGCGGCGGTTCCCCGCAATTAAAGCCCAGGGAAGTTATGTCATAGTGGGGAGTTACGCAACATAGTTTGAAAGCTTCGCCTGTAAATCTGAGAGGCGATCTCCATTTGGCTTGACCTCCAATCAACTCTTCAAAGAGCCTCATTATTTCCTTTCATTGTTTTTCCTGCTTTCAGTTTTTCTTTCTTTTACAGCTTTCTGCAATTTAATTCTTTACCGCTTTCTACAATTCAATTCTTTACAGATTTCTTTGTAATTCCTTTCTGCAATTCTTTTTGTAATTCCTTCAACATTGTTAATCCAAATAGAGGTTTTATTACTAAAAAATTTTAGGGTTAACAAGTACTTGTTATTTTAAATTTTCTTTTACTTGAATACTATTATAATTTTTCATTAATTTACATAGACGACTGCGCGCAGCCTATAAAATGAGAGTACTTGAACTTTATTTCATTAGGTGAAAAGGAGGGGGCACTGCACACCTCATGTCGTGTATATACTTCCTTCGTTCTTGAATAAATGCAACATGTTGAAATATGATACTGTTCACACAAACACTTTGACATAAAGTTTTATCATAGTTATACGAGTTAAAATATAGCCAAATGAAATCTTGTTAGATTCGCTCTCGTCGTATAGTTTTTTAATATCGAACTTTTAGAATTTTTACTTGTACCGAACTCGAGTTATTAATGGTTTAAAATGTGCATTGGACTGCGTGTTGAATGGGTCTGTAACACTTATAAAAAAACAGAGGAAGTATATATGATTGATCTTTTTATATATGCTTATGATGATTTGGTAGTGTTATTAATTTTAGATTTTAAGAAAGGCAGTGGCATATTGTAGTCATAATAGCAAAACTCTAGTGTGCTGATGAAATTTATCATTTTGAGAATATGTAGAAGACTAGAAGATGATGGATATGAAGTTTTAATTTCAATTCCTACCAAAACTAATTGACAACAGATAGAATTATTTATATTCATATAAAAAAGAGCATCCCGTGATTTTTGGGACATTTTAATAAGAATAAGCTATTTTACCGACACGTACATTTATTTAAATAAAATTTAGTTTGACATAGTTATTAGGTTTGGCCTAACAATTACTACTATGTAACATGCACGCATGTGTGGATGGTAATAAATTGGTTATATTGCCCTCCCTATGTAATAAATGGTGATAAGGTTCGTGAATTTGTAATAACTCCATTTCTCATTTCCGCCTTTCAATATAACTATACTACTACTATATCTATATTTGAGGGACACTTGGAAAATGTGCCATGCAAAAGTATAGTTTAAGATAATACTGTATATCTATCTATTGCCCGGTTTGCTCGGGGAAATTTGAAATAAATACCTCCCACTCCATTCTTATTACCTGTTCAGTACCCATAGGGGCTTTTTTATTCATTTTCAGTACCCAACACTTTTTTCGTAGGAGAGAGATTAATGTTTTGACAGTTTTGCCCTTGCTTAAGTTTTGTACATTTATCTTATAAGTTTTGTACATTTTGTATATAATTTCAGTACTTTTTATACTGGGTTTCAATATCTTTTCTGGTTATTTGGTTATATATATATATATATTTTTAATTTTTTTATAGGAGTTTTAATTATGGTTAACTAGTATAATTAACCTGCCACTGTTTTCTTTCCCAATCTAATCCTTTTTCATATTCTTATAGTTTGTTGATTTCATCCTTTATCGAAAAGCTTAAATCTAATTCCTCCATTATAAGATTTTTCTTGTTTAAGAGTTCTATGCATTTTATTTTTGCTTCGATTTGGATTTTTACAATTTCTTTTTTAATGCAGTATCTTTCGATCGTAGTTTTCTCCCATTTACTGTAGTTTCTTATTGTTTTATAAGTCATTCTTAATGTTGTTTTTTGATATGATTGATGAATTATGTTTTAGAGGCTTTAAACTCCTCTATTTTCATTTCTAGGTCAGATGATTGGTAACTAATCACTTCTTCATATCTGTGTATTGAATTAAGAGTGGTATTTATTTCCTCTTCATGGTTTTTTTTTTTTTTTTTTGAGAAGTAGTAATATTTCACTTCCACATAGCCGAAACAACAAAGTACATCATTTAGCACCCTCCGTTGTAGGTGTCCTCAAACCTTGTGACTACAAGCAGAGTAGCATGGTTTAACCCATATATGAGTTCTTGTACTTCTTCTTCTTCGTCTTCTTTATATTCTTTTAACCTTATAATTGAATCCTTAAGGTCTTTTATTTCTTTTTCTATTTTCCACACGGTTTCTCCAAGTTTTCTACATTCTGGACAAATATCAAAAAGTGTTTGTGTTTCCATTTTAATTTAGTCAATTGTTACGCTTCTCAAGTATTTCTTTCATATCCATTATCCCTTCATAAGCATCACATTTTTCATAATGATTATGTTGTAATTTTTTCAGGACTTGGTATATTTTGATATGTTTTTGGTATTTCCTTTCCAGGATTTCTAGTTCATTTTTAAGAAATTCAATTTCTTTAGTTATTTTCCATTTTATAAGGTTTTCATATAATTTTTGTTCTTTGCAAATATTGGTTAATTGGATCTGTTTAATATCGACTATATCTACCCAATTGTTACATTCTTGGCATGCAAAGTATATTTTCGGGTAAAATATAATAATAAACCTTGTTTCTGTGTTTTTGAAGGATTCTATTTTAAACAAATCTGTTTTGGGGTTTTCAGTAGTTTTAGACATACTCTCCATTTGTTTTGCTATTAATTATTTCAAAAAGTTTTAAAAACACTGGTTTTTGTCCGCAAAAAACTTATATGTCGTAATGTCTTACTAGGTACTTGCTATCTCCTATTATTCTCTTAGTCGTGTGAAATTTCTGATTATGTGTCATGGGTCCGATTGTCCTTTGTCATGAAAATATTATTATAAACATTAAGTCCGTAATCCTCTTATCACTTTTACTGATGAAACATTTTCTGGGCCTGTTTCGGGTTTCAAATTCAAATTAGCATTATCCAGACCTAGATCTGAAATGTAAGTAGGGGGTCTAAGGGGCAAATCAAAAGGAAAAATAGTAATAAAACATCATTATGTTTAACAAACATCCCTAAATTGTGGTTCCCCTAATGAGTCTTTCTTACATCTTTTATGGCATAAAGCCCTTTAAATTTTTATCTTACTCCCCCAATGGCATATCTCATCAATTAAGTTTTAAAAGGTTACATATTTATATTTATAACATTATCATCCACACATAAGACAATCATACCATAACATAAATCATAAATTAACCCATACCTTGATAGATGAGAGGCTTTCTCGTTCAAACGGGCCCCTGTATTTCAGAAAGTAAAGAAAAGAGGAAGCAATCCACACCGGGTCCTTCTTTACAAACTGAAATTTTATTACTGAAAGGGTCGGGAATACAAGAGAACTAGAAAGAGAAAGAGCTTTCGAGAGTAGCAAGAGTGCAGTCTCAAAAACCTTTAGAGAGAGAGAGAGAGAGCAAAGTGAGTGTGTGTTTTACAAGTGAAGACCATCCCTCTATTTATAGATGGAATGTCATCTAAGTAATTCACAATAACCAATAGAAATGTGCCAAGTAGCAAAGTTATACGATAAGATTCGGATGAAAAATCAAACAACTAGTACAATATGCAACAGTACAATAATGTAATAAGAGGGGCCTAGTGCCCATTAACGCGGTTTTCCAAGAGTCACATGGCTCTTGTCGGATTTTTGACTTTTCCTGACTTGGATTCCTTTCTTCACATGGTTGGTGGTGTTTCAAACCGCCCCACTAAATCTTTTTTGTTTTCTTTTTCTTTTTCGGATTCTATTATTTCCACATGTTGGACTTTAATGTGAATTCCAGCTCATTCTTGCGTGGTTCTTTCAATATTCTTCATTATGAGGGGGACCACCACTTTCTTTTTCTGATTTTTTATAATTTTATTGGCCTGATATTTTGCTTCATTTGTCCTTAGTGCTATCAGTGCACCATATCTTCCATTTTTCTTGGCTGCCATTGCTTCAGTAAAAGTAGGCCTCATTTGCATTTCCAGCTCATGAAGAATCTCTTCTTCACTGGGGTTTTTAGTCTTTCCAGTCTGTACTGGACTCATAGTTTTTGTCAAACTACCAACCATAACCGGAATTAATGTGCTTTTACCATCTACCGGACTAGATGTGCTTAGTTCCTCGTTTTGTCAATCTTTAGTGTGAGGATGGGGGATACCCCAAGTTCATGATACATTGCTCACTGCACGTCACCACTAGTAGTTGTATTTTTGTCTAGGAGTTGAACTTGATTGAAAACTTATGAGAGTAGATGGATTAATTGAGTTTAAATGAGTCCCCTCATGCTACATAACCATTAGGTTCAACCAAAAAGCCCTTGGGTGAGAATTTTGGCCTTACTTTTTTCTTGATTGTGTGATCCAGGCATGCTTGTAGAATTATTTATCTGTGATTATAATGCATGTGATTACTACTGGGATTTTGATGAGGAATATGATATAGGCACCTAGAAGCTCTTGGCCTAAACACTTCCTACCTTTCACATATTTATCTTTAGGGAAGCCCCTCTGAGCCTATTAGCTTGTTTCTTTGATAACCCACTATATTTTCTCACTAGCCACGCATTTTATAAGCCTTCAGAATTTTAACCCGTGGAACAAGTATTGTTTTTTTAGTGGTACATTTGGCATGTGGTAATTTTTGGGGAAGCCTTAGAAGAAAAATCCTTTGAAAGAGATGGAAGAATAGGAAGGAATTTTCTTGAGAAGAGTATAGTGCCTACATTTTGCTATTGTTGAAAAAAAAAGAAAAAAAAGAAAAAAAAGAAAAAAAAAAGAAAAGAAAAGAAGAAAAGTGTGCATCTATCACTGGCGCGGTTCCTCCCAGACCGCGCGCCTAGCGCGTGGCGGTCCTCCGTCGTGCGCTCGGTTGCGCGGTCGATTCGCTGTGCGATCCTTCTTCCGTCTTCTGTTTTCCGAGTTTTTGATCTCCAATTGACTTCTTTTTGGTCCTTTTTCCTTTGTCTTGCTAAGAACACCTAAAATCATGCAATCTTACCACAAAATTCATTAAAATGCATAAAGTCATGAGTGAGATCACAATTAATCATTTTCACACAAAATCATTGTTTTTAGCAATTAATTCCACATTTTCCATAAATTAAGCCTTTAACTTATCACTTAATCACAATGAAATACCGCACTCTGTGCAAGGTATCAGAAACCTTAGGGTTAGAATTTCCCTGGTTTGGTTCAAAATCATTTGAACTTATGCTTTTTAGCAAAGCATCAGCTATCAACGGACTTGACTCGTCTTTACCATCTGCCGTTTGAGACGGATTAGATTCAAACTTTTGATCCTTTAAGATCTCAGGAGTTGAATTTTCTTGGTTTTGCTGCATCCAGGATTTTGCCAATTCTACTGCAGTCATAGAATTGGTGGGCTTGGGTTCTGGACCATAGACTGGTTTTTCTTCTGGCTTTGGTGTTTTCAGTGTAAGGGACACAATTTTTGAGGTCAATTTCTCATTTTGGTTTTGAAGAATTTCAAGTTTCTTGATGAGGTTTTCAATCTGGGCCTCTGCTTCAAGGGTTTTCATTTTTTGGTTTTCAAAATTCTGTAGCCATTCGGCCTTTTGGGCTTCATATTTACAGACTTCTTTGGCCATTTTTTCACAATGGTCAAAAAACACAATATGGTTTTTTGAAGAATGTCTAATTGAGTATTGGACTGGGCCTGAGGGGTTTTGGGTTTTCGGCCTTAATCTATCAACAATATTTTTCAAACTTGGGCTTACAAAGAGATCTGGGCCCTATGTGGTTTTTGCAAATTGAATTTCAGACATTATATCATAAAATCCTTTATGAAGAGGTTTTTCATTGTCTTCATTAAGGGGGTAAAATATCGTTTTTATCATAAATCCATTTTTATAGCCTTCAAAGACTACATAATATAAAAATGGTTTTATGTTATTGAATTTCTGGAAATACATGCTTAGAGCAGAGATACAAGTAACAATATACCTACTGTTTTTTTTGTCGAAGGATGCTCTCCAGATGTTATCACAAAGGCAGATCTGTTCCTTTGTGTAGTTTAACCCTGTGATAGGCCCGTACTTCCTGCCATCAAATAAAATTAATTCTACATTATTACCGATTTCTGCTCTTCTGCCGAAGTAGATTTTCGCTCATTTTTCTGGGAGTTTATCTTTTTTCTTTCCTTCAGGGAGGCTAGTTTTAGAAGGGATTGTGTAATATCCCTCTGGGGTTTTTACCATCCCTGTGGTTTTTTGTCCATTTTCATTGCTGGTTTTCAGATAGTTTTTCTGGGAGTTTTCTGTCATTCCTGTAACAATATTATTCAATTCTCAATATTCCAGTCCTCTCTATAAATTGATCCCATTTTAATTTATATTTTCCTCATAATTTTCATATAATCATCAATTGATTCATTTTTAAATTCAGTATCATATAATGGTTTTTCTCTTTCTTTAATCAGAATTCTAGATAATATATCAGCATTTTTGTTATCTTCTCCTTTAATGTGTTCAAATTTTATTTTGTAGCCTTTCTGACTAATAACATCTGTAAAATTCAACTACCTTCTTCTGGACATTGATATTTTTTCGGAGTTGGCTATGAAATTTTACTATGGCTTCACAATCAGTCCTTACTGTAAATCCTGGTTTTCCTGTTAGAAACAGTTTGAATTTATCGAGTGTGTATTTTATTGCAAGTAATTCTGCATCAATTGAGGAAAGGTTACCCTTTTCTCTGTATTTTCCTGATGCATATTGGCAAATTTTTTCTTTACTTTTAGGTGAGTAAACATCATTTTTTCTCAAAAGGATAGCTCCCCATCCTTCGTGTGACCCATCAGTTTGCACAATAAGATAGTCACTATCTTCTGGCAAAACCAATTCCGGTAGTGTTTTAATGCTTCTTTAATTTTTTGTACATTTTTTATATCTTCTTGGTTAAAATATTTTTGACCATTTTTTCCAAGTTTATTATATAATGATCCTGTTAATGAGGATAAGTTTTTAATGTATGGTCTAGCATAATTAATCAATCCCTAAAATTGTTGTAAAATTTTTGTGTCTTCCATTTTATCAGGAAATTCGATAGCATTTTTAGCAATACGATCTTGGAGATTTATTTTTTTCTTTTCCAATTTCTGCTCCAAGGAATGCTATTTTAGTTTTATTAATTTCTATCTTTTTCTTTGAGATGATTATTCCATATTTTCAAATAACCTAAACACTGTGTCAAGATGACTCATATGTTCAGTACTTTTTTTTTGAAAATACTAGAATATCATCAGTGTATACCAAAACAAATTTTTGGTATGGTTTAAAAATTTTATCCATTTTTTGTTGAAATATAGCTGGTGCATTCTTTAGTCCAAATGGCATTACTAACCATTCAAATAAACCTTCTAGACATGTGAATGCAGTCCATTCGACTGACTCAGGATGCATTTTTACTTGCCAAAATCCTGACTTACAATCAAATTTGCTATACACTTTGAGTCTTGAATCCTATTTATTAAGACTATTTTATCTGGTATATTGTAATCAAAATCTTTTGTATTGTCATTAAGTCTTTTATAATTAATGACCATTCTTGATTTTCCTCTTACAATTTCAGAATGTTTTCTTACAATAAAAGCTGCAGATCTATGTCTGGAGTTTGATTCTCTAATTACTTTTAAAGTTTTTAATTCATCAATATGCATTTTGAAATCTGCTATATCCAGATTTGTAGGATTTATTTCTGCAGTTGAAATTCTCAGTTCTGGATTTATTATTTCAAGCTTACATATTGTTCCATCTTTTTCCCATTATTTCTAGATGTTATCTCCAATAATTTGGGATTTTTCTAACCTCTCAATCCATTTTATTATGGTTTCTTCAGGCTTAAATCTAGTTATATTTATTAATTCTTTTAGTTTTGGAGTTTCAGGAATATTTTCTTCTTCAACCTCTGTAATTTGTATATTTTCTATACAAGTTTGTTTGCATGCTCCTTTTATTTTGCATTTACAATTTTCAATATCTTTATCTTTTAAAAGTTTTTTATATTTTGTTTTTGTATTAGTAGGGGCTCCACCACGCTTCTCTCGCAACTCTGATGTTGTTAAAAGCTTGGTTCCCGCATTACTAATACTAGGTGCAAACATTGCCAAAGTTGCTTTTTCAACAATTTGGATATAATCTTTTGTAATAAATAATCCTCCATTATTTTGTAAGAAGAATTGTAATCCTAAGATTACATCTGTATTTATTACTAATTCTTTTATATATGAATTATCAGGAACTCCATATGGTTCTGATATTCCACAATTGGTTTCAAAGAATATCTGTCCACCTGAAATAGGTTGTTTTGTTGTATATGAGATTCTTCCATCCATTAATTCTGATTTAATGGGTTTTGCTAAGTTTTTCTGTAGATGTTCTGGGATAAGTTTTTCATTTATTATTATTCTAGTACATCCTGTATCGATTATCGCATTAGTACGTAATACCAATTCTCTTAATTTAAAGATTATTGGTACCCTTAGTGTAGTTAATGATGAAGGATCTTGGCACACAGGTATGCACTTAGGGTTTTGTGCTAACATGTACTCTGTACTAGGATTTTGTTCATTATTAGATTCTTCTTCAGGAACTTGCTTTCCTTTATTTCCCATATTTTTAGGACTTTGCATATTGTATTCTTCTAGGATTTCTTCTATGTTTTCAATTCTAGTTCTCAATTCGTTAAGATTCGTCATACATTGTAAATCAAAAAGTTTTCTTTCTATTATAGCTATTCTTTTTGTGATAAATGTATAATTATCATCAATTTTTGTTATTGGCATTTCCTCGGGAAATTTCATTTTATAATACTTTATCAAGCATATTTGGCATATTTTTATGTGACATATTATACATTTAGCTCTAAGTTTCTTTGATGGATAATAAATAAGAACATTTTATACAAGGTGTAGAATCTGTGCCTACCCTAAAAAGCCAACTATGATTTTCGCATTCATTAATTTCTCTCATCAAATATTCAGTTTCATATGGCATCATATATTCTTTATATGTAATACCAATGTATGAATTTTCATTTGCAAGCATATTTATCATTTCATAGGGATCATTATCCCATTGCTCCTCCATAACATTTTCTTCTACTGTTACTATACTATATATTATTTCAGTCTCAGAAACATCTGAGTCTGCATCCAATATATCTTGTTGTATACATTCTGTAAGAATTGCTTCTGTAGAATGTTGGTTTTTTCTTTTAGAACATGTTGTTGCCAAATGGCTTTCACCACCACATGTGAAACAAGCAAGTTTCTTTGTATAATTTCTATTATGATTATATTTTCTGACGTGATGTTTTTGTTATAAGAAAGGTCTTCTGCTATTTGATTGTTTTATGAAATACTTCTTTCTTGTCATGAATTTAGGTTTTTTCCTTTAATGGTTCAGGTCTACCATAATGTTGAGGAATGTATACATTTTTACAAAATGAGTAATCAGTTTTCTTAAGTTGTTTTTGTGCAATTAAATTTGTACACTTATCTTTTAATACTTTCATCACATGGACAGCCCTCATGCTAATTGTCCATTGTTGAGGATTATTTTTAACCATTTCATTCCATTTATCTTGAATTTCTTGACCTATTAGTTTTGGTATTTTCATAAATAGTTTTTCACCTAACTCTTTATTAAAGGCTCATTCTGCTAAGCCTGTATAATAGACGTATTCATTTAGAAAGTCCCTTGTTCCATACAAGTCTTCTAAATGCATTTGGTCTAGATGGATCAGGGCATCCATTTGTGTTGTTATATGTCCTGAATTAGCATCTTCACTTGTTATCAGACTTGATATTTTATTTACAAAGTTATAAGGATTTTGTCCTCTTTCTATTAAGTCTTGGTAATCCATTGGATAGTCTCTTTTAAATACTTCCCACATTGACTGTGCGAATTCTCCTAAATAGGTTTCAAGATATCCATACATTGATTCACCTGTATCATTATAATCATTTTTGTTTTTGATGTAATCAGCCACAACTATGTTTTTCCATTTTGCAATTGCTGAGCCCCATTCTTGAGGGCTTATATTTGTCACTTCTAATATTGCTGGATTATGATAATATCCTCTTTCTAAAGGTTGCCTAATTCCTCTAGGTTTTGTTATCATTCCAGGTTGTGTTCTTCCATAAGGATACCCTGGATGAACATGTGTTATTGAGTGTCTAAAATTATTTCCAGTACAATTAGTTCCAGGTCTCCACTCAGTTCCTCTTTGGTATGAGGCAAATGGAGTTTTAGGGACTCTTGTTATACCGTCTCCTGTGTTTTTCATGAAAATATCTTGGTTCATGAATTCCTTAGATGTTTTATTTATTTTTTCAGAATGTAAGGACATATGGTCTCCCATATATTGTTCCATTAATGTGTTTTCAGAACTTTGTCCTTCTTCTGGTGAGTTTTCTTTTATGAACATGTGAGCTTCGATGTCTGCTTGTTGTTCTTCTTTTATTTGCATTTTTTGTAATCTTTTCTGTACTTCTTTCTCAATAATCTCTTCTAAATTATTCTTCCATTCTTTATTTTTTTCTTTTCATTTTATCCTTTAATTCTTATTTTTGTTCATTTAGTTTTGACATTTCTCTCATCATTTCTTCATAATTTTCTATCCAATTTTTAAAATATCCATTATGTTTTGGACATTCTACTAAATGGATCATATGTTTTAATTTATTAGAGTGTCTTCTATCAAGATCAATTTTACAATCTTGGCAAGTATGAGGTAATATTCCTTTATTTTTAAATTTTTTAGTCAAGACAGAGTGCACATGTTGTGAGAAAACTCTTTCATACCTGTCATGGTATTCTCTTTTATTTAGAATTTTTTCTTTTTTAAAGTATTCAAATTTCCTTGTTTTTAAACAAATATGTTGTATGTCTTTTCAATTCTTTCTACTTCATCTTCACTAGGGTGGAATATATGTTTTCCTTCATATTCTACATAATTATTTGTTATTGGTTTTTCTACAATAAACCTTTTCATTTGTCTATTCATTTTCCTGACCTTCTTCTTCTGTAAAATCTTTTGGTCGTTTTGCAGTTTCATAATCATTAAATCTTATTGATGTTTCTCCTATGGAATTAATGAAGTAGTTTACATTTTTTGGGGTTAAGTTTTTAACATTTGGTTTTTCAAAGAATTTTGATAGATCCCAATTTTTTCCAGCATTTTCCTCTGATGAAATTTCAGTTGGTCATATCATTTTTACTCCTTCACTTCCTATGATACTTACCACAGTCTCAATTTTTGTTTTATGCTTGGTTTGACCATTATTTGTGATTCTTCCTAAGAAGCCTACACATATCATTAGGTTGTGACCAGTCTCCATTTCTTCATATCCTACAGTTTGAATTCTTATTTGGATATGTCTCATAAAATCTGTTATTTGTATCATATAATCTGGTGCCAAATAACATACTCCCACATTAGGGTTCATATCAATTTCCATTAATCCTATGATAGCTTGGGTTGGATTAGTCCACCTTGTATCTAGAACAGTCATTAGGACTTTAGTTCCTAAATTTTTTCTAGTTAAACCTGTAAAACCCCGGCCCGCTATGGAGCTGGAGGTGCTTTCGAGCTTCTTTCGGGATTGAAGTCTAGCCCCACAGGACAACAGAACTTTTTCCAGTGCGTTTTGGCCTCACTCACGCACACCCTGGGAGACTTCCCAGGAGGTCACCCATTCTTAAGACTGCTCCACAGCAAGCACGCTTAACTGTGGAGTTCTTATGGGATGGTCACCAGAAAAGAAAGGTGCACCTTGTTGACATGAGTAGATTTTTCAATCCTTTTAAGCTATTCTTCCATACACTCTCTCGGGCTATTCTTCCATACACCCCGGCCCGCTATGGAGCTGGAGGTGCTTTCGAGCTTCTTTTGGGATTGAAGTCTGGCTCCACAGGTCAATAGAACTCTTTCCAGTGCGTTTTGGCCTCACTCGCGCACACCCTGGGAAACTTCCCAGGAGGTCACCCATCCTTAAGACTGCTCCACAGCAAGCACGCTTAACTGTGGAGTTCTTATGGGATGGTCACTAGAAAAGAAAGGTGCACCTTGTTGACATGAGTATATTTTTCAATCCTTTTAAGCTATTCTTCCATACACTCTCTCGGGGTATTACAATCTCCCCCACTTGAGAACGCAACGTCCTCGTTGCACCTCGATCACCCAATCATAGTCCCTCAGGATCTTTGCCCCGCTAGACGCCTGACTGGTACTCCCAGCACAGCGCGCGGTCGCAGGTTGGCTCTGATACCATTCTGTAACACCCCGGCCCGCTATGGAACTGGAGGTGCTTTCGAGCTTCTTGCGGGATTGAATTCTGGCCCCACAGGTCAATAGAACTCTTTCCAGTGCGTTTTGGCCTCACTCTCGCACACCCTGGGAGACTTCCCAGGAGGTCACCCATCCTTAAGACTGCTTCACAGCAAGCACGCTTAACTGTAGAGTTCTTTTGAGATGGTCACCAGAAAAGAAAGGTGCACCTTGTTGACATTAGTAGATTTTTCAATCATTTTAAGCTATTCTTCCATACACTCTCTCGGGGTATTACAAAACCTTTTACTCCTATGGAGATTAATCCCATATGCATGTACTTTTATCCTTGTCTTTGAAGTCTGATCGCTTCATTATTGCTTATTAATTCTATTAATTTTTTGTCATCTTTTAGACAACTTCTTGGTTCCAATTGGATTAATGTTCTTTTCTTAAAGTTTTCAAATTCAATATCAGGGTTAATTATTTCTTCAATTATTGTTGGCCCTTTTTCAAGTTCGGTTTTTTCTTTAAACATTCTATCTATTAAAGTTTTTTCAAAGTTTGAGCTTTCAATTCTTTGAGAATTACTTCTTTCTACTAAACTGTTTTTGGATTCATTGGTAAGAGAAAAGGATCTCCTGCTCATTTTTGTAAATATTTTTCGTCTGGTTTTACCACCCAAAAATTTAGTTTTTCTTGTGGTATAGTTTTCCTTCTAGCTTCTGCAGGTAATTTTGCAATTTGTTCAACTAGTTGTTTTATTGTATTATCCTCAAGTATTCTAACAGCTTGTATTCTTTCAAGTTTTTCATCTATGCTTTCAATGGTTATTCTTAAAGCAGGGTCTTGATATTTTTTCATATTTTCCATTTGGACATGTATATCATTAATTTGTTTATTTAGTATTTCAGTTGTTACAAGATCTTTTAGTTTTTTATCAATTAGACTAATATTTATATTTTTTAATCTGTTATGATCTGTTATTTCGTCAATCTTCTTATGAAGATCATTAACATTTAGTTTTACTTCTACTAATTATTTGTTCAGTTCTTTTAATCTATTATTAATTTCTTGCTTAAAATTTTCTGTTGTTTCTTTTACCTCTTTCAAGGCTGTTTCCATTATCCTTTAATAATTTTTATGATTTTATTACACATTTCATTCACATTTTCAATATTATTTTCAAAAATATTTTTAATTTCTTTAATTTCTTTATCAAGTTTTTCAACTTTACCTTGTAACTATTTTAATTCTTCACTATGGTTAATGATTTTCCTTGGATTTGGGACATCATTAACTAGCTTAGAATTTTCATATTGGAGTGTTGTTATAGTTTTAGATAAGTGTTTCATTCCATTAGATGATTTATCATATTGAGTTGATAAGTATGTTTGGTTTTCTAATATTACTTTAAGGTTTGTATTATTTTGTTTTCCTAATAATTCCAATTTATCTAGTTTTGCTTCAATTGATTGATGGCTTCTTTGTATATCCATGTTTTTATTTGTTAACATTTTATCCATGAGTTTTTAAGTTTTGTCTTAAAGCTTCTAATCTTACGATTAGTTTGCAATAATTCTTAAAGGTTCTATTTTTTTTGAGTTTTACTCTTTTAATTTTTATTTTGTTTCGTTTACAGGTCTTACAATCTTTAGTTTGGTTTTTAAACAGTTTTTTTCTTTTCAATGTCAATTATTAAGAATTTTCCATAATTAATATTTTCATTTAATTTAATCATGTTTTGTTTATCTTTTAATCCGTCATTAGCCATAAGCCCTAAAATCGCAACTTATGCTCTGATACCAGATTTTTATAGGGGTGTGTTTTTTTGGCACTTTTTTGGAGAAGTGTTAAACTCTTTGAGATGGTTTTTAGGTATTATTTCTTTGATTTTATGTTTTAAGGTTAAAATGGTCATTAATTTAAAGTTTTATCTCTCCATGTACCTTAAATGAATTGTTGTTTTTGGTTGGGGGATTTAGAGGAAGAAAAATTGTTTGGGGTATTAAAGAGGTAAGTTCTTTTGGAATTGGGTATTTTTTAGGTATTTTCCCTAGCTCATTATGTGAGTAATAAATTAATCAAAATTAGTGGATTGACAATTTTTTGAGGCCAATTCTTTGCCTACAATAAGATGAATTCCAAAATGCTGCTATTTGCAGCAGTTTTAATAAACACTGTTTTAAGTTATTTTGTCACTTTAAAAAAGCTATTTTGTCTCAAAAAATTAATTCGATTTAACTGTTTTGCCAAATAGGGCCGTATATTTCATGGCAAATGCTTCCAACCCTTATTTGTAGAAAATGTTTATTTGATAATTTGGAGGAAAACTAGTTAGTTTTTTGTTATTTCACTACAAGAAAAAACACGTTTCTCGACCGAAAAATGCGGTCGGCAACAACAAAATGCGGGTCGTTTCAAGGTTTATTACCGACCGCAAGTGTCGGTCGGAAATCTGCGGTCGGTAATTCGCTTTTATGCAAAAAATTGTACTCACGAGGGCTCAAACCCGCCACCTCAGTATCACCAAACTCCACCTTAACCAGCTTGGCTAGCTAGGTAGCCCACCAATTGCATCCCACCATGTGTAATATATTAAAGCCTTCCCAAGTATATTTTACAATGGGCGGAAGAGAGGGCTCGAACCCTGGTGCAAAGGAGTTTCCCGCGCGTGTACCACTAAACTGCAATACATTACATGCCATTATATGTAAGTCTTTATATACTAACATATGTACATATATAAATATAAATTTGTAAATTAATTAAAAATTAAAGAATTAATAAATTAAATCAAATAAATTTTGATAAATAATGAAAATCCACAATAAAATAAAAAATAAAATAAGTATTTATTAAATTAAAATAAAATTAATTAATTGCATTAGAATACAATTCAATAACTAAATTATAACATAAAATAAAAATGAAATAAACTAATTAAAAGAAAATTAATTAAAAATTAAAATAAATAATCATAAAAATAAAATTGTTTATATTGATAAAAAAATTCAAAAAATAAATTATATTAAAAAATTCAATAAAACAAACAATATAAAAAATTTAAAATAAAATAATGGGGAAAAAATTTAGCGACCCCAAATTTCGGTCGGTAACTTTGGCGACAGAATTTTCGGTCGGTAAGTCAGTCGATAAATTATACTCCCTCCGTCCCATATTTATCTTCTTACTTTCCGTTTTTGGACGTCCCACATTTATCTTCCTACCCCAAAAAGGGAATTTTTTTCACTAAAATGTCCCTACATGTCCATATATTTACAGAAAAACCAATCCTTAATTTTACTAACAATTGCACTACAAGACAAAAAGAGACAAATTTACCCCTCAAAAAGTACACATGAAAATAATAAAATACAACTTTCTTAAACTCCGTATCTATAGTGTCGAAGAAGATAAATATGGGACGGAGGGAGTATTTTTTTATATAAAACTAACAAAAAATAAAAAAAATTGGGAAAAAAATTATCGACCGCACTTTCGGTCGGTAATGCGGTCGGTAATACCGACCACCTTTGTTGCGGTTGGTAAATCGGTCGGCAAAAAACCCCTAACGCAATAACGGATCTAAATTCCCGACCGCGGCTTGCGGTCGGTGATGCGGTCGGTATTACCAAACGCAAAATGTCGGTCAGTAAATGCGGTCGGTGTTCCGGGCCTTGAAAAATCGACGCAGTCCTAGGCCATTCAAGTCTAAGCCTAGCTCGAATTAGCCTATTTCCACCCCTAATTATAAGTTAGGGTGTGTGAACTTAGAAAAAAATTTACAGTGTTTGTGACATTTCTTCGAAAAAATTCATAACTTAATCTACATCTACTTCATTTAGTATTTTTTTTAATATAAAATAATAGTGAACCATTTAACATATATCACCAATACAATTTTGCAATTTGGATTTAATAATCTTCATCGCATAAACTCTTCAACTGATTAGCAAAGCAATGCACATAATCAACATACTAGTTTTCTTTCAATATTTAGCTACAAAATATTCATAAGCTTTCTTCAAATATGTAAGTATGTTATATTTGTACATATGTATAGAAAAAGAAAATTTAACATGAATTTGAAATATGCTTGATTAGGCTTGTAAAAGGCTTAAAGTTTGGCCTATTTATATATAGGCCGGGTTTAGACTTATAACATAGGCCTATCAAAAGGTAATATAGATTAGAATCAAGCCTTAGAAAATTGAAGTAGGCCTAGGTCGTTCAAATCAAAGCTCGGATTAGCGTAGCCTAGCCTATTTCTATCCATACCCATACTCGATAAGCTCAAACTATATGTCAAAGAAGAGCTTCGGGGGGAAAATTTAAAAAATGGGCCTTAATATTCGAAACAATAACTATTTCATGAAAATACTCAATAATCTCCCCTTATTAATTACATACTCTAAAACAACTACCATCTGTTTTTTTTTAAAAAAAAATTGTTTGTGATGAATTTACTAAACATTAATATCGCTAAGATACATTACTAAAAGTAAAATAATTTTAGTAGACCATTAAATTATCATGATGTTCAAACTTACACTCCCAACCAAGCTAGTATATAAATTCTCCAACACAGATTAACAAAAACAACTTAAATAGATACAAACTAATAATTATTTATATAAAACTTTAAATTAAAAAGAAAGAAAAAGAAAAAGAAATTTTGAAAAAATCAGGGGTCAGCTGACCCATGTACCCTTGCATTCGCCACTGGTCCACACTAAGTGGAAGGATAAATAGTCAACTTACAAGACATGGATTATGTTTATAAATTTTAGTGAAGTATGTACATGTATTTTCATGGGACATGTATCATCACCAGTTTCATATTAATCATTACTTTATTCAAGTTTTATGTCTTAGAAAATGTTCATTTGATGTCACTGGATTACATGATAAAATATTTGATATAATTATTTCAACAAAAGGTTCAAATTCATACCACTAGGGTCTTGCACTTTTCGCTGAAATGGTATATTGCTATGTTATGACAATTATATTTCTGATTATTTCTATCCAAGTTGCTGGCTTTCTGTTGGTATAGTTGGTTTTCGGGAGAGGTGTCATTGGCTCTGGTCTTTTTTGGTTGCTGTATGGTCAGCATTTGATTATGCTATTGCTGTTTTCTGTCTGTGGCATGTTTCAGGTTTGAATGCCTGAAAGGGGCTGTAGGTTGATAATGTGTAACAAAAGCTTGTACTTGGCTTGGTTTTGCTTGGTGTTAACTCCAAATATTTTTAAGCCCATGAAATTAAAATTCTTTAGGCCCATTGAAGTCGGCCCAATCTATGTCCGAAAGGCCCAATCCGATTCAAAGGCCCATTAAGCCCAATTCAATTTTTATCCGGATGATGCCAAGTGATGGTAAAGAAGCTGGCAACTCATGCAAGTAAATAGAGGAGGATCCGTCATCAAGACACAAGGAATCCCGAGCGCATTCACGACAGGGAGAAAGAATCATGGCAGCATTAAGAACTTGGAGAGAATCACGGACACTAGGACTGAGAGGCTGCAGCCTTGGAGAGGATTGTGGAAGCAGGACAGTTACAGAATCAGCAGTCAAAGGGGAGCGATTCCAACATCAATGCGGCGCACCAGTCAAGGGAGGAGAATCCGGGATGTTGAAGACTCTGCTGAAGACACACATCACCCAATCCCCTATAAAAGGCTAATGGAGACATGGGAGCTGAGGCATCAACAGACATACCCCTAGAGGACTCGCCTTACTATTATTTTACTTCCTGCAAGTTTCAATTCCTGTTCTTACATTCCTGCAAGTTTTCCATTTTCTTTACAGCTTTTTGCTTAATTATTGTATTCCCTTCAGTAATCCTTGTAATCCTCTTCAAACATTGTTAAATCAAAATTTTTGGTTAACAAATTGGCACGCCCAGTGGGACTCGAGTGGAAACCATATCCGCTTAGAGTGTATGCTACTTAGATCTGGACGAGTGGTAAGAGACTTAACGCAAAAATTTGAAGAAATGTCGCTCCAGGAAGAAACTCCAGTAAGAACACCCTCTGAGAACGCCGATAATGCGGCAACCACCTCTCAACCACCACAAGGGATAATGCAAGTCCCATCCCTTTCGGAACAGATGCGGCTATCGATGACTGAGTCGATGGCCGAATTCATGCCTTTGTTAACAAGGCACCTTATGGATGTGTTGCGGCCTGCTATGGCCGATCAAACTGACAAGATTTGTGGATCCCTGCGTACTTCGCAAGAGGGCTCCATCTCAATGAATGGCACGAATGTGCCACCAAACATCTCAGGGCCGTATGGCGGCCCACAGAGGACTTGGGGCATAACCTTTGGCCAGCAACCACTCTCTGAGTTCGGAGGTATGGCTAGTCTGCCTCCATTTCCTTCTTCTCACACTTTCGTTCCTGCGGCATCTAATATGCCGAATGGTTGTTATACAGCGCCCATAACGTATGCTTCATCAGGATATTTGATGCCGTCTAGCGCGGTACCAACCATTCCTGGCATGACACCACGCCAGGCGACGGCACAGCCATTTGGAGTGGCGGCGCCTATGCCACCGGCCGCCATCCCTACTTTAGGCGCTGGAGGAGGATACATGCCCACCAACATACTTCCGGCCGCCAACCCATACCCGGCCGCCAACATGGGTCACCCGGCCGCCAACAGTCATCCGGCCGCATGAGCCATCCGGCCAACAGTCACCCGGCCGCCAACATGAGTCATCCGGCCGCCAACACGTTTCATCCGGCCGCCAGCTTGGCTCCGGCAGCCAACACGGCCGGCAACATACTTCATCCGGCCGCCAGCATGACTCCGGCCGCCAACATGGTCCAGGCCGCCATGCCCATGTATCAACAAGCTGCCATGCCTCCTACACAGGCACCTGTAGTGTCACCCGAATTGTTGGCAGATATGATGCAACAACATTTCGGCATTCAATTAAGGCCGATGAAACGGCCCACCTATAGGAAACCATACCCGGATTGGGTAGACGCTATGCAGCCTTATCCTAGAGGTTTCAAAATGCCCGAGTTCACAACGTTCTCGGGAGACGACGGCAAATCAACTGTAGAACACGTGGGAAGGTTTACTGCCCAATGTGGCGAAGCAGGTGCCAACGATTGGCTGAGACTAAGGTTGTTCAGCTCCTTACTGACTGGACCTGCCTTTGCTTGGTTTGCGTCATTGCGGCCTAATTCCATTCAAAACTGGGCTGATCTCGAGCGGGCGTTTCATGACAGATTCTACACTCCTCTGTCACAGGTTAGTCTTGCAGACCTCACCAACGCCAAACAATTTGCCGATGAGACGGCAAGTTCTTTTATTAATAGATTGCAGCGCCTTAAAGGTCGATGTACTATAGCAATACCTGATAAAGAAATAGCCAATATAGCAGTGGCTAACATGTTACCGAGATTAAAAGAACATTTAATTATGCAGGATGCAACTGACCTTGCCCAGCTGGCCGAGAGAGCGGCCCGCGTGGAAAAATTCCTGGGAGAGCAGGAAGAGAGGCGTCCTACGCGTCGGGTCCACTTCGAGGAGGTGAGACTCAGTGATGAAGAGGACGATGCTGTAGAAGTGGCTGTTGCAGAGCTAGTGCACACAGCCAAACCGCATACATGTGCGGCTCTCAAGCCGCCAAAACAAAGAGAGGCTAAGTATAAGCCTGAAGAAGACCTATTTGACATGGGCAAGGCGGACCAAGTGTTCGATGCTCTACTCAAAGATGGTGTGATCAAGTTGCCTGAAGGGCAAAAATTACCAGCGGCCGAGGAAATTCGGGGCCGAGCATTTTGTAAGTGGCATAACTCATTTACTCACAGCATTACTAAATGCAGGAGTTTTAGAACTGCCATTCAGAACAAAATAAAAGAAGGTCGTTTGAAAATTGCAGGTATGAAAGTTGATTTAGACCCATTCCCTCAGCTTCCCATTGGTGCTTCTGGACTCATCCTAAACCCAGAAGATGACGGCTCCAACAGCCAGACTGATAAAGGGAAGGAACACGTTGAGATTGATGAGGAGGATGTAGACTTGTTGTCTGATGAGTCCGACCATGAAAAAAGAAAAGAGTTGTATAAAAAGCAACCAAGATTCAAAAACATGTCGAAGGAGGACTTCAAGAAAGTCCTGGAAGCAGAGGAGCAAGAACACCAGAAGAAGCAAAATCCTCCTTTGAGGGTTGAGATTCCTAAGCACGCTGTAGAGATTCATGAAAACGGGAGACACCAGCCTGTCACTCGAGATTATAGGCATGGTGTGCAGGTGGTTCCAACCTTGATGAGGCGACCTGAGCATCCAGTTGAGACTGACAGGTGGATGAGGAACCGAGCGCCTAGTAAAGCTGCTCAAAGGGAGCCGCCACCCATGACTAGAAGTCAATTTAGGCGGGCTCAGAGACGATATGCCGAGGAAATGCGGCAATGGGAAGCTCAGATCCACAAGTTGGAGTCTTCCAGGCCTCGGAAGCCCATACAGCCCACTTACTTTAGAGGTGAAACCTCCGAACAGCGGAGACATAACTCGTCCATAACACCCCACCAAAGAAAGTTGCATGAGGCTTCAAGAAGGTCACCACAACCTTCGTCACCCAGGAGGCCAGTCCTGGAAAGGCTGCAACCTTCATCACCCAGGAGGCCAGCCCGGGAGAGGCAGCAGCCGCCATCACCACCCAGGAGGCCAACCCGGAAGAGGCTGCAGCCGTCATCACCCTCCACCAGGAGGCCGATGAAGGAGAGATTAGAACCGCCATCAGTTTCTACTGCCAAGAGACCAGTGAGAGAGAGATTGCAATGGACGGAAAGAAAACCTCAGCCGCCATCACCTCAACCTAGGGCAAGACAAATAGAGCCTCCTCAAGAGAACATTCAACCCTCGGTGTCTAGAGACAAAGGTAAAGCTGTTGTTACCGAGTCTGACGATAAAGGAAGTAAGGTTAAATCTGCAGGACAGAAGTTCATCGAGAGGCTAGACAAAATGGACATGACTCCTTCAAACATGGCTATGGCTAGTGTGCTCATGAAATACATGGCATATTTGGCAGCCCATGAAGCTGGTGAACTTGGAAGTGAGCCGCATAGTTTTGAAGGATTTATGGCTTACTGCAAGACTGTGGAAACCCAGAAGAAATCACAAACACAAGTTGAAGCAAAATCAACTAGTGAAGTACTTCAGGCGACCAATGAAGCACCACATGTGAATTTTGGTGCTATCACACCTACAGAAGTGGAGGCTGCTGTGGAGGCCAATCTCGACAAGCCTAAAGTTGGGATTGGCGCCCTAGGCATGATGACTGATGAATGTGGCACCACGGAGGATATGAATGTTGATGAAGAATATGGAGATAGATATGGTGATATAAACCTTACTATGGACGAAGGGTATGAAGACGATGTGTGGGGTAATGTGAACCTCAATATTGATGAGGAATACCATATTGAATTAGACGGCATGGATCTTGAAGATGAGGCTTTCTGGAAAAAATTGGACAAAGAGCTGAAAGAAGCAGATGATAGGAAAGAAAAAGGGCCGAATGACCCATCCGTGCCTATGCGGGTCATTGGATTGGCGGCTGAGGAAGAGAGAAGTGATACCGAATCTGAGATATGGGATGAGGAAGAGCCATCGTTCGCGAGGCTCATTGAAGAAATGGATGAAATGATAGCGGAATTATCCCATCCAACCAGGGATGCACCTCCCACGCCAGAACTTGGCGGCCAACGTGATATTTCAGATTTGGCTATGGCACAGTTCGCCAAACCTGAGGTTGCCCAGACAAGGCAACTGAAGCCCTTGTATGTCAAGGCTCACATTGATGGGCGTCCTGTGAACAGGGTATTTGTTGATAATGGGGCGGCAGCCAATGTGATGCCGATGTCAACTCTAAGGAAGATCGGGAAGAGTGAAAAAGACCTGATCCCCGCGAGGGTTAGAATGTGCAGCTTCGTAGGGGAAGCAACCCAACCTGCCGGATTCATAACGGCAGACGTCACTATTGGGTCCAAAACCATCAAGGTCGCCTTCTTCGTAGTGAAATCTAAGACGTGTTACTCGGCATTGCTTGGGCGCGACTGGATTCACATGGCGCAGTGTGTGCCATCCACCCTCCACCAACAGTTGTTAATTTGGGATGGTGACCAGGTAGAATTGGTGGAGGCGGATCCTCAACCCTTTGCAGGACCGGATGCCAACAATGGCGAGGCGATCTTCTACCTTGAAGACATCCAACCTGCCTCAGCTTTAATTGGTATGGACATGGATCTGGAATCCATTGATTTCACAACAAGCGGCTTCAAGTTACATCCTCCTGCAGATAGCCGACATGAAGCATCAAGCTCTTCATGATGAACAGCTATGACATTTATAAGGACTTGTTGCAGCGGCTCGCCAACACTGAAATAATGATGGGTGCCGAAATCAAGTCCAAAAACCCAACTGACATTCGGCCATCTGAATGGCCATCTCCTGTGAAACGGACGTTGCCTAGTCCGGAAGCCAAGGAACCACTTGTGGACATCAACCTCGGGACAGATGTGGAGCCAAAGCTGACCAAGATAAGCGCATCATTGCCTAAGGAGGAGCGGCACCAGCTAGTGGAGCTGATTCATAAATATAAGGATTGCTTTGCATGGCAGTACACAGACATGCCAGGGTTATCAAGGGAGCTAGTGGAACACAAGTTACCAACTCATCCAGAGTTCAGACCTCATAAGCAGCCGCCAAGACGGTTCGATCCAGACACCATCCCGAAAATAAAGGCCGAGATTGAGAAGCTTCTTAAAGCAGGTTACATTAGAACTTGTCGTTATGTAGAATGGCTTGCAAACATTGTACCTGTTGTAAAGAAGAATGGTCAATTGAGAGTCTGTATAGACTTTAGGAATTTAAACCTGGCAACGCCCAAGGATGAATATGTAATGCCTATGGCCGATATGCTTGTTGATGCGGCCGCCGGCCACAAGTTTTTATCTTTAATGGATGGTTATTCTGGATACAACCAAATCTTCATTTCTGAAAATGATGTACATAAAACGGCTTTTCGTTGCCCAGGGCCAGTCGGCATTTTTGAATGGGTAGTCATGCCCTTTGGATTGAAAAATGCTGGGGCAACATACCAAAGGGCCATGAACATGATTTTTCATGATTTAATCGGTCATACACTTGAAGTGTACATTGATGACATAGTTGTAAAATCATGTGAATTTGGCCAACACTTGATTCACCTCGAAGATGCCTTCATCCGAATGAGGCAGCATGGATTGAAAATCAATCCAGCTAAGTGTGCCTTTGGTGTGGCAGCAGGAAACTTCTTAGGTTTCCTGATGCATGAGAGGGGCATTGAGGTAGACCAAAATAAAGCTAAAGCCATCTTGGAGGCTCGTGCACCAACCAATCTCAAAGAACTGCAATCATTGATGGGTAAAATCAATTTCTTAAGGAGATTCATTGCCAATGCTGCAGGCAAGATGAAAGCGTTCACTACCTTACTTAAAGGAAGAAAGAACGAGAAGTTCGTATGGACGACTGAGCATCAAGCAGCATTTGAAGAAATTAAAAGAGCATTAGTCAATCCTCCAGTATTAGTGCCGCCAAGACTTGGAGTACCTCTGAAACTATATCTATCGGCCGCCGAGGAATCTATCGGGTGCTTGCTTGCACAGGATGATGAAGGAGGCAAGGAGAGGGCTATCTATTACCTTAGCAAGACTTTGCAAGGGCCAGAAGTAAGATACACCGCATTAGAAAAGCTATGCTACGCCCTAGTATACTCCTGCAGCAAGTTGGAACACTACATGCTGCCAAGAACAGTCCAAGTAGTAGCTCCCTTTGACTTGGTAAAGAGACTTTTGCACAAGCCAGCATTGAAAGGAAGACAAGCTAAGTGGGCTATGAAGATCAGTCCGTTTACCCTTGTATACGTTCCCCAAAAAGCAGTCAAGGGACAAGCTTTAGCGGACTTCTTAGCTCAACACCCTTCGTTGGTTTTGCCAGAGGATCCCAAAGAAGCGTACTTTATGGGATTCGAACCTTGGGAACTAACCTTTGATGGATCTTGTGCAAGCAGCGGCTCGGGGGCCGGTATTACAATCACTAGTCCCCTTGGGGAACATTGGAAGCTTGCTCGGGAGTTAGAACCTGGCACCACCAACAATCAAGCAGAATACGAAGCTTTGATATTTGGCCTCGAAACTGCATTACTGAAGGGTGCAAAATCCATTACAATTTTTGGAGACTCCCAAGTCATCCTGAAGCAGTTGACAGGAGAATATGAGTGCAAGAGCCCCAGATTGATTAAGTGTTACGAGACAGCACTAGAGCTATTGGGCAAATTTTCGGACGCTACCATCACACATGTGCCTAGAAGCCAAAATCAAGAGGCCAACGAGGCTGCTCAACTTGCTTCAGGCTGGCAATCCTGTCGCCCTAGGGGGGCACCACACATTGCCGCCATCACCAGTGAACCTGAGGACCAACAAGAGAGTGATGATTGGAGGACTGAAATCATACAATACCTCGGGAACCCGTCATCTGGGGGAGATAACTCGCTAAAGGTAAAAGCTTTGCGGTACGTGTTGGTCAATGGTGAACTATTCCGAAGGGCGGTTGATGGATTGTTGCTCAAGTGTATAGGCCCCGAGGACGCTAAGTTGGTAATGGGAGAAGTCCATGAGGGGATATGCGGCTCTCATCGGGCAGGGCCGAGCATGAGGTGGAGCATACACCGTTATGGGTACTTCTGGCCAACCATCATGGAGGACTGTATCACGTACGCTCGCGGGTGTGAGGCTTGCCAAAAGCACGGCCCAATTCAAAGGGTACCGGCAGAAGAATTACACACAGTCATTAAGCCTTGGCCATTTCGTGGCTGGGGGATGGACATTATTGGGAAGATTCATCCGCCATCATCTAAGAATCATTCATTTATACTTGTGGCCACTGATTACTTTACTAAATGGGTGGAAGCATGGCCAATGAAGAAAATCGATCAGGGCGATGTAATTAGATTTGTGACTGAATTGATGCATCGGTTTGGAATCCCTCAAACAATCACTGCCGATCAAGGTACAGTGTTCACTGGTGAAAAGTTTATAGCTTTCGCCAAACAGTTTGGGATCCGCATCTATCACTCTACTCCATACTATCCTCAAGCAAACGGTCAGGCTGAAGCCACCAATAAGATCCTAATAAGTATGATAAAAAAGGCGGTAGGCGAAAAACCCAGAAAATGGCATGAGACCTTATCAGAGGTCCTATGGGCTTATAGAAACTCTAAGTCCACAGCTACAGGGTTCACGCCGTACTACTTGACATATGGTCATGACGCTGTTTTACCATTGGAAATAACGGTTCCTTCTCTAAGGGTGGCTCAGCAGCATCACTTAGACTTATCTAAGTATGAAGAAGCCATGTTGCAGGAGTTAGAGACAGCAGATGGTGACAAGCTCATGGCTTTAGAAAACATCCGTCGTCAAAAAACTAGAATGGCAAAGCACTATGATAAGAAGGTTCGAAATAAGACCTTCAGCGAAGGGGATTTAGTGTGGAAAGTGATACTACCATTAGGAGTGCATACTATTGAAACGGGGAAGTGGTCCCCAAATTGGGAAGGACCATTCATTGTAACTCAAAGACTACTCAATGGTGCATACAAGTTGATGGACATCGATGGTCAAGAACACAAACAGAATATAAATGCAAAATATCTCAAAATGTTCTATCCATCAGTCTGGGAGTCAGAATAAGCAGCATAAATGCATCATGAGTGGCCAGTCACATAATTGGCCAGAGAAATAGCAAAAACAGCAAACATGAGTAATGAAGTGCTCATCACAAGGTCGATGAGCTGACACTAAATAGAGTACTGAATAAAAATCACAAAAGCAAAAGCAGTGCTAACTACCCGGGGAAGGAGGCGTCTCATCACCTAGAAGGCGACGACGCATGACAGCCCACTGATCACGGGCACGCTCAAAGGTATCTGTAAGGCGACGAAGTGCTGCAGCAGAAGCTCGGGCACGAGCTGATAGAAGAGGTCGACGGACTCTCGATAACTCAACTGATAAGTCACGATCATCTGCAGCTAAGCGATCACGATCAGCGCGCAAAGCGGTAACTCGATCAGACAACTTGAGCAGCTCAGCCTCAAGTATAACAAGCTCAACGGTAGCTCCATCTGCGATGCAGCTCTGCTCTCTGATAATACGCTCCGCCTCCGCAATAACTTCTCTCTGTTTCTCTATCTCGCGCTTGGCCTGGGCAACAGTACTCTCTAACTGTGACTGTCTACTCTCCTCACTCCTAAGGACCATAGAAGCCTGATCATGCTGGGGAAGTACAACCTCTAGCTGGGAACGAATCTCGCGGTGCCGCGCCTCGAGATCATCAATAAATGTCAAGTCCTGAGCAGACTGATCTGCTGTACTGCTATAGAGAGGATAAGCGAGGGACAAATCAGAAATGAGCTCCGAAAAGTCCAAAAAGCCGGCGTCCTCAATAAAGGCAGGGACTGAGCTAACATCACCAAGGATGTCATAGAGTCCTGAGACCACCTCGGCTGATAGTGGACCGGTCTGGGTGGAAAAGAGACGGTCAAACGCCTCACATGATGGGGCTATGGCAGCACGAGTGCCCGAGTCTGGAAGAGAGGCCACAAGGCCTGGAGGAAGGTCCTTAGGTACCTGGAGGCAAGCTATGTCAAGAATACTACCAAAGTTTTATTATGACAGGAGATGAAAAGAAATATACCTGAGGAGGTGGTGCAGTCAAATCAGCTGAGAGAGCTGAAATGTCAGTCACAGAGTGGTCTGTCTGAGTAGGCGGTGTAGTCAAGTCGACTGAAGCATCAGCACCCGCCTGATCCATAGGAGTCTGGAGGAAATCAACGCTTAGAACGTATCCTGAGGGATAAGAACAAGAGAAAACAACTAAAGGGGTACCTGAGATGTCGCCAAAGGATCAGCAGTGCTAATCATGGAGGCGCAATCTGCCGCCTGAGTGGTGAGAGAAGAGCCTATCCGGTCTCCAGGGGTCTAGAGGGTAGATGTCCTCAGAATCATTTTGCATAATAGTAAGAGGCAAAAGAAAATGAGGACGTAATTAAAAGTGTACCTGGGAAGTCAACTCGGGAGTAACGGAGCCAACCGTAGAAACATGGTCACCAGCATGAGAAGAGGATGGATCCTAAGCAGGAAGGAAAGATGTTGAGGTTTAGCTAAAACAAGAATTGAACAAAGAGTCCAAAGTGGCGAAAGATACCTGATCAATGGAAGCATGATGAGTAGCATCCGTCACTATGGCCTTGGTCTCGTACCTGGGATCATCCCCGTGGAGGATGATATAGTCAGCGCGAGCCAACATATCATCATATGACTCATTCCTAGCAATGACACTGCTCATATGCTGATCAACGATAGTCGTCGCCTCGTGAAGGTCCGCCATATAGCTGTCATCCCCGGCGACACTATCCTCAGCGTGATCCGCCACCATAGGATCATCATCATCATCTACAGGATCCTCATCGCCATCACCTGAACCCGACTCCTCCTCACTAGAACCGGAAGTCTCATCCTCATCAGAATGAGCAGTGTAATCCTCATCAGTAGACTCCCCAGAGCTCGCAGGCTCCTCCTCAGGTTGGTCATCTGAGGCATCGCCCTCATCATCCTCACTGTCATGGTCAGCAGCTGAAGAAAAGAGAAATATTAAAAGACCAAGAGACAGTGTATGAGAGACATGTTAACAAATGAGACATACCTCTTCGGCGTTTGCGAGATGAGGAAGCCGCAACAGCTTTTGACTTCGGGGTGCGACTAGAAACAAGAGTAGCTGCCGACTGAACAGCGGCACTATGAACGCTAGGCTGCTTAACTCGCCGCACGTCCCCAAAACGAGCCGTAATCTGCGCATAGGATGGCAAGATGGAGGTGATGTAGGGCGTCCACCATGCCATAAAGCCAGCAGCAAGCGTCCCGTTCGGAGTGAATGGAAGATAGCTAGATAACGTCAGACGGGACGAGAAATCAACTACTGCCCGGATGTCAGCGACCGTCATCCTCTTACTCCTAAAAGATACCGGCCACTTCACACTGCGAGGAAGTCCGAGGTGGCAACCGAACTGACGAGCGAGCAAATGAGGGCAGTACGGCTCAGCCACGATCGGATTATACTGATCCCTCCTCTTTAGCCCACTCAGAAGCATGTGAGGCTTCATACTCACATTCCAGGTGGACTCTCTATGTAGACCTCGTGGCTGATCAGGCTTGCACACAAGCTGGGACAGCAACCATCCTATAGAGGCATACACGTATAAGTCCTGATAGGAAGGCCTGTGGTGCAGAAAAAATCGAATAATATCCAGACTGTCCCGCTGCAAAAGACCATCCCTGCCAATCCTCACCGAAGCAGCAGCTAGTATCAAGCCTAACGGGTCACCATCAGCAACATCCTGCGGACCAGGACGAGGCACGCCAGTAAAAAGCCGAGGAAAGTACAGCTGGATCCAGAGCTGCAGAAACCATAACGGCCCACATGCCAAATTAGTGGGATCTCGCCCACTAGCCAGCATACCAGAGATCTTGGCCATACCACTGAATAGGGTGCCAAGAAAATAAGAACCAGTGGCCGGAGAAGGATCACTCATAATAGCCCGTACCAGAGGAAGAGCGGAACGCAAGACGGTCCGAGCCCTCGAACAGATAATAAACTGGCTAAACCACAGCAACAGAAAGGCCACATGCTCATCCAAGGTGCAAGGAGAACTCTCGGACGTCATATTATTATCAATGAATGCCGAATACTGTTTAGTCTCTTTGCCCGAAGGACAAATAGAGTCACCAAGAGCTCGATCATCAGAGGCCGACTGCGTCAACTCTGAACCATCCACTCGGAGTCCGGTGATCATGATCACATCAAGAAGCGTGGGACCCACGAAACCACAAGGAAACTGAAAGGCGTTAACACTGGAGTTCCAGAAGCCCAAGATATAATAGATGAGACGGTGATCTATCACTACTGGCCTAGTAGAAAGAATAATGGCATCCTCAATACCCCAGTTACGCCAATCAGCTGTGCGTCCTCCCCTCTGCATCCGGCGAACCCATGAAGCATACTTTTCCAAAATACTCTGATCCTCATTCTCTTCGGTTCGGGAAGCCTTAGCCTTCTTAGATCTAGGAGCAGTGGTACCAGACTGATGAGACTGGATAGACCTCGTCTGCGAAACAAAGGCTCCAGTAAATGCAGCCTGAGTAATCGGACATATACAAGATAGAAACTCCCGGGTCTCATCTCCATCTGCATGGGCAGTCGTGCGATGAAATGGACGTAAAAAAGGCTCGGACTCCCGGCGGTCAAAATCGTAAGCCTCATCATCAGACTCCGGAATGAGTAGTCCCTCAGCAATCTGCATTATTATGATACACATATCAAGCAAATATCAAGCAAATTCGAGGAAGGACGAATTAACATATCACCAAGTAAGTTGGGCAAACCTGAGTAGAAGACCCGGCAGCCCGAGCTGATGAGGATGGCGGCTGAGACACGGCATGAGTGGCGGCCTGCATAGGAGTGGCGGCCTGGGTACCCAGAATGGTGGCCTGAGGAGTCCTCGCCACAATGTCCTATTACAAATTTGAACAAATCGAGTGAACACACAAGCAGGCAAAGAGATGGACATACAAGCGGGCATAGAGATTAGAACAAACCTGAAAGGCCGTAGTACCAGATGACAAGGCAGTAAAGCCTGGCAAGGGGATGGCGGCTTGTCCCTGTGAAGGTGGTGGCTGGCGGCCCGTGGCATCCCCAGCAGATGAAGGTGGCGGCCCAACGCTGGCGGCCGGAGAGGAGGCTGGCGGCCTGGAGCTGGCGGCCGGAGAGGGGGCTGGCGGCCCGGAGCTGGCGGCCTGAGTCGGAGCTGGCGGCCGAAGCAGAGTTGGCGGCCGGAGAAAACTTGGACCTGCGGACGGTCCGAGCTGATGTTGGCGGCCCGGTGCGAGTGGTGGCCGGCGTGTCCTCTTTTGCTAAATCCTATATTTTCAGATTCAGAACAGATATGGGATACTGTGTGATAGGATAAAGGTTTCTAAAACCTATGTCATAAATTGTTCTCGTCAAAACTTGGATCAAAGTGCACAAGGAGACACAGATCAAGAGACTTATGTAGTTACAGCAATCCAAGTTATAAGTTATAAGCAAGCAGCTAGTATGACATGGTATTCTAAAATCCTATGTCAGAAGCATTTAAGACTTCAAGCAGATAATGTGGCTAGCCCCAATGTGTCATCTAACAAACTTGGTGTTGAATACATGTAATTGAGAGATCCGCCTAACATCTACAGTCAAGTGATGCATACAGCTAATGTGTGCAACAAGTTGCCAGAACAATTCAAAATGTTGGATACAGTGCAAAAAGAGGAACAATCCCAGCATGTGATTCCAAAAAATTCAACTAACAACCAACCTCATCATGCATACATTCGCCGTGTTGCTAGCTAGTGACAGGAAACAGGATGCCCAACATACAAATTCCAAGTATCAAGAGATGCCAACAATTTAAAATTTATGTAATAGATACAGCAAGTATTAGAGTTCAGATTCCCAGCCTATAGTCATAGTCGCACATCATGCTCTACGAGTTCACAAGTCTTAGCCAACAAAACACAGGAGCGAGAATAGAACAAGGTAGCATAAACCAACCTGATCCATGGACAAGAGTGGCGGCCCGGGTCGAAACTGCTGGCGGCGCAGACAAGGCTGGCGGCGCGAGAGCTGGCGGCGCTGGAGCTGTTGGCGGCGCTGGGGCTGTTGGCGGCCGAGAGGCAGGCGGCGCAGAGAACCTGGCGGCGCTTGAAGACGCCTGGCGGCGCTCCAAGTGGGCTGGCGGCGCTCTCACCTGGCGGCGTTCCGAAGGGCTGGCGGCGCAAGGCGTTGGCGGCGCGGACTGGCGGCGGTCACAGGGGCGCTGGCGGCGAAACCGAGAGCTGGCGGCGGACCTGGGGCGCTGGCGGCTGGACTGGAAGCGATGGCGGCGCGTATGGGAGGCGATGGCGGCGACCTTCTTGGCACGCGGCCTTCCCGATCGACGACCCTCCTCGAAGACGCGGTGGCAGTGGCCTCCAAGAACGAGGACGGACTCCGAGATGATGACAGCGCTTCCCGAGACGACGATGCGGCTCCGAGTGGCGGCGAACGCAGCAGACGCGATGTGGTTGAGGCGACGCGACAAGGAAGAGGAAGAAGGGTGGCCGGCGGTTAGAAAGGAAGAAGAGGAGGAGAAAAAAGTAGAAGAAAATTTGAAAAAATGCCCAAAAAGTTTGACCTAAGAGGAAAAAGTGGCTTTTTATAGAAGTCATGAAATTAGGGTTTTTAAATGGGCCTATTGGGCCAGATTCAAGTTAAAAACACGCAGATTTGTCTTGCAGTGCTAATCAGACAAATTGCGCGAGGGGGGCATCTGTTAACTCCAAATATTTTTAAGCCCATGAAATTAAAATTCTTTAGGCCCATTGAAGTCGGCCCAATCTATGTCCGAAAGGCCCAATCCGATTCAAAGGCCCATTAAGCCCAATTCAATTTTTATCCGGATGATGCCAAGTGATGGTAAAGAAGCTGGCAACTCATGCAAGTAAATAGAGGAGGATCCGTCATCAAGACACAAGGAATCCCGAGCGCATTCACGACAGGGAGAAAAAATCATGGCAGCATTAAGAACTTGGAGAGAATCACGGACACTAGGACTGAGAGGCTGCAGCCTTGGAGAGGATTGTGGAAGCAGGACAGTTACAGAATCAGCAGTCAAAGGGGAGCGATTCCAACATCAATGCGGCGCACCAGTCAAGGGAGGAGAATCCGGGATGTTGAAGACTCTGCTGAAGACACACATCACCCAATCCCCTATAAAAGGCTAATGGAGACATGGGAGCTGGAGGATCAACAGACATACCCCTAGAGGACTCGCCTTACTATTATTTTACTTCCTGCAAGTTTCAATTCCTGTTCTTACATTCCTGCAAGTTTTCCATTTTCTTTACAGCTTTTTGCTTAATTATTGTATTCCCTTCAGTAATCCTTGTAATCCTCTTCAAACATTGTTCAATCAAAATTTTTGGTTAACACTTGGTAATAAGAGGATCTTTTATCTCAAAAAAAAAAAAAAATTAACAATGGATGGATGATTTTCAATGCCCATTATTTTGTGTCTTTATTGTACGCATTGCGATCTTGTCCATAGTTCCGCTCTAATATGATGTATGAGGTATATTGGTGATCATAAAGTAAGCATTGTGTGAATATTGTGTATTTGCATGTATGCTCCCAACAATACAGTTCTTCCTTACATCAACAATAAGCTAAGGTTACGTTGGTGGATTACCAACTTTTAAATTACCAGGAGGGCATATTACTAGTATAATAAATAGCTTAAAACCTTTTAAATTATGAAGAATGTACATTAGTATTTTGCTTCGAAAATACATGCAAAGTAGAGGAAAAAGAAGAGTTAAAAAAAAAGTTAAAAAGAAATATTGTGAATATAAAAGAAAGAGAACATGTGGATGAGGACTTGATATAGTGATCAAGTCTATTGACTCCCAACCTTTAGGTTGGGGGTTCGATTCCCCACCGGCCTTCTATCCCTCATTTTTGTCCCTTTGTAATTTGTGTGGCATGGACCAGTAGCGGAACTAGAATCTGCATCCAGGGTGTGCAAAAACTAAAATTATAATAGCTCGAGAATGGCTTATACCAATGTATTATTGTCATCCTATAATATCATCATATTTAATAAGCGAACTTGCTTTGAAGCAATTTTAGGATGAGTGACCTCTTGAAGGTCTCCCAGATGTGCGTAAGTCCAACGCACTAAAAAGATCTCATGTTAGTTTGTCAGATGAGCTTTCACTACTGGATCATGATAAAAGCTGCTCAATTCTGTAAGGGCCCGTTTGGATAGGCTTTTGAAAAAAGCAGAAGTCAAAAGTAGAAGTAGAAGCAGAAGTCAAAAACAAAAGCATGTAACTTTTGTGTTTGGATGGAATATTTGAAAAGCGGCTTTTTTAAAAATTATGTTTGGATGAATAATTACTAAAAATGACATGCTATTTAATATGATAATAAGATATATTTATAGTATAATTTATATTAATTAGTGTGGATATTTAAGTCTTTGCACATTTTACGAAGTGCTTTTGGCTTCTGCTTTTGGGGGAAGCATCCCCTGGGCTGCTTCTCCCAGAAGCATTTTTTTGGCTTCTCATGGTGCTTTTGCTTCTTTCCAAAAGCCAAAACAAACACCTCTTTTCTATCAGAAGTGCTTTTGGCAGAAGCAAAAGCCAAAAGCACTCCACCAAAAGCCATTCCAAACGGGCTCTAACTCTACTTACCCTTCCATTTCTCCATAAATTTAAAATTGGGGAAGAAAAAAGGGTTTTAACTTGAGGGATATAGGTTTTATTTATAAAAATATTACATTTATTAAAAATTGATAAATAAAAAACAAATTCTTCTTAAAATTTCAGGGTCAGTTGACCCCTTATTATATACTGCTTCCACCTTGGTATGAACTCTCATCATCCATTACTGTATAGGCTGTAAAAAAAAAAAAAAGAATAAAAAACAAAAAACAAAAGCACATGAGAGAGGAGTTAGTCAATCGCTCTCTATATTCCAATTATTTAAAAAGTAATTAAAAATAGTTTCGATGAAATTTGTATCAATTTGTATCGAGAAGCTAAGAAACTTAGCTACTCCCTCCGTCCCCATATAAGTGGCCCATTTCTTTTGGGCACGGGAATTTAGGTAGTGGGATTTAGTAGTTAAAGTGGTGTGAGTAAATTTGACTAATTCATCCATCTAATTTATAATGGTTACATTTGACTTTTAACCATATTTATTATTTAACTTTGACTTAATGTTATCGTAATGATGTAGAAAGACAAAAATAGTCAAGTGTGATCTTGTTGGAATCGTCTAATCGTATAGTTTTAGAATATATATTTTATATAATTTTTATTTATACCCATTTTGAGATATTAATGGTTAAACATATATAGGGACTTTGTGCAGAAAGTACAATTGTCATTATTGTGGGGTTTTTAATCATGTTTATGTTAATCTAATTTACTTAAAAGGGAAAGTGGCCACTTTTAATGGGACACCCCAAAAAGGAATAGTGGCCACTTTTAATGGGACGGAGGGAGTATATTTTAGGGGCCGTTTGGAATGGCTTATTTTGAAGTGCTTTTGGCTTTTGCTTCTGCCAAAAGCACTTTTGAAGGAAAATGAGTGTTTGTTTTGGCTTTTGGGAAAAAACAAAAGCACCTCGAAAAGCTGCAAAAGTGCTTTTGGGAGAAGCAGCCCCGGGGATGCTTCTCCGAAAAGCAGAAGCCAAAAGCACCTAGTAATGTGTGCAGAGTCATAAATGCCCCTATTAATTTATTTTAATTACACTATAAATATCTACTATTATATATAAATAGCATATCCTTTTTGGTAATTTACACATTTCAAAAGCACTTTTCACTTTTACATATCCAAGCACACTTTTGAAAAAAAGCTGCTTTTCAAACATTCCATCCAAACACAAAAGTTACATGCTTCTGCTTTTGACTTTCACTTCTGCTTCTGCTTTTGACTTCTGCTTTTTTCAAAAGCCAATCCAAACGGGCCCTTAGTGTGACGGATGGAGTATTGATGTTGGTTTTAAAGTTGGAGCAGAGCACATGTTGGCTGTGCATTGAAAGATCCTTTCTTCTTCAAGACTATACTCTTGTGAAATATCACTATCAATTGGAAATTGGATTGGGAAAAAATATGTTAAAAAAGTGAGAAATATCATGTGAGATTCTATCTCATGCATGACAAAAGTGTCTGCACTCTCATGCATGCTCAATTTCATTTGCTATACTTCCTAGAAAACTTTCTTCTTCTATTACATTTTTTTTTAGTGAAGTCGAAGTCAAAGAAATAGTGGTCGGAGTTTATGTCACACATATTACAAACGAATGGGAGGGATAGGGGCGAGAATCAAACCCGGTCCCAATGATAAGGTCAGAAGTTGGAGACTTGACCACTGGAGCAAGTTCTTATCCCATTCATCTTCTATTTAAGACCGATATTGTATTAATTAGATTATACCCTAATCAAGTTTTTTTTTTAAAAAGTTAATGGGAACAAATTCTTCCTAATTAATGACAATGCAAGATCTTTTCGTCCTTTTTCAAAAGTAACTTTTGTAGTCAACACTGATAATGCAACGCTATGGATATACGACGTTATGGATTATATATAATTTACGAACACTCTACATATTTTAGGTTTAATATGATTAATTAGAAAATTGGAGATTGAGGTTTTACATAGCGATCAAGTCTAACTAACTATATAATTGAGAACTTGAATTTCCACCAAACTCTTATCTCCTTTTTAATTTATTTAGCACGGAGTTTCCATATCTTTTTAAATAAAAAGAATTGTAATATATATTTTTAATAGAATTGAATGGATTCAATTGAGTAATACTACTTGTAACCGAAAAAATTGAGTAATACTACTACTCCAGTCTTGTTAATATATGTTAGTACAACTACTCCTTCATATGTAATCATATATACTCATTAATAAAAATCATTAGAAACAAATTTAAGATTTCCTATATTAGGTCAAATGAGACTTAGGGATATCTGATTATTATTTTGGAAAATCATCTATACTCATTAAAGCAAATTATTACAAACAAATTTAAGATGTACCTAATTTTGAGCCCAATAAAACATAGGGAATACTGGGTTATTTGGCAGAAAAAAATTAAGATTACTAACTTTAATTGTGCAATGAGTACTCCCATTCATGATCAATCTTTCTAATTATTTAATACTTCTATTACTTTGTTACATTGGTTTATTTAATGAATTTTCAACAAAGTTTTTGTAGGAAATTTTATGAATTTAATTTGACATGTGTCATTGTTTGTTTCTCATATGTTTAAGTGTCGGTTTAATTTAATGATGTCCCATTTTCTCATGCATGTGTTTCACTTGGAAGACAACTCATTTTAGTCTTCAACAAGTCTCTAGTCAAATATAAAATGTTGCAAAATCATGTGATCTGTTTTATTTTAACTTGTACTGAAATTAAGTAATTATAATCAATGGTAATTATTGTGCAATTCAAATCATGGACATTATGATAATAACAAGTATTGTGATACATGTTGGTAACATGCATGACTCATATTTTATAGATTTATTTAGAACATATATCACATGGATAAGACAATTACAATAATTTTTGCATCACTAATTAATCCGAATAAATACCCAAATAGTCCTGTAAGTTTCACTATTATTCAATTTGGTCAATAAATTATTTGATTATCTTAATTAATAATTCTATAACTTTCATATTTTAGCTGAAATAGTCCTAAATGCATTCAATACTCAATTTCAGACCCCTAAACTTTTAAATTATTCACCTTTATCCCCAAAAAAATTTTATTTTTTGCAATTTAGTCCTTATTACATATTTATATTTTTAAGAATGAGTGTAAAATTGCAAAATTTAAAATCTTTTTGAGTGTAAAAGTGAATAGTATAAAAGTTTAGGGACCTAAAATTGAAAAGTAAATGTATTTAGGACTATTTCGGCTAAAATATGAAATTATATGACCATTTGAGATAATCAAATACTTTATGAACCAAATTGAATAATAGTGAAATTTAAACGGCTGTTTGGGTATTTATTCCCTAATTAATCTGTTTATTACTAATTATACGTATAAAATATTTCTGACTAAAGTATTTCTTGTTCCGGCAATATAGCCCTAATAAAAATTGTTCACATGCATATTTATGTTTTTTTTTTTTTTTAAGTTATCTAATTCATCCAATTTACAAGTTGTCGAGTCATTATTAAGTATATTGGAGTATGTTTTAAATTTGAAGAGGTGTGTTGTTGCATGAACCAATGGTCTGACGCCCCTATATTATAATAAATGAGGAAATTAATTAATTAATTAGTTAATTAAGTGAATACTTTGAAAATGCAGAAATTTTTAGCAGGTGTTAGAATGATAAGAAATTTTTTATTTTTGAAAAGCACAAGAGAATTTAATTTGGCCATCGATATCAGGGAATGGTAATAATCCAAACCGGCCATGCATTTCGGCACAGATATACAAAAGTTTGTCAGAAAACCGTTCAAATATTAGTAAGAAATTTAATACTCTCTCCGTCCCATTAAAAGTGGTCCCTTTTAACTTTTGATAGTGTTCATTGTTTAATTTTAACTCAATTTTATTGTATTACTACAAGAAGAGAAAAATAGTCAAGTATGGTATTGTTAGAATCGTCTAATTGTATAGTTTTAAAATATACATTTTACATAATTTTTACTTATACCGATTTTGAGATATAAAGCATTTAACAATTGCATTGAATTTTGTGCAGAAGAGAAAATGATCACTTTTAATGGGACGGGAGGAGTATCAATTTAGTACGCTAAATATGGTTAATAATCAATTTAGGCCATAACAAGTAATCATTTCCACTTTTGGGCCATAACAAGTTTGAAATATGATTTTCGGCCATTACAAACCACCTTTGTTCAATTTTAGGCCATCTAGATTTTTTAAAATAATGGTTGACCCCAATAACTTTTCTTTATTATATTTTGACCCCATCAGTTAACTTACCAACTTGTGTTCTATTACATTTTGACCTCAAACTTTAGATTTTTCTTTGAATTAAGTACAATAACAGCTCATCATACTTCCGATAATTAAATTAAGCACTAAACTTCATACATTGGGTTTGACCGCCTTACTGCCGAGTTTCCTAAGCTTCGAGATTTTACGGACTTTCTCCAACCACGTAGCTGCGACCGATGGTTCGTCGATTCTTGGCTCCTTCAGCAGCAAACAACAGAGTCCTATTTCGTTTACTACCTTAGGACGTAACAAGATATGGGTAAAGGGGTTTAACTAAAATTATCAGAATATTTGTAATACTCGAAGCCTGAATTTTATTGAAGAAATATTAAAAATATTATTCAAACATAATTTCCCCTAATGGAGAAGACAAACACTTTGCTCCTCATAGAGGAAGCAAGACTCTTGGGGATGCACCCCATACTATTACAAACACAAAAGGAAATTTGCAGAAAGGGAAATATTACAAATGTTTCGAAGAGTTGGGAGGATTTTTCGATGCCTTCTATCTGCTTCAAACTTCTCTATTTATAGACGCCCGCGGACTTCAATTCCGGATTCCAATCTTCCTCTAATTTCGTGTGACGTCACTGCGTTCGTCACATAGCATTATTTTCCACCGGCTACATTATTGTCCTTCAGAAATTATTGTATTTAGGTGGCTATTTTGTCAACTCTCCACCATCCTTTGTCGGCCATTATTTGTCAACTACATCTATGTACTTTGTCGGCCATTCATTGTGGGGTATTGCCGACACCTCTTTTTCTCTTACATCCAGTTGTTCTCACTTTGGTTGTGAAAGTTTTTTTGGATGTTTCTTCCCTTTGTCTTGTTCGAATCCGGATTTCTTTTGGGTTACCCGAATTTTCGTGCCGAATAGGGGTTTTTCTTTTGGCCAACATGCATCATATTGCATGCCTTTTTTTCTGGTAGAGTCGGTTGCTGGCAATTTATTTTTCCATATGAGTAACCTCTTCTTTTCAAACGAAGCTTCCGCAAACTCAGTGCTTTTCCTTGTTAAGGAATTAACCAGGAACAATCCATTTAAATTGTTTGAAAATATTTTAAATGGATATTTGACCTTTTCCATCTTGGTGTGACAGACCCAAAATCCACATGCTCGTCTGGTAGAGATCTCATCTTCACTAATGGAAGATACCAACGGTAGCTTCTCTTCAGTGAACTTAACTTCGTTGAAAGCTATCATATCAGATCTTTGTAATTTTATAAAATGAGAGACCGGATAGGAACCTTTTCCAATGATTTTTGGGGCCGCTGAAATAAATATAAGCTCCAGAATATCTCCTCTTTGCAGGTGCGGTTTGTTCTGCTATGATTCATGCATCGCGCTACTTATCTAACCCGAAAGTTTTTCTATTTCCGGAAACCTTGGTGATGTTTTATGAACCGATGCTAATGCTCCGAATCATACCACTTTCGAGTCTCTTCTGGCTTCGACCCTTCGAGCATCCAGACCCTGTTGTATCGTCCGGATGTTTTGATCACCGTCTTGTTGGGTTAATTCCCCTTTTAGAAACTAGTTGTTCTCATTTTCCTTGGTAGTCCAGCCAGGCAGTAGAAAGGACATTCTCCTCTAAATTAAGGTGTCTGTCATTAGCCTAAGGTTAATTTCTTCCTCTTTTACCCCAGAGGCATTGGGTTGACTTGAACTTTCGGAAATGTGACTTTCCTCTTGCTCAACATTTTTGTCGGTATCTTACAATAGTTCCTTTGAAGTGCTTGAATCTGATTCTTCATATGTGACCACCTTAGCTTTTTGGGCACATTTCTCTTTGTTTACCAGGGAAGCTGATGCGTTCCTGATTGGCTCTAGTATCGATTCCCATAGCATTGTCATTGCAATATGGGAGATTCGAATATCATTGTGGACCATGTACACATCGCTCTGTAGTATTTGGCCAGCTGTCTTTGCATTGATATCCAACTGTCCAATATACTTTGATAGCTCCTCAAGATTTTCTCTGAGGTGCCTGAATCTCGTAATGATGGAATCTGCTTCAAATACATCTATCTCTCGTCAAGAAATCTGCCAGAACATTTTCATAAGATTTTATAACATCAATTTCATAAGTATAATACTGACATTTAACTAGCCATATGATAATACGAGCTTTTTCAATTTTTGATTCAAGTTTATTTCTTAGAAAAGCTCTAACATTAGTATCATCAACCTTTAAAATAAATTTCTTTCCAAGTAAGAATACAGACCAATTTTTAAATATTTTCCACCCTGCAAAGAATTCCTTTTCGTTAATGTGCCAAAGTTTGGCTTGTTGTTCGGTGAACAACCCTCCTGTGTATCTACGGGTTTCTTGACCCGTAGTTGTTTTTCTCATGAGCACTTCTGCCAATCGAAAATCATTGGCGTCTGTATAGACTACCAGCTCATCCTCATTTTGAGGTATCGCGAGTTTTGGCAAGTTATTATAGACTTGCTTTAGTTCGTGAATTCTCTTTGTATTGATTTCTTCCTATTTCCATCTAGAGCTTTCAGTCTCTTTCAGGAGTGGTTTAAAATCCCTTCTATATCTTGCAAGGTCTTTTATAAACATACCTGCAAAATTTACAACTCTCAAGAAACTCTGAAGTTGTTTCTTGTCCTTTAATATGTCAGGAAAATTGCGGATTCTCTCTATAATATGTTCCTGTAACTCTATCTCTACTTCATCAATTTGAACTCCTAAGAATTCAATTTTGTTAGCAGTGATGGTAGCCTTTTTCTCAGAGAGAAAAAGACCTTCCCTGCGACATGCATCTGAAAATATTTCAAGATGTTTAATATGCTCTTTAATATTTCGATATGCAATCAGAATTTCACCTATGTAGACGAACATAAACTCTAGATAATCCTTAAATAGATTATCCATCTTTCTTTGAAATATCTGAGGGGCATTAGAAAGCCCCATTGGCGTAACATTCCAAATATATTGCACCTGTGGGGTGGAGAATACCGTGAATTTCTTCGATTCACTCTCCATCTTAATCTGATAGAAACCAGATTTGCAATCAAATTTAGAAAACACTTTAGCACCTTTGATGCAATCAATTAAGTGTTCTCTACTTGGGATGTAATAACCATCAAATTGTATTATTTTATTAATACCTTGATAATTTATTACCAACCTGGGTTTATCTCTTTTTATTTCACCATGGTTTCTTACCAAGAATCCAGGGCTACTATAAGCTGAGACTCCAGGCTCGATGAGTTTAAGATCGATATGCTCCTTAATAATTTGCTGCATATCCTGCATAGTCATTAAGATGGGTTTCTATCAAACATACTTATATTTATATTGTTCTTTTACCTGTAGATTAGCTTCAATCTTGTTTTTATCCCACCATGCCAGAGGATCTTCGTTAAAGTTTCTCTGGATGAGCTTTTGACATTTTTGAGGGACAATTTAGTTTCTCCATCATCAATGTCTAATGAAGTTATTTTTAGTGACTTCATTTCCTGCATTGCTTCTTTGATGTTTATAATTTCCTCAATAGACGCTTCATCAAATCCTTGTTGTCTAAATGACAACAAAGACTTACCAAACTTTCTTTTATCCTGCATTTTTGGATAGGTTAGTTTGGCATCATTATTACTACGTTTGCTGCAAAATATTATTGGCAGTAGTATGTTGAATGCCTTTTTCTCTGCGCAACACATGTATCTCATTTCCACAACTTGTGGTAAATATTAACAAATTTCTTTTGTTATCTTGAACATATTTTGTAAAGGATTATATGAAATTATTACCTAATAAAATATCTGCTCCTGTATCGTGAAAATAAATAAGAGGCATTTTTCCCTGTTCATGTGGAAGTCTGTACTTTCTCTCATTGGACATGAGGTGGTCCATCAGGAAGTCTGTACTTTACCTTTTTGGTGTGTACTGGTCCAAATGCATCTTTAATATTTGCTTGGTTATTCTTGGAAGATCCATGAATATCCTTCTGCTTTTCTTGATATCCGAAATGCCAAATTTCATATTCAACATTTCTTTCTTTAGTTTCAAGATCTCCTCTGTTGTTTGATCCAAGTTATCAACTTTTCCAGGTAAAATCAATACCTGGTTACCATAATCTTGAATCGTTTTTTGGATTTTCCTTAAGTCCTGTGAGAACTTAGAGCTACCCGGATCGATTTCTTTCCAATCAGTTCCTCTCATTTTTATGAAAAGAAATCCTTTTAATAGTATCTTGTCTCTTGGACAAGTTCAAGATTTCCTCTGAAAATTTCTAATTTTTATTTCCAAATTTTGGAAATAACTCGTAGGTTTCAAATTATTTGAATCCATAAAATAATTAAATCTTCACCATTAAGAGATAAAATATTATAAATAATATAATTGATATGTTTTTCAATAAAACCTAGGCTCTGATACCAATTTTCATACGCTTTGGGTGTCATCTTTATATGAAAATCTAAGTTTATTAAAAGATGACTAAAGCATATAAAGTCAAGCTTTCTTGGGGTGTGAACGAAATAAAGAAAAAGTTGTTGGGTTCCTTTATTAATTTCAAATAGGTTATATGGCCTAAATTTTATAAAATTGTGTTTGTTATGGCCTGTTTTCATAATTACAACTTGTTATGGACTAAAAGCGGAATAGCCTCATTGTTATGACCCTTTTTAAACATTAACCCGCTAAATAAAGATGCATCTGCTTGATAATATTTTAACAAAACAGATTTTTCTGATCTCTTAAAATTTAGTGGTTAGATCGATGTTTTTATAAGGGTTATCTGCATTGTGTATAAATGGGTCTTAGATCCCAAAATCTTGAAGAAGTAACTAGAACTTTATAACTCTTCAAGTGATCAAAGGGTCTCAAAGGGATCTGACAATTATTTTTTGCTTTGTTGATTTCCAAGCAACTTCACCCACACCTAATGTGAATAAAAAGCCACCAGCGGATTTCATCTCATTTGAATCAGAAATCCAATTAGCATAACTTAATCCCTCTGACACTACAGAAAATCTACTGTAGCAGATACCATAATCCACAGTACCTCTCAAGTTCGCAATAGTCTCGATAATGCAGCCCAATGTTCGTTGCTAAGATTATGAGTATAGCTGCGCAATCTACCAACAACATAAGCTATGACAGGTCTTGTGACATTTGTTAAGTGCAACAAACTACCAACAACCCTAGCATACTCCAATGAGATACACTGGGATCATAAAGAGTACTCACTGAATTCACCTCAAAGTAACTGAACTTTGAGAATTTTCTCCACATAGTGTTCTTGAATCACCGTGATTTCAGTATTATTCATATTCATTTTCTTTCTCAGAATAACACTTGCTTCCTTCAAATCCATCATAAAAAATTTTGAAGAGAAAAATTATTTAGTGGAATTCAATATATTGAGTGAAGTTCCCAAAATTAGCACGTCATCCACACTGACTCTGCATTGGTTTACTTCATATATACACATTTATCCACATTGACTGAAGAAAATCTATTTCTAAGTATAGTGTGATCAAATTTCTCATGCCACTGTTTAGGAGCTTGTTTTAAACCATACAAAGATTTTTGTATCTTGTACACTTTCTTTTCTTGTTCTCTAACCATATACCCCTCAGGTTAAACCATATAATTTTTTCGTCTAGATGACCTTCAGAAAGGTTGTTTTAACATCCATTTGATGGACACTAGGTTATATATCGAAGCTAAAGCTAACAAGACTCGAATCGAAACGGTTTTCGTCACTGTAGCTAATGCATCGACATAATCGATATTCTTCATTTGGGTGAAACCTTTCGCCACCAATCTAGTTTTATACTTCTCTATAGAACCATCTGGATCTAACTTCCTTTTGATAATTCACTTGCAACCAATTGCTTTTGCCCCTGCTGGTAAATCAGCTAAAATCCAGGTTTAATTTTCTAAAAGAGAGTCAATCTCAATTTTAATAGCCTTTTTCCAGGGTATCAGAAGATGATATTACTTCAGAATATGTCAAAGAATCCTCATTAACGAGGTAAGTATAAAAGTCACCACCAAAGGATTTTTCTTTCCTTTGTCTTTTATTAATCGCTTAGGGGTCTTCTAAAGCCTTAGTAATTGGTTCATATGGTGTTTGATTTTCAAGATTTGATAGATTAAGTGGTATATTTATCAACATTATTTCCTGACAAAGGAAATATGTTCTAAAATAATTCATCATTTTTGGTCTCTAGTATAGTGTTGATTTCTAGTGAATCATTTTTTAATAATAGAAATCGATATGCTGCACTATTAGAAACATAACCAATAAATGCACAGTCTGCTGTTTTCGATCCAATCTTCCTTTTCTTTTGGGTCAGGAAGCATGACTTTAGCTAGGCACCCCCAAACTTTTAAATATTTTAGGTTATGTGAATAACCTCTCAATATTTCAATAAGAATCTTGCCAGTCCCCATAAATCTGGATCAAATGATGCACTCACAATCATTGAGTTCACCATTGCTTTTAGTGTTTGATTTTGCGTTCAGCAAACCCATTGAATCAGGAGAGTAGTGTGGATTTAATTCATGAATTATTTCAACCTTGGAGAATTCACTCAGTTGAGCAAATTCTCCTCTTCTGTCTGATCGTAATATTTTGATTTTTTTTATTTAGTTGATTTTCCACTTCACCTTTATACATTAACAATATAACATAAACCTCATGTTTTGTTTTTTAAGCAAATAAATTTTAGAGTATCTCGAGTGATCATCAATAAATGTGACAAAATATTTGTTGCCATGTCTAGTTGGCGTTAGGTTAAGATCACATGTCTGGATGAATTAAATCAAACAAGTTAGATTCTCTATTAACAATTTGGCAAGATTTCTTAGTCAATTTCGCTTTACCACATGTTTGGTATTTATTCCAATCTACGTTATTGAAATGAGGCATTAGTCCTAAAACATGCACCTTCTTGACATAAGAAATATTTAAATTCCATAGCATGCCAAAAATCAAGAGAATCAATCAAATAAGCAGAATTATAAGCAATTTCATTAGAAGCCAAATTCAGTACAAAGACTCCCTGGTTACATTAGCCTTTTCCAACAAGAACATTATTTTTAGTCATAATAATCTTGTCAGACTGAAAAGACTCTTTCACTCTTGTTTTGTTCAACAATGCCACATACACTAAATTGGCCCTAATATTAGCAAGATGAAGAACATCTTTGAGAGATAAGGTTTTTCCAACAGACAGCTTCAGGTCCATTTTGTCGTTTCTCAATACTTGTATAGTCCTTCCATGACAAATCACTTCATCGTCTCCCACTGGAGTGTAGGAAATAAAGGCATCTTTATTTGCACAAATATGCCTCGTGGCTCCTGAGTGACTACCCAATTCATATTAATGTCTTTAACAACTAAATTAATTTAAGATATAATCGTGACAATCACATCATCGTCATTACTCTCATTAATAAGGGTTGCTCGTGGTTTATTTTTATCATCTTTATCATTGTTGTCATTTTTAACGTAAAATTTACATTGCGCCTCATAGTGCCCATTTTTCCCACAAACATAACAATGACCAGATTTCTTTTTCTTATTTATTTTTGGCTTCAACACATTATTTAAAGTCACCTGTTTAGGCTTCCCCTTTTCTTTCACTAGATTCGCCTTGGCCATAGTGGGTTGCATGGCAGAGGCCCTGGCTAACTTCTGTTTAGCATCTTTGATCATGATGTAGCTGGTCAGTTCCTCTAGGGTCATCTTTTTCTCCAGATGCTTTAGTTGCATCTTCTAGTTGTTCTATGATGGGGGTAATTCCTTTTTTTAACAGCTCAGATACAAATTCATCCTAGAGGATGATTTGTCCTACTTCGATTCTCCAAGTTGGTGATACTTATGTATCTGCCCAATTATTTTTTTACCCTCCGTCATCTCCCAACGATAGTAATTGTTGCAGACATATCTCCATTTCACACAATCCTCCGCAGTATATTTTGTTGTCATACTCTTCCAGATAACCCTTGCTTCTTTTGCCCAAAATACACATCAAATAGGTTATCCGAGAGAGTAGACACAATGATGTGCCTACATAACTTGTTTGCATAATTCCAATTTTCTGAATTCTCAGTTGGGCTGGGCGTTGTTAATGCCCATACAATTCTGTGTACATTAAGGAGGGAGTATACACGATCTTTCATCGTCTGAAATTCTGTCCATGGAACACCTCAATCTGGGATGTATTTGGAAAAGGTTTTGCATAGTGTTGAATATGTGAATAGGCGGACATAGATAAGGTAACATGTACTACAACAGCGACCCCCGCAGGTAAAAAAAGATTGATATATTTGGGGCCGGTGTGGCAATGTCCTTTCAGTGGTATCAATGAGGGAAGGGCTTCCAGACATGTTATAAGTTCTTTATATTGTTATAAAATGGAAATCGCCAAGGAAGCAGACAAAACGAAACAACAAAGGTTTAGAGAGAAAGCAGAAAAGAGAAGAAAATAAGTTGTTCCCGCGGTGTGCAATGCACTGGACTAAAGAACTTTTTGGTGAAGACCTCCAGGCTTCAACGGGCTATCTGCATAGGAGGCAGAAACATGAATCATTGTCTGGCAGTGGAAAGACGAGGAGAGTGAGATGAGTTATATTTCTTTTTCTACCGTGAATGGCAGATAGAGTCTCATGTTTATACCAAGAGGAGAGATCTGTTGCCCACCTCCCTTAAGCCGTTCAGATCCAGAAAAATAGGATGACTGGTTGCCCAATCCATTCGCTCAGACCTGAGAAACTCTCAAGTCTCAACAGATCTCTACTTCTTCATTTCCTTGACTCGGTAAAACTCGATTGATGGGTTTTACAATACCTAAAAATAGATTAACACCATCTTGTGACACGTTTCCCTAAATAAAAATATCGTAGTCTAAAATGGAAGGGACTCCTTCTGATGACCCAGAAAATTTATTATCTCTAACATTAAAGTTATATATTCAATTGAAAATGAATGTTGTGTTTGGTAAAATATGCTAACATTTAGCGTTAGAACTTTAAAAATTACTATAAGAATAATATAAATATTTTACATACTCATAGCCAAATTCTATATTAAACCCTCACCGCTAAACTTTAAATTCTACCCCTCCCCAACTTTTAACTTTTCAAACTAGAATATATATATAAACTCTAATTTTAATTTAAACTCAAGCACCAAACACCAGTTCATAATATCTTAATTTAAAATTACTTTTCACCATTAATTTCAAATTTCAAAATCTAAACTCCAAACTCCAAACTCTATTTATTTCCCAGATAGGCGAAATAATGATTTTTCCACTACGTATAACTCAAACAGGTATCCAAATAAGCCATGAGTAATTCAGAATTAGAAATGACGAAAATAAATTCATATACGTACTATGTGTGTATATAGTGTATATATATACTCTATCTGTCCTAGTAAAATTTTGTTAATTGAATTACGTAGTTTTAAACTATATATTTATATAAAAAAATTTCTAGTATACAATTTGAAATATTATTCATGAAAATAATATATTAGATAATGTGTACAGAACAAACGAGTGAAGATCGGCAGAACGGAGATAGCATTATTGTAGGGTCTGTTCTGCATGCAGAACTGTAGTTGCAAACTGGAGCTGTAGGGAGTAGCTTATTTTTAACGCTATAAGAAGTAGCTTCTAAAAATAAGTTTCCAAAAGTTCTCAAAAGCTAGTGTATAGAACAAAACTTTTTTTTTAAAAAAAAAGTTAAAGCTACCAAAAGTTCCCAAAAGTTACTTGCAGAACAGACCCGCAGTATACTTGTAGTATAAAATATGCAAGAAATCTATTGACTATTCATTAGCAAATCCACTCACCCCAAACATCCCATAGAACCACAAAATGAGAGTTAATTACCCATACCTGCTGGCTAGAGGTGTCAAGACGGGCTGGCGGGGCGACACGGGCCAAGCCCACTCCAGCCCACCATTTCGCGGGCTTAGGCGGGCTGGGCCCACGGCGGGGCGGGCGAGAATAACCTCAGCCCAGACCAACCCACCGGCGGGTTGCGGGCCAGGCGGGCTAGCCCGCGGTTTTTTATTTAATTAATAAATTAAATTTTAATTATATAATAAATTGTATAATATTTTTATTTATCCAAAATTAAATACATTAACTAATTTTAAAATTAAATAATATTTTTAATAAAATCTAAAATGATTTAGTTTAATTTTGTATAGTATTCTTTTTGAAAAAAATTAGTTGAAAAAGTAATGTTAAGTAGCTCATGTCATATAAAATGTGCTTTAAAATTATTCTAACTTAATTTAGTTAATATAATTCAATTTATAATTAAAAAAATTATAAATTAAATTATATTAACTAATATCAAATTAAAATATATGAATTCAAATAATATTCAACTAATCAATATTGTTAAAAATACATATATTATTTAGATTTTTATAACAAATTCAACAAAAAATTAAATAAATTAAAATTTTGGCTTAGCCCGCGGGCTGGCCCGCACCCGCCGCGGGCCAGCCCAAGCGACGGCGGGTTCAGACGGGCTAGCCCATTTAGGCCCGCTTTCAAACGAGCCTTTGTTTTTTCAGCCCAACCCACCCTTTTGGGAGGCGGGGGCGGGCTGGCCCAACGGGCCAAGCCCATTTTGACAGCTCTACTGCTGGCTGCCCCTACATATCCCAGGTCGTCCCCATTACCATTTATTTTCTAACATTGCATCCACATATAAATGGCTCAATTGGCTCAATTATTTCTATAAAAAATCTGTAGTGGATTTCTATGGGTCTCTATAATTAATTAATAGACAGTACAATACTATAAATGTCAGGAAAAAAAGTACCAACAATTATTTACCAATATTTTTGCATATATTAAATTAAAGAATTCAACTAGCTAGATTATTGATTTATTTTCATTTTCTAAAATACGGGAATAATATTCCCAAAAGTTAGAAAATTAAAGTAATTCATTAGCTTTACCCAATTTTGAGAAAATATTCTTTTTTTTTTTCTTTCTAATTTCCATAGTGAATAATCTGTTTTATTCATTTTTTTATAATAAATTAGGCGTAGAGAGTGCACCGGTGCATGTCAGTGTAAATTTTTTTTAATAGTTAGGCATACAAACGCAGTCATAAAAAAAGCAGTAGCCCAAGATATAAGCGATGTGAGATATTTGAATACTTATCTTGGAAACGACAAGATACTAAATGAGTATCATCGCTCTGATACCACATTAAAAGAAAAAAATTATTTACCGATGAAATTTTCCTAGTACAAGTACATGGCCCCTTGAACTTTTCGAGGACTTGTGCTCCCTCATTCGTCCACGCCCAAGATTTCGTCACACAAAATTGACCGTGGACTAATCCGAGGACAATTTTTCCTATGGACATTGTCGAGGACAATAACACAGTTGTTAGAAAGAGGATGCATTCCAATCCAAAATTAATTGAAGATGGGTGGAGTGACCCATGTCCATATAAACAATGTAATATCCCGCCATAAAAGCGATGTGGGGATAATTTAACAAGTTTCCATTCGAAATATTAATTAAACAGCTATAATCAAATAACCACTCAAACCAAATATATATATATTTTTTGAATAGTCTATACAGCTTAGGAAAAGGGTGATGAAAGTCCAAACCACATAAATTACAAAGAACAAAGGGGGGATAAGGGGATGTGGAATCGAACTCCCAACCTATATCAGGAATGGGTAAGTTGACTATTAAAGAAGTCATCATCCATTGTGTTGACATGATACACAATATAGTACTAGTATATTATTAAATGTCCATCACAAATTGAAGGAGAGATCATCAATGCAGTTATGGTGTCTGATCGATATGGGGCAAAAAGGGTCAGCTCATTATTTATTTACTAAAAACTATATTATTGGGCAGAAAAATTTAACCAAATATACTTTTATAAAAAAAAAAACCAAAATATTTTTGGTCAAGAAAAAAAGATCAGAGACAAAGTTGATTGAATGAAATTTTTAGATTTAAATTATCTGCAAGTAGCAAATTTTTAGATTTAATTACATAAGATTTTGGTTGCTTAAATGTAAAACTTCGGGTGTCTTCGCCCATTTGGAAAACTTTCATGTGTGACATTCCTTTTTTGTTTGAAAAAATAATTAGAAAAAGGAAATGTAAGAATATGTATGATTGCTCTTATTGGTGTCGGCAGAAATAAAAAATTGATGGAGAGAAAACATAGTAATGTACTGCCGAAATGGTTCCTGTATTGGGAATCTATTTTCCCAGTATATATACTGGACTAAATTACAACCATTGGATATGAAATTAAATCAAGGGTTAATATTGAAGGTGGGGCTAAATATGTCTTTATACTTATTGAAGTTAAATCATGTGATGCCTGACCGCTTTTTCCTGCAACATAATCTTCTTTTAATCATGAATCTTGGTTCGCAAATTTTGTTTTTTGAATTTGCAGAGTTTCTAGTCCAGATTTATATTAAGTGAATTTGTTAAGAAGTCGAATCATTTGAATCTGAATTTGACATTATGTAATGTAGCATTCTGTCATATTGAAGAATACATTCTGTTTCACAGTACTAGCCATTCTGTATGCATATGTACTAAAAATATAATTCAATCTGTATAATCATTACGATTCTATCTTGGAATTCTAGACATTCTATTTTAGTCTACATAACATTCGTTCTGTAAGAAATACTCTCCTGAAGTTACATGCACGCATTCTGTATGTTTTCATATGTGATGTCTTAGATGATAAAATTCTGTCTGAAATATTCTAACATGTTGTACCAAAGTTACAATCATTCTGTTTTATAATGAAGAAAACATTCTGTCTCACAATACTAGCCATTCTGCCTCACAATACTAGCCATTCTATATAGCATATGTACTAAAAATAATTCAATATGTATAATGCTCTCCTGAACTTACACGCATTCTGTATGTTTTCATATGTGATGTCTTAGATGATAAAATTATGTCTGAAATATTCTAACATCTTGTGCCAAAGTTTCAATCATTATGTTTTGTAATGAACAAAACATTCTGTCTCACAATACTAGCCATTCTGTCTAATAATACTAGCAATTCTGTATATATATGTACTGAAAATAGTGCACCATTCTGTCCGAAAGATTTTGACATGCTGTCCCAAAGTTCCAATAATTCTATTTTATTGCTGCACTGTAGTTGAATTTAAAGAGTCGATAGCCTTCTCCTCCACTTACCTTTTTGGCGGTCATCATTACTGAAAAAGACAATGCAAGCCAAAATTTTAAATTTACATTTATTTACATAATAAAATAATAAAATATAGTAAATTTCATCAATACCCTCATATCATCTGTACCATTGGATTAATATATTTTTAGATCTGATGGCTAGAATTAAGTGAAATAAATTGCAACATGTACTGCCCAGGATAGGAACCACATCGATGTACTGTATACCGTCACTACAAAAATTTTGCCCGAAGACAATGATTGAAGGTGACAACTGACAAATAAGGCGGCAAAATTCGAAAACCAATGAAACTTTAGGTGATACTCCCTCCATTCCTAATACATGTCTGTTTGGATAACAATTCCACAAACCAAGAATACCTATGATTGCCATATATTTTGATAATTTTGCCCCTCCTTTATGTGGATTTGATTTTTTCTAGGTTTGTCATTGATAGTAGTGAAGGGTAATTGACTATGATATAAATGTATAAAGTGTCACTACAAGAAAAAAAAACAGTTTAGCGACCGTCAAATTCGGTCGCTAAAAGAAAATACGGGTCGCTATTTCGGCTTAGCGACTGTTTTAAGACCGCAAGACGCCGGTCGCTAAAAGGCCCGTTAGTAAATTTCCAACAACCAGAAAAAAAATTCGGACCGAATTTAGCGACCGATTTAGCGACCGAAATTTTAGGCCGCGAAACTTAGCGACCGAATTGGCGACTGAAATATTCGGTTGCTAAAAAGATCTCAATTTTTTTAATTTTTTGATTTTTTATTTTCGTGACCGCATTAACGACCGAAAATCTCGGTCGCTAATTTTAGCGACCGAATTAGCGACCGAAAATTTCGGTAGCTAAAAAACTTCAAAATTAAGAAAATTTTTGATTTTTTATTTTTGCGACCGCATTAGCGACCGAAAATCTCGGTCGCTAATTTTAGCGTCCGAATTAGCGACCGAAAATTTCGGTAGCTAAAAAACTTCAAAATTAAGAAAATTTGAACTCAGTTGGGCTCGAACCCACCACCTCCTCATCGCCAAGCCACACTCACTCATAACCACCTCGACCAGCCTTTACAACACAACTAATAGCCCGCCATATGTCATTTATAATAATCCCTCAGACGTGCTGGGGAGAAAGCTCGAACCTTGGTCTAAAGGTTCAAACCACGCGCGCGTACCACTGGGATGCCTCATGTTTCATGTCATTGTATGGAATGTGTTATATATAATATATATCTATAAATTTGTAAAGTCATATCTTAAAAATAAAATAAAAGCTTAAATTATTAAATAAAAACTTAAATTATTAAATAAAATATAAAAAAGTAAAATTATTAAATAAAATAAAAAAAAGTAAAATTGTATCTAAAAATTTGTAAAGTCATAACTTTCATATTTCACTTTTAACACTGTTCATTATTAAATAAATAATAAAATTAATTAATTATATTATTAAGATAATAAAATTAAAATAAAAATGAAATAATATTAATGAAATATTAATATAAAACAGATAATTAACTAAGTATAATAATTAAATTAAAACTTTTCAATATAAAATATTAAATTCAATAATTAAATTCAAAATAGAATAAAATATATAACATAATTAATTAATAAAAATAGAGGAATTAAATAAAATAGTAAATTATTCAAAAATTTAAATAGAATAAAATAATAAAATATTAATTTTAATTAAAGAAATAATTAAAATAAATAAGTAAAATCAATAAATAAAATAATTAAATAAATAAGTAAAAGAAATAAATAGATAAATAATAAATTCAATAAATTATTAAAAATAAAAAATAATATTCAAATTAACTGATAACATAAAAATAAATAATTATTTATATTAATAATATTATTATTCTATAATAGTTATAAAATAAATTCGAAGTAAAACTTAAAATAAATATTTAAATAATAAAATAAATTTCTAAATTTAAAGAGAATATTATTAAATTAATTTAAAATAAGTTAAATATAAAAGAATTATAAAAAGCTTAGCAACCGAATTTTTTGGTCGCTATGTCGTTCGCTAACCATAATAAAAAGTTTTAAAATTTAAAAAAAATGAAAAAAATTAGCGACCGCAAATTCCGGTCGCTAATTCGGTTGCTAAGAGGGACCCATTTTTATGTTGGTCGTTAATTCGGTCGCCAGTTAGCCACCAAACCTCATCGGTCGCAATTTCAGTCGCAAATTTGCGACAGAAAAAGTTCGGTCGCTAAATCGGTCGTTAACATCAGCGACCGTCATTTTCGGTCGCAATTTCGGTTGCTAACAGCGACTGCATTTATTCGGTCGCTAATTTCGGTCGCTATATTGACTTTTCTTGTAGTGTCAACTATTTAGTAATATTTTTTTATCTAAAAAGACAACTAATAAGGAATGAAGGGAGTAATATTTGTCGCCCTCTTTATCTTCTTCAGACAAAGTTCTTGAAGTGATATAATGTCAATAAGTGGGGGTGGATATCATGTTAGGAATTTAGTGTCCAATAAAAACTAACACTACATACAAAGGTGTTTTTTGCATTTTGTTTAAATAATAAATTTATTTGGTTATATTGAAATATTTGTCTTTGTTATTTTTTACTATAAGTAATGCTCACGTTAAAAACTAACTACAAATAATAGGCGGGATGATAAAAATCCTACTAATGTCCTTGGGTAACCAACAAAACCCAAGCTACTCATGGAGGAAAACAAAGAGTGGTGTAAATCTGAAAAAAAAAAAAAAAAAAAAACCTTTTAGTCCCATAAGTTTTTTCAATTTCCAAAACCATCTTATAAATATCGAATTAGACGAATCCGTCCTATAACTACCCTAATTATCACCGAACCCGACCATGAACCGCTTTTTTCGTTAATCATCACCGAACGTATCCCATAACTTCTCTAATGGAGGCACTACAACAAAAAATTCATTTTCCGAGGACAAGGTCCTAGAAACGATATGATTCCAAGGACTTGTCCTCGAAAACTAGCTCCAAGAGACACCGCCATCGGAAAACAAGTCCGAGGACAAAATCGAGGACAAATATTAGGTAGTAAATTTCCGAGGACAAAATCCTTGGAAAAGTTCAAAAATTAACCCTTCCAAAAGGGCATGACCTTCCAAAGTTCGCGTGGCGTCCCTTGAGTAATAATAGCATAATGCATGCTCATAACCCAAGCCAGAGGCCATGCATTTCAATCGCCAAATTTAGTAGCCTCCCATATAAATATGCACCATTCCCACAGATCTCCACTTTCTTTGGGCTGCCAACGTTCTATCATCCATACGGAGAATCATTCCACTCCCGTCCCACATGCCATTCCACCCATTTTATTTAGGAATTTATATGTGATGTAATAAGTATGGAATTTTAATGTAATTTATTTATTGATGTAGTCTGATAGTTGTAAATTGAATTTATTGATGTTAGTGATTTTGAAATTTTAATCAATTTATTTGTTAATGCATTAATGTGATATGATGTGAATATGTTTGATAATTACTAATTTAACTATTTTATAAAATAGAAATGGGAGTTAAATTAAAAGTTATTAGGATGACCAAAAGAGAAAGTGGGGATATGAAAATTTGGACAAAAGGGGAGTAATTGCAATAATATAATGTCAAAATTGATCAATAAAGAGAATATAAATAACCAAACGCAGTTGACTTGAGTGGTATGGGGCTCTGGCAGCTTAAGCAAAGGTCTCGGGTTCGAGCCTTTGTGTATGCAGAATTCTGCTTTGGGAGAGGCAACCCTTCAATGCCCACCAGATCCTCGAGGGATTAGTCTTGGGTCCATTGTGACCTGGGGATACCAGGTACTCGCCAAAAATATAAATAAAAATGGATCCATAAAATGGGATAATAACCCGACGGAGAAAGTAATCAACTAGCCTCGCTCTCTTAAAATACCCATCTTTTATACAGTGCGGTTCCAGTGCAGCCACTCATGAATTATGTAGGTGCATGTTTGGCTAGTGGTGAGCCAATGATCTTTTTCTCCTCAAGGGAGGCTATCGGAAAAGGATCAAACCGATTACGGGTCCAGATTAATAATAATGCGCCTAAACTTGACTAATTACACCCAAACTTCACTGAATATTATATGGAATTATAATGGCAAACCAGATACAATGGGGAATCTACCAGTTGTTAAGGAACAACGGCGAATTCACCGGAAAAAACTGGAACCAAACTACCGGTTGCTAAGGAACAACGGCGGATTTGGAAAATAACCGCTACAAGCTAAGCTAGAGTTTAGGAAAAACTGTAAAGAAAGCAGTAAAAGATACAAACAATTAAATTTGATAAAGGAATTTGGGGGTTGGATTGATCTCTCGGATTCTGTGCATGGCAACCCCTATTTATAGCCGGAGCTTGGTAACCGCTTCTCCGGCCTATTTCTTTGAGCCGATTTTTGCCTCCCCTTAATCGGCTGACTTGGCTTTGTTTTGGCCGAAATCTATTGTCTTTGAGATCTTTCTCTGTTCGGACTTTTCGTCTGTTATAGATCGTCCTCCTTTAGTTTCTCGGCCCACTTGATTTTAAGCCCATCTCCTTTAGAAATCCTTCTTTGGCCCATATTGTATGGCCCAATTATCTTTTTCGTGGCCCACTACCTCTTGTGGCCCCAAAAGATGCCCTCCTTACTTGGGCGGATTTTTGTCTCGAAAAGAGCTCAAGTAACTCTCTCCCGCTTATTCTATGACGGTTATTTGAGCAATCCCGTCATCATTACCCTATTTACATAGACTGTTCTCCCCTAAACAAACTGTCTTTCTCCTGCCCTTTCATATTCCTCTCCGTCTTTCTTCCCTGTTCACTTTCTCCAATGGATCCTCGTTCTATCCCCTTTCTTTCCTCTGAAATTCTTAAGATTTAGAGTTCATTTGCCTCTCGCTCGGCCGTTCGTTATCTTCCAGAACATTTCTACACCCTAGGCCCTCTAGGTATCCCTGAAGAGATTGATGAATGTACTGCCCGCATTTTTGAAAACCGTTCTGTACCATTGTATACTTCCTGGTTTTCTTCTCAACTTTTTTCTCCATCTTTCACCAATTGGCCTTCACCTCCTGCTGACTATGTGGCTTGGTATTGTCATCTCGAACCCCATTGTCGTGATTCTTGGTCTAAATCCTACACTCGTCTGTTGATTCTTCTTAGTACTTTGCCTTTTCCAACCGACCTTCGTCTAATTCAGGCCCTTCTGTATTTTTTGAATTCTTCTGTTAACTGTTTCTGCTTTCCCTGGGGTATGATGACTCCCACTATCCAGGATGTGAAACTCCTTTTGAATCTCTCTGTTCGTGGGGAAAATCTCGGTGTTGCCTCCGAATCTCATCCCAAAGAGAAGACTACTGGCTTTCGCTCCTCTAACACTTTTCACAGTTGGATTGTCAATCATCAAAGTGACGCTTCTTCGCATGCTCTTCATCCTCAAGAACCGTTGGCCTTCATGATGTATTTTCTGACGCGGTTCTTTTGGTGTACTCCTTCCAAAGGAGTTCTTGTCGAAACCTTTCCTTTGGCTTCTGCAATCCTTAACAAAGCAATCTTGCCGTTGGCCGATTTCTTCCTTGCTCATTTGTACGCAGGTATATCGGCTACTGTTTCGGGTTGGGAGAAAAATTTCTCGGATAAGGCTCGAGGCCCTCTATGGTTTCTTCACTTATGGTTGGTTTGGCATTTCTGTGATATTTCTAGTTTCCCCCACACGACATTTGTCCTGACCATTTCGTTGGTCCTGATCTTCTGGGGACATCTCTTCCTGCTATGTCGATTCCGCATTGGATCAGCTACTTCTTAGGCCGAACTGCTGATCAGTCTTTTTCTCAATACTACTATCGGAAAGCCGGTTTTGCTTTGGTGCAAGAGATTGCAACTGCCCCCTTTGGTACTCCTCTTCCCGTAGCTCTTGCTCAAATTTGGAACCGATGCATTCTTCCTCGTCCTATCTTTAATGGTTCCACGGCTCTACCTAATGCTGCCATTCCTTTCGAGGTCTACAATCCTCATTTGGTTAGTCGTCAGTTTGGCTTCGGCCAGGATTTAGTAGAGGCCCATCGGATCGACAAGCGACTTACTCCTTCCTCCAGCCGCCGACAATGTTCCCTTCATCATCGGCGTTTAATTGACTTTGAAGTGCCGAAGTTCCTTGTTCGTCCTGGACTTTCTTCATCTCGTTTTCGGCTTTGGTGGGACGGCGTTGCTCGTACTTTCTTTAGCGTCGACCGTAATCCACTCTTGCGGCGAAGTGGTTTCCCTCCTATTTTGCCTTTCTCTGCTTATCCTATGTCTTCACCGGACTCCACTCCTCAGCGCCTTCTTGGTTCGCCTTCTTCTTCTCGTCCGGGTATGTTTCTTTCTTGATTGTTTTTCTCCTTCTCATCTCATATATTTTTTTTTATTACTTATTCGACTGTCCTTCTTGAATCTAGGTGTCTCTCGTCCTTCTACCTCGGACCCTGGCCGAAAAATGCTCATTTCCTCTTCGGCCTCCCTTACTGGTTCTCTTCCTCCTACCCAGAATCGGAAGCGTTCTTCTCGTTCGCCCCTTGGCAGGATCCCTGCTACTCATTTTATGGTTCGTTGCTTTTTCTTTCTTCCTCTTGTTTCTTCTTTGCATATTTCTTCTTCTTCTTTTTTTTCTTAGACTAGCCTTTTTTTCTCCCTTCTTTTTTTTTTTTATGTTTCTTCTGCTCTGCCGTCGTCCACCATTTCCCCTGTTTTGACCGCAGCTACGAACCCCCTCATTATTGAGCCCCGTATATCGACCGATGTTACTGATTCGGCTGCTCCCACTGGTCCTTCTTTGGCCGAACCTCAGAGACTGGTCCAGGGTCTTGTTTCGACCGATCCTGTTATTTCTTCTTCGGTTTACCCTCTTCGACCAACTGGGGATTCTACTGTACTTCCATCTTCGGCTTTTTTGGGATCTCTTGTTCCTACTTCTGGTGGCACGACTGTTGATGATGCTTCTGCCGATCCGGTCACTTCATCTCCATTTCCTGATCGGCAAATATTGGATGAATTCTTCTCTCCTGTTCCTTCGTCTTCCCTCCCGTCAGACCCTTCGGCCCACCTTGGAGATTATTTGGGCCAATTGTGTAACTTGATTGCTAGGCAATCTGACGTGGAATTTGTTAATCTGAAACCGATCCTCCTTCTTTTGTCTCATCTTGACCAACACTTTCATGAGGACATGGTTTCTCTGAATCTAAATGGCCCTCTTCAGACGATTATGAAGTCCGTCCTCTCCTTAGATCGAGAACTCAGAGCACACTTAGAGATGCGAACCAAACTTGCCGCAGAACGTGAAGCTGTGGCTACCTCTCAAGCTATCTTTAACAATTACTCAGTGGAGTATCGAGCTCAAATGGATATCTTTTCTGAAACGGAATCCTAGGAACATAAGTATTCCGAGGACCTTTCTTTGATCCGTTCAGAAATAGCTAAACTTCAACAAAAGGAGCAGGAATTGAAGTTGGCTTTGGACCATACTAGGCAAAAATCGACTGACTTGAAACGATCGATAAAATTTCTTCATCAATCGGCCGAAGATCCTAAGGCAAAGATTCTGGATTCTCACCGGGATGCAATCTATCTGGCTATGCGGTCCAGTTTCAATTATTATATACTTGGTACTTTCCAAGAAAAATGGGCCGATACCCAGTCTCTAGTCGGCCATCTTGACTCAGCTATCAAAAGTCTTGGTGGGAAAAGCACTGCTCATGTCCTTTCTCCACCAACTTTATTTCCTCAAGACCCATCAGAAAGGGAAACTTCTTCGTCGAACGATGCTCCTTCCTCTTCGAGGGCCCCTGCAGGTACTTTATCCTCCTCTTTTGTAACCTGATTATTCTTTACGTCTTCTTAGTTCATCACTCCTTTTCTTTTGCTTACCCAGGGAAATCCGGTGTTCCTTTCGGCGCTGATCTGGCCACTGATCGTCCCTCATCTAGCAACGCTCCTGGCCATTCCTTCACTGCAGACCCGATCCGATGGTGCCCTCCAGTAATCCTTCAATTGGCGCCTTGCAGGACTTGGATGATGATATTCACTTTGATGATAGCGAAGATCATTAGTCCCCCCCCCCCCCCCTTTTCTTTGTATATGGGTTGTTATCTTGTAAACTTTGTTACTCACTCGCCCCTTTTTTGGATGCGTATTTCGGCTGTCTTTACCAGCTATAGTCGGCCTCTTCCTTTTTTTATGAGTTATATCGGCCGTCGAAATGTACTTTTTGGATTCGTATCTTTTCTTTCTGCAACATGATTCGTATCTCTTCGAATCCCATGATTTTCAGTCTTCTTGATTACTGATTTCTGAATGTTAGCAGCTTTTATTGGGAATCAGCTGTAACATCTACCTATAAATAACTTTTAATATTGACCGTTTCTTATGCCGAGTACTTATCTTCCTCCTATAAATACCCGGCTTTCGTTGATGTTTATCCATCACTTCTTCACTTTTCCTTTTTAACAAGATGGTTCTTCTTTTCCTTGCTTGGCTCGACCCTCTGTCTCTGGTGCCCCCATGGTTTCTGATTGATGTCTTCCTGCAAGGATTTCCAGACGTGGTACGAAAACCCTTTGCCTATGTGGCGCGAGTTCAGCTAACATCCTTTTCACCATGTTCGTATGGGCGAGGATCTCTGATCAATATTCCAAATGAAGGTCTCGACGGCTATGCGGACATACCTTTTCTCTACTTTGCGGTTGCATATCCTGTCGGACCTTATCTAACGGGGAGCCCACTTTTCTTAGTGGCTTCTCCATTCTCTTTCCCCTTCCATCACCTTGGGTGACTGCCTCTCTGTACTCCTCCTACTCCTGTCTGAGATAGTGCGGAGGTTGTACCCGAATTTGAATTCTACCTCTAGGACGTTGTACCATTCGTTATAGCATTCCCAGGGGTTAAGGCTAGGTGGTTGGGTTAATCGGCGCTGCTGTTCTGAAATCAGTGGTCTTGCCACCGCCGATATCTCTAGGCGGCATTTGTACAAGGCTGGGAATCCTCCCAGTTCCTTTTCTTAGGACCTTTCCCTTGTATATGCCTGCAAAGAGTAGGACGTTTCCCTTGTATATTGTAATTTCGGACTATCGACGCCGCTTTCGGCCGAAGTAGATCCTTTTTGTAATGTTTCGTCCATGCAATAAAATCTTTACTTTCTATTTGCTTGATATTTAATCCCAAACTGAAGCATAATACTTCTTCATGTATCTCGCATTTACTGGATTCGACATTTGTTCTCCATTTTCGTCTACCAATATGTATGCCCCGTTTGGTAATTTCGTTTGAACAATAAATGACCCCTCCCAATTGGGGCTCCACTTTCCTAATCGGCCATCCTTCTGTTTGGGTGGCCATATAACTTTCCACACTAAATCGCCGACTTCAAATCGCTTAACATGAATTCGCTTATTATACCAATCGGTCACAATGTCTTTGTTTTTCTGTAGATTTTCAAACGCTTGCACCCGATCGGAATTGACATTTAATAATTCGTGTTTCATTGAGAAATCGTACTGTTCGGCCCACATCGAATCTGCTTGACTTGTTCTCAAAGTCGGCACTGTAATTTCGGCTGGAAGTATTGCGTCCATCCCATATGTCAGCCGAAATGGCGTGAATCCCGTGGCTGAAGTCTTGGCATTCTGATAAGCCTACAATGCTTCGAATAACTTTTCATGCCACTTCCTCGGCTGATCTTCGATCATCTTCTTTATGATTCCTATCAATTGCTTGTTCGTGGCCTCTGCCTGCCCATTCCCCTGTGGATAATATGGTGATGAATGCACGATTTTTATCCCATATTCGTCTGCAAAGGCCTTGACTTTTTCTCCCACAAATACTGTTCCTCTATCTGTTAGAATCGTCTGTGGGATTCCGAATCTGTAGATCAATTGTCTCTTAATAAACTCAATAACCTCTTCTTGAGAAATAAATGCTAACATATGCCTGAGCTTCGGCCCATTTCGTAAAATAATTCGTTGCCACTAGCACGAACTCATGCCTTTTCGATGAAGAACGGTGAATCTTTTCAATAATGTCCATAGCCCATCCTCGAAATGGCCATGGTTTAATCATTTTGTGTAGCTCATCGGCCGGTAACTTCTGAATCGGCCCATGCTTCTGACATTCACGACACCCTTTGGCATATTTCTCACAGTCTGTTTCCATATTTGGCCAATAATATCGTAGCTGAATGATGCTCCATTTCATCGACTTTCCTGTCCGATGTGCACCGCATATCCCTTCATGTACTTCTCCCATTACTCTTTTTGCGTCTTCTTCTCCGACGCATCTGAGTAGTACTCCATCGATGGCTCGCTTGAAGAGTAATCCTCCTATTATTATGTAATCCATCGCCTTTCTTTTTTCGGCCGGATTAGCTTCGGATGGATCTTCCAATGTTCGTGCTATCTCTTTCATCCATTCAGCCTTTTCTGTTTCGGCCAAATGTATTTCCACATTCCCTGCTATCGGCATTAGCCGATATCTGGCTGCGTGTTGAGCCAATTCGTTGGCTAACTCATTTTTTTCCCTTGGGACGTATTCAATATAAACCTCGTCGAATTCTTCCAATAAACCGATTGCTTCTTCGTACAGTCTGATCAACTGAGAACTTTTTACCAAAAAGTCTCCTAACAATTGCTGAATAACCACTTGTGAATCTCCTTTGATTATAATAGCTTTCACTCCTTCTTCTATCAGTCGTTGTAATCCCGAGATCAACGCTTTGTATTCTGCTTGGTTGTTGGTGTAGGAGTTCGGCAATTGTACAAAATATTTGTATACTTTGCCCTCCGGCGTATGTAGCGTGAACCCTGCCCCAACTCCTGAGGCGGCTTTGGAACCATCGAACATCATCACCCACGGATGTAGATATACTATCCCTATTTCGTCTATCCCTTTCGGCCGAACTTGTTCTTCAACATCGTCGGCATTGACGATATCGTATGACCGGCCAGAAAATTGGCTACAATTTGTCCTTTCATAGCCCTGAGTGGTTGATATTTCAAATCATATGCGTTTAACTTCATGGCCCATTTGGCCATCCTTCGGCTACTGATCGGATCATTCATCAAGATTTTGACTATATCAACCGAAGCCACCACTATCACTTGCCTCGGTTGGATATAATATTCTAGCTTCTGGCATGCATGATAGAGACTCAAACACAGTTTATGAATCGGCGAGTACCTCAGTTCTGCATCCCTGAGGATTCGGCTCGGGTAATAAATCGCCCGATCTCTTTCTTCTTCATCTTCTTGTGCCAGTAATGCTCCAATAGACTCTTCGGCAGCTGCTATATATAGCTTTAATGGTCAGCCTAAAATCGGTGGGACCAACACTGGTGGATTTATCAAAGCTTTATTCAGTTGTTCAAAGGCTTCCTGTTGGTCGATTCCCCATTTGAATTCCTCTTTTTTCTTCAACCTTAGTAGATCGGTTAATGGTTTCGATTTCCCGGCCGCATTTGCCAAGAATTGTCTCAGGAAACCGATCTGTCTAAGGAATTTTTGCAAACTTTTCTTATCGTGTGGAGGCCTAGCTTCCTGGATGGCCTTGGTTTTATTTGCATCAACTTCAATGCCTTTGTTGTGTACTAAGAACCCAAGAAAATTCCCTGCTTGCACTCTAGAAGCACACTTGGCTGGATTCATTTTAACTCCGTGTAGCCTCATTCTTACAAATACCCTTCGTAAATCATCCAAATGGCTTTCCACATCTCTGGATCGGACCATGACATCGTCGATATAGACCTCTACGCAGTCTCCTATTAGATCATGAAAAACATAATTCATGGCCCTCTGATATGTGGCTCCTGCATTCTTCTACGCAGTCTCCTATTAGATCATAAAATCTCTCTATGAACTCAGTGACTGATTCCGCCGCCTTCTGCTTGGTTGATGTTAGATCAACCACTGATACTTCAGGACGGGTGTTGTAGAATCGATCATGAAATAATCGCTCCATTTCGGCCCAGGTGTTAACCGATCTTGCTGGCAAATTAATGTACCACTCGAATGCTGGACCAGTGAGCGATAAGCTGAACAATATCAACTTATGAAAATCATTTGGCGCTATTCTGGTGCATTGAGCTGTAAATCGGCCAATATGTTCTATCGTAGATCGGCCGACCTCTCTCGAGAAAGTATTAAAATCTGGAACCTTCACTCCTCTAGGCAGTGGATACTGCTCTTCGATGTAGTCGGGGTAAGGCTTCCTATACATCGGCCTATTCTCCTGGCTGATGAGATTTCCAAATTGTGTACGAATTATCTCAGCAATAAGTTCCTGTTGATAATGGCCAAAATTGACCATTATTTTCAATCTATTTTCGTGTCTAAACATAGGCATTTGATCGCATTCCGGTCTTATTTAAATAAGAAAGCAGTTGAATTTGACAGATATATGCAAGTTTGTATAAATAATAAACTCATATTGAAAAACACAAAAATATTATTATTTTTATTAAATTTATGTTAAAAAGTCCAAAAATATGATAAAAATATTAAAAATCCCACTTTTGATGTAATTTGATGATTATGATTCGGTGATGTCTATTTGGTGCAACACGGGTCCATTAAATGGAACACAAACCAAAGAGCCAAATTGAAAGTGGAAACAAATTTTATCTATATATTTTTATTAATATTTATCATATATATAATATTTTTATTTACATTTAAAAAAATAAATAAAAAATAGTAATAATAAGTGCAATTTATTATTTGCAGGCCAATCCATTTTCCTCCACCAGCCCACAACACTCCCCAGGCCCAATCTGGAGGCCCAAGTACCCAAGCCCATTCGGTCATCTCCTTCTCCTTCTTCCTTCGTCACCGCTGCAACTCCGGTGCCTCCGTCCCGCCGTCGGCCACCATCTCCTCCACCCTTCTCCGACGCCTCTGTCTCGTCATCATCGTCATCCGCATCTCCCCACCGCCGGACGCCCTTCTCCAACCGCCAGCTTCTTCCACCACCATCTCCCTCGTCGATTCCGATAGCCCCTGCCGGACTTCCAGTCACCATCTTCAAGGTTCCTCCTGCCGGCCACCACCGTCCCGAGCTCATCCTCATCTCCCCCACCATCTTCAACAGCCGAATCCATCCCCCGAAGCTCGCACCGCCACCACTCCCGGCGACAAGCTCCGCCCTCATCGCCACCCCATCCTCACCCTTTCACCCCTGTCTCCTTCACCCACCACCATCCTCGAGCCACAGCTCCGCCACCACCACCTCTGGCTTTCTTCTTCGACCACCACCAACGCCAAATCTGCTGTCTCCACCACCAGTCATCAACTCCGCCAACACCGCTGCCACCCACCTTCAGCAGCAGCCCTGGCAACCTCTCACCGTCGGCAGCACCTCCATCCCGCCGCTGCTCCCCACCTCCACTCGTCACCACCATCTCAGTCGGCCAACGCCGTCCACAGCAGCACCGCCGCATCTCCATCGACGGCGTCGCCACCACCGCAGCCTCCAGAGAAGCTCCCTGCCCTGACCTTCATTTCTCGGCAGCCGCACCATCACCATTCTCCCCTGCCTCCGAGTCATCGTCGTCTATGTCACCACTCCGGCGAGCCACTCGCCATCGGCCATCTCCACCACCACCGCTTGCCACCTTCTCAGGCCGAGCTTAGAAAGACGAAATCAATTTTGCCCAATTAATTTCCTGAACAAAAATTATTTTAAGGAAATGGGTGAGGAAGAACAAGCTGTCGAGAAAGAAAATGGAGAGGGAGAGAGGAAAGAGAAAGAGGCAAGAAAGAGAAAAGAGGGGAGCGAGAGAAATTTTATCCGGACCTCGGGACTCCGGTGGCGCTAGACGAAATTCATGTCGCGAGACCATGTCTAGCGACTGTGAGAGGGGTCTCGCGACACATGTTTAGGGACAGACAAAAATGATTAGGGACTGGGAGTCTCAGGACACAAAATCCATGTCGCGAAACCATGTCTGGCGACATGAGTATCGCGCCACGGACATCGCTCGCGAAACAGAGAAAGAGGAGCAGCATTCCGCGACAGACAGAAGGTCACGTGACACCCATTTTCAAAATTTCCCCATGTGCCAGAATACTTAGGAGATCCCGGGACCTCAGCTCCTGCAGGCATAAGAATTTCATCTTTTCCTCCCAGGACCTCAGCTCCCGTCCCCTCATGCACAAAAACCTGAAGCAAAATGCAACTTTGTGTGTTGTGTCGCTAGCCTCAATTTGTTCCACGACACAAAATTCTGCTTAGGGACACAGTGGGCCTTAAATGGGCCTAGGGTTTTTCCACTCTTCTATAAATATATCCTCCCACCCCCTTGAACAGTAGCTACATACCCATTTATTTTAGATTTCTTTACTGTTGTTCTTGGAGGCACCCAAGGTGCTCTCCAAAATAAATTTAGTATAGATGGTCATGGCCATGTAATTTTGTTTATTTTCAGTTTTAGTTTCATAATCTTAGATAATAAATGGGTTTCTAAGTTGTAGCCAGCTTTTTATTTTATTTCAGTTTACTATTTTAGATTTGTGGGTTTCAAACACTTAATTAATGGGTGTATTTGAATCTTATTGTGGTTTTTGTTGAAATGCAAGATAATGTCTCATAAAAATCTGTTATGGATTTCTCTCCATGGGTTGTTTACTGTTTTCTTGCAGTTTTGGTCACTTGATCATTTTTTATGTTTTAGTTAGATTTATTGCTTTATTAGATTTAATAAATGTGTAAACACTTGATATTCATCCCTTGATAGGTTTATTAGTTTAGATTATATTTAAATTTTCATTCCTAGTTTTGTTTTAACTTACTTTTTAGTTTAGCAGTTGCTTTTATTTTTATTTTAGATCTTGTTTTAATTTTTATTTTTAGTTCTAGTATAATAAATCTAGAAAGGGATATTATTAAAGTATTTATGCAAAATTAAAAATTCCATTTCCTATATTGTATTGCATCACGTTGTAACCCCACGGGTTGCAACGTAATATTCCCGTTGTGATCCCACAACGCACTTTTATGCAATGCAATTTAAGGCGTTATGCTGCCCAAATTTTTATAAAATTTTATAAAACCCAGTCGCTAGACATTCCTGTCGCGAGGCCACGTCCGCGACACACTTTTCAGTCTAGTGACGTGGGAACAAACACTTAAAAAATTTTCAAAACCCAGTCGCCAGACCCACCTGTCGCGAGACCACGTCTCGCGACTCACTTTAGAGACTCGCGACTTGGGAACAAACACTTAGAAAATTTTCAAAAAAGCCTCGTGTCGCCAGACCCCTGTCGCGAGACCACGTCTCGCGACACAATTCTTGTTTAGCGACACGAAGCCCAAGTCTTAAAAATTCTAAAACTCCACCTGTCGCGAGACCCATGTCGCGAGCCTAGGTTCGCGACACAATTTATGGTCTCAAGACTGGGTCCTCATCTCTTTTAATTTCCAAAAATTCTGACTTTCAACCCCCATGTCGCCAGATCCGTGTCGCGAGACCTCGTCTCGCGACACAATTTTTGTGTAGCGACACGGAAACCCTAAATTTCTAAAAATCCAATTTCTTTTATTTCCCACCTCTCATGTCGTGATCCTCTCGTCGTGAACCCACGGTGGGTTCACGACGCAATTTTTGTCTCACGACATGCATGGCATCCTTTTTGCCAAATTTTTATTCTCCATCTCATCTCACTAAATAATTGAACCTTTATATTAATATTTTGAAGTTGAAATCCAATGATCTCAACCCATGATTAATTTGATATAAAAAACTTTGTTCAATTTCCATTAAAAGACTTTTCTACAAAATTTATCTCTTATGTTTTAAGTATATAATCCGGACTGTAATTAATTAATTATGGAATGAAAGATTGTTTAAGACATAAAGAGTAATTATGAAATAATTTCCATACCCTTGCATGAGAAACCAATGTCTCTCATACAAGATGACCCAAAAATATTCTCTTAATTTATTTTGGTCTTTCTCGTGTTGTGTGAAACGGCTAGTAAGGAATATATCAGACTAATGTTGGCGGGTATTCCCACACGGATAAACTAGCTCGTAGTTTGAATATTAATTACTAGTTGTTATTTTGCATGGTCCGGGTAGTGGTCGGTGGAAGCCTTGGCGGTACGTCCATCCGGGATTATAATAGCTGCTCAGCTGACTCCTACCCGGATACAGTTTTATTTTTCTTATTTTGATTTCAAACCTGAATCTGGAGCTGTAGTAATGTTAGATGATATATGCCAATGTTATCTAATAATTATTGCAATGATAGAACATGTGGATTTTTATCCAGTTCACAGATAGTGGAGTCTAAGATGACGGCGGCAACTGTCATTTAAGGCAGTCCACTGTCTAAAAATCATTCCATCCAAATGAGAGGGAAATTGGAAAGCAGATGTTTGCAGTCCACCCAATCGTTTTGCCATCTTTTTAGCCAAAATAAATTCTTTTCATTTCCGGCTATTTCATCTCTGTGTCTCACATTCTGTCTAAACCCACTTTATATTTTGGGTTAATTCAATTTTACACATCTCATATAAAATTTATGCATGATATTATTATGTAGATATTGTGGTCAATATTATTTTGGGATCCTTCCCTTGGACATAGAAGTCTTGATTTAAATCAGATGTCTCAAAATAAATTTCCAATAAAAATTCATTTATAAAATCCGGATCTAAGTAAGGGATAAATTCCTCAGTTATGTTTAATTCATATTCTACCGGGGGTTAATTTTGGGAAATTAGAAGCAGAGTCAGCGATTAGGTCTTATCTAGACTGAAAGGGTATGTGTTCTTATTGAGAGTCTAGTACCTGTTTAGGGAATGATTTTCAAAATCTATTATTTTTCAAAATTGTTGTGTGTTGGAAATTTGGCATTGGATATTACACCGAGATGGGATCTACTTATATTCAAATACAGTGTGATGGATAATTCTAGAGGAACAGCACTCAGGCCTTGGTTATTTTCTAAGATAGGGTTGAGTTCCTTTCAACTGCTATGCTCTTCTGCCAAAGCCTATTTTTGAGTCCTGAGTGAGTGCATCCGGAACGAACTAATTTATTAGTTCGTTTCATTAGTTTGTATCTCATAACCACCCGGAAGGAAGTGAACACTGCGAGCGGTTCACCGAGATCCGGGAATTCTTGATCCACATCCGGTCATCCTGACTGGGGACTCTTCTTATACTACCAGGGTAACTCTTTTGAAACCTCCGAGTGATAGGATTTTAAATGCTTTCTTTACCGCTTTCTTTTAAATGCTTTCTCTAAAGGTCACTCGGATGTATTGAAAGTAGTGGAACTGCTTCTAGGTTTGAGAGTTATGGGATAGTTCAGGCTTGATTAGAATCTTTGGGTGTGACATGGGGAATGATAGCAGTACGTGACACTTCAACTAATGATTTGTCAGGTGTTGCTTGTCCACCACAGATAAATGACACGCTCTGACGGGAGCAGTTGTAAGTCTGTGGTATCTTAGAATTTATTTTCTTAAGAGCATGTAAATTCTTACTGTAAGTACCTATCTGTTAAAGGGAATACAGTTTAGAAAACATGAGAGTTAGCTAACTGATGGATTATCCCAAACAAAGATCTGTGTAACAAAATGAAAGTTTAACTGTGTTTCATCTGAATCTTGTCCAATTTTTATTATTTTCTTCATGTCCCTTCTGTCTCATTTTAAATCTGCTTTCTTAGAATAATTTTATCGCTTTCTTAGAATAATTTTATCGCTTTCTTAGAATAATTTTAATTGCTTTCTTAGAATAAATTTATCTGCTTTCTAGAATAATTTTATCTGCTTTACTTTATTGCTTTCATAGCTTAGAATTAAATTATGTCAAGTAGATGATAGTTAAAACACAAATTTAAATCGAGTAACTGAGTGGAAAATCTTATAAAACGACGTGGGCCCTGCTTCTATCGCACATCCTCCAGTGAACGATCCGGTACTTACTATAAATACTGCAATTTTTGACTCCGTGCGCTTTCGGGGCACAGTTTCTTAACACGAGTAAATAAAAAACGTGACAACCTATAAATATATCCCTAATCCCAACTCCGCCTCCATAAAGTGGTTTCATTAAATAAAAATCAAACCCTGATTAAATCTTATATTTCTATTTTAGAAAATACTCGTGTGGGGAATTTGTCAAAAGTTTCATGGCGCCGTTGCCGGGGAGGATGCAGCGTCGTTTATTAAGAGAATTACACTCCTGATTACTTATAGTTAGTTTTGTGTATATATTTCAGAATAGAAAAGTACCCTCAAATCAATTAAACATTTAGAATACTAAGACTCTAAATGTGAGGGTGTTGATATGAGGGAAAAACCTAACCAATTGGATATTCTTTCTTGCAGGAATCATGGAGCCACCAAAAAGAAAATAACAGCTTCAAACGGGACAAACCACGGCCACCATCTCCACTTGCCGTCGCCTCTGTCCCCATTTCCATCATCTTCACCACCACTGGACAAGCCACTGCCACCATCTCACTCGCTGTTGCCCCTGTCCGACTAAGCTTCAAAACAGGTTCTCGGTTGGATCAATTCTGCAATTACTTGAAAATATTCCTAGAACTTAAAGCAATTTAAGATCTAGAATAATTTTTATAAGAACAGAATCGATCCGACCTAATTTTTGCAAGTAGATTAAATTTTTTATATGTGTAGAAAATCCAAAACGTGATTGAGCAAATTTTGATGAAAATCAGAATTTTTCTAAGTATTGGGCATCGAACAATTGCCTTGCTCGATGAACCAAACGATCACACTTAGCCAAAATCGTCGAACATATAATTGGTTTGACGAAAAAGGCTATCGGAAGTATGTTCATAGTTTTCATGTAAATATTTTTACCCCCCCCCCCCCCTCCCTCCTCTTTTATTTTATTTTGATTTCGATTTGTTTAAGTAGGAATTGATTTACTCACATTTCGAGCAAGCCTCAAAATGTGAGGATGTTAATTCTTCACTTAAATATTTCTAAAAAAAATTGTTTTATTTTTATTTTGTTTATTATTGTTATTATTTATTTATATCCAGTACGAAGCATGCATACATCTGTCAGTTTAAATTCACATATGAAATTTTGGTTTATGATTAAATTTTCAAACTTTTAAATTGGGATAATATAATTGAAGACATGCATGATATGAATTTTTGAGGTTTTGAGCTATAAAAATTTAATGATATAATCATCTTGTTAGGTGATGAGTCTTCATGTTGAGAATTTAATTGAATAAATTGTGAGAATTTCTCAAAGATTAAATTTAAGAATATTGTATGACATGAATCAACCATTCCATGCGAGATTTGAGCATGAGTCACTATTACTCATTCTTTTCTTTGATTATGTGAAAATCATTTTAATTGAAGGAAACTAGAACTTGCAATTGGGACCGATTCAAGACCATGCCATATTCCAAAAATCGAGCATATGATCGAGGCACTTAGAAAACCCAAATTTTGGCATTCGTTTGAAATCCAAACCAAAAATATTTTCGCTTTAGGATCAACCACTTTGAGCCTTAAGCCTAATTTTTCTTGAAGCCCTCTATATTATTCCTAACCTTACAAAAAGACCAAGAAAATCAAACCCAAGTGTGCAAGAATAAATTTTATCAATGCATTACAATTTATGATCATCAATTCATCAAATCGGTATTCAAAAATCCGATCAAAAAAAAAAAAAAGAAAATGTTGAATTCAATTCAACACAAATAAATTGCAAATGACAAAGCAAATTAGACATAGTCTAATGCCATGCAATGGAAAAAGAAAAGCACAAGAAAGAAAGAAAAAATATTGATGATCATTAATTTTTAAATAAAAATATGCCAAGTTATGATAGAATAAATTCTTGCCACTTCTTATCCCAATAAATTCCCTTTCATACCAAATGTTACAACCGTATGCCCCGTTATAACCCTTAAATAAGACCTCGGGATCTCGATTTGAAGAAATGAGCCGGTGGCGAGTTGGTCCAATTGCAAGCTTATGGGAAAAGTTAATTAAATTTGATTATGAGTGTTCAATGATAAAACCCAATTTTGAGAGAGTGAAATTTCCGCATCTACTATATGTGAGGCTCCGATTTGATTTTTATGTTCATGTCATGCTTAAATTCTAGAATTAAATCAATGATTTTTTCTAAACATGATATTCATGAAAAATTATCAATAGTGACTGGTTTGTATGCCCGATTAAGTGAGAAGTATCATTTTATTAAACACTGCAATCAAGAGAATTTAATACTTGTAGTTTTCGATTATCTTATCCCAATCTAAAAAGTATGATAATTTTTTAAGCCACGGAAATAGATTGAATATGCATCGTCTATGCTCTTAGGAGCACTGACTCTGACTGCTCGGGGACGATCAGTATTAAATGTGAGGATGTTGATAATGGCTAAAATTGACCATTATTTTCAATCTATTTCAGTGTCTAAACATGGGCATTTGATCGCATTCCGGTCTTATTTAAATAAGAAAGCAGTTGAATTTGACAGATATATGCAAGTTTGTATAAATAATAAACTCATATTGAAAAATACAAAAATATTATTATTTTTATTAAATTTATGTTAAAAAGTCCAAAAACATGATAAAAATATTAAAAATCCCACTTTTGATGTAATTTGATGATTATGGTTCGGTGATGTCTATTTGGTGCAACACGGGTCCATTAAATGGAACACAAACCAAAGAGCCAAATTGAAAGTGGAAACAAATTTTATCTATATATTTTTATTAATATTTATCATATATATAATATTTTTATTTACATTTAAAAAATAAAAAAATAATAATAAAAAATAGTAATAACAAGTGCAATTTATTATTTGCAGGCCAATCATTTTTCCTCCACCAGCCCACAACACTCCCCAGGCCCAATCTGGAGGCCCAAGTACCCAAGCCCATTCGGTCATCTCCTTCTCCTTCTTCCTTCGTCACCCCGCCACCGCTGCAACTCCGGCGCCTCCGTCCGCTAACACCTTCTCTATCTCTTCTTTTATTTTCGGGACTATTTCGGGTGCTGCCCTCCTGGCCGGCTGTTTATGCGGCCTGAACCCTTCTTTGATTGGCAGTCTATGCTCCATAATCGATCGTTCCAATCCTGGCATCTCTGTGTAGTCCCATACAAAACAATCTTTGAACTCTATCAACACCTCCTTGAATCGGCTCGTTGTCTACTGATCTAAATTTGCACTTAGCGGGATCTCCCTTGGGTGCTCCTTTGTACCAACATTGACCATTTTCAAGGGATCTTGAGCTTTGAAATCTGGTGTTCATTTTGGAATAGTATCCATGAGTTCGCTCCAATTTGCTTTCTCTCCTGAAGATCCGAGTTCGGTCGATTCGAACTCGATCATTCCCTTGATTTCTTCGTTCATCATTTACTTTCTTCATCGACTGGCCGTACATCGGCCTGATATCTGACCTCGAACCCTAAGTCTGTCCCGTCACATTCGACGACCTGCGGGTATCGTTCCGCAACCCCTGCTAGGAATGGTTGTATGGGATCTTCTTATAACACCGCATCAATTCGGCCGGCTGTGTTGACTGGAAACGGAGGTTGATCACCATCCACTTCTTCGACTGTGCCATCCTTTTTCCAGAACCATATTTTCTGATGAAGTGTCGATGGCAAACATCCAGCTGTATGGATCCAGCATCGGCCTAATAGGGCCGCAAACGGAACATCTGCATAAACTACAAAGAACATAGTCGGAATCGAAATTGTTCCGACAATTACATCCTCTGCATCCACTACAAAGAACAATGTTTATTGACGGTTGCTCCACCGTCAATAAACATTCTCCTGAGTGGTCTCCCATTGACCCAGCCTTTGACGTACAAAGGCCTCACATGCTGAGATATCTTTGTAGTCGGAGGTAAAATCGTGCTTGGCTGAGCTTCGGGGACAAATGCTTCGTACCCTTCTTCCTTAACTTTCTCTACTTCGGCCTCAGGCCGAAGTGTTCAAGTTTGGCGAAACAGAAGTCCACAATGGGTTCTTCCTCGCCGAAGTATTCTCCCTCCTTCTGACATAAGACCACTTCTGGTTTCAGAATCAGACCAGTACTCCTCATCGGTTGTTGTGGTCAGTCCTACCATATTTGCACTAGACCCGAAGTCAAACTTGAACTGCCCGATCGAAAGCGTGTCGCTATTCGGGATGATGGTTGTCTTTGGCTTCCATTCCCTAGTTCGGACTGGCCTAGGCTTAATTCTTCTTTTACATTCGGCTGTTCATTATCGGCTTTCGGCTGGATTGCTCTCTGCCGAAATTCAATTTTGTTTTTCAGCCGATCTTGTCCTCCTTTCGGCTTCCTTTCTTCCTTCCCTTCAGCTGAGCGGAAAACACTTTATCAAGAATCCTTCCTTCAGACGAAGAACAATCGTCTGGGAAATCTTCTTCTATATGCATCATCTCGTACTCTTCTTGCTCAAATGCGCCGGCTGCTTTAAGCCGTTGCATTCTCCCTTGAATGTACGATATGACCCCTTTCCTTTTGGAGTCTTCTTCTCTCCTGCCCTCCAGGCTGAGTTCTCAAATCGGCGTTGGCCGAAATACCTTTTTTCTGGGGAATTCTGAACCCATCGGCCTACCTGAGTATTTGCTGGTGGCCTTCTGAGCCTCTTCATTTCCGGGGACACATCATCTTCGGGAACTGTGATCTGAATCACAGTTTTTCCATTCAGCTTATCAGCTGTTAGCTTCATTTCTGAGTCCCAGCCATTGGTTATGATCTTCAACATTGGTTTTTCACTCTCATCTTTGAATTCCATCTTCTCGGGTCTGTCCGATTGCTTAATCCATTCTTCAACTTCATAGTCTCCCAACCGGTCGAAAACGTCTGAGGTCTTCTCTTTCCCCTTCTGCGGTGACCCTAATCGTCTCCACACTCCTGTTTTCCTCTGGACCGATGGCTGACTCCCTAGCCGATCGTGTACAGAGCTTTTACTGGTGGATGGTTGGTCCCCCAAGCGATCGTGTACAAACTTGTTCTGATCGGGGTGCACCATTACCATGTTAGCGACAGGAAATGGATTCTTGTCAATTGCCATGAGTCTGTCCGGGAATTTCAACTTCCCATCTTCCACATGTTTCTGGATCAGTTTTCGGAAGTTTCCACAGACCGCTGTAGAATGAGTAGCCGATCCATGGAACCTACACCACCCAGCTTCCAGTTGTTCTTTGGTTGGCTGCGGGTGATTTCCTTTGAACTCCAATAATCCATTCTTCTAGCAATAGTCAAATATTTCATCCATCTGAGATAGATCGAAAGAATAAAACCTCTGAGATTCATCCCTGACTTCTCCCTCTTTCTCCTTGCCTCTGACTGGCCGAAGAGCAGGACAGGTCATGGGCTTCTTTATCACCAATTCAGCCCTTGCTACTTCGGCTAAGGCATGAATATCATCCGTATTATAATCTTCCTCAATTTCACATCTATCCAGAGATTCTGCGAACGACTGGATAAGCTGTGATCTGCCACTTTGACTTCGGCTTGATTTAAAAGCCGTTTGTTCTGCCAAATAAGTCTCCATTATTATAGCCTTGGCCGTTAATTTGGCCACAGTCCTGGGTCATGTGACCATCAATCTGTCCTTGATGGCGAACTTCAGATTCTGCTTCAGAATTTGGATATATTCATGCTCCGGCAGCATTGTCTTCATTTGAGCTTTAACGGCATAAAATCTCTCTATGAACTCAGTGACTGATTCCGCCGCCTTATGCTTGGTTGATGTTAGATCAACCATTGATACTTCAGGACGGGTGTTGTAGAATCGGTCATGTAATAACCGCTCCATTTCGGCCCAAGTTAACCGATCTTGCTGGCAAATTAATGTACCACTCGAATGCTGGACCAGTGAGCGATAAGCTAAACAATATCAACTTATGAAAATCATTTTGCGCTATTCTGGTGCATTGAGCTGTAAATCGGCCAATATGTTCTATCGTAGATCGGCCGACCTCTCTCAAGAAAGTATTAAAATCTGGAACCTTCACTCCTCTAGGCAGTGGATACTGCTCTTCGATGTAGTCGGGGTAAGGCTACCTATACATCGGCCTATTCTCCTGGCCGATGAGATTTCCAAATTGTGTACGAATTATCTCAGCAATAAGTTCCCTGTCAACCAGTTGTGGCGGATTCGGCTGCTGTGGTAAATATTGTTGTTGTACCACTGGAGCAGGCGGTTGCATTACCGGTTGAGGCGGTTGATTCTACTGCTGATCGTACCTTTGTTGCGGAGGGACGAAAAGCCGTGGTCCCTGCCCTCCTAGCGGCCGATAGGCTGCTGTTGAAAGTTGTGAGGATTTTGCATCGCAGGTGGTGGATTTTGTGCCATCTATGCATTCTGCGTTCCCATCGGATACATATTCCTCGCTAATTCGGCTCTGAACATTGCTGGCATCGCTGCCAGAATATTGTCTTCTATCTGCCGAATAGAATTAGTAACCGCCGCTTCCACCATAAACTGGGCATGATCACGGAACCGCGGGGTTAGATCGTCATGCGGAAACTCCTGATTGTGGAAGCTAGATAGTCCGGGGAACCCTGGGGGGAATTCACCCTGTTCTGCTGTGCGTTCTTCCTGAATCGGCGGCAAATCGGTCCTTGCCGTCGTGTTAACTGCTGGAGTTGCTTGTGTCTCGAATGCCATTTTGAGTCCCACTGGGCGTGCCACTGTTTGGCTGGTGGTGAGCCAATGACCTTTTTCTCCTCAAGGGAGGCTATCGGAAAAGGAACAAACTGATTACGGGTCCGAATTAATGATAATGCGCCCAAACTTGACTAATTACGCCCAAACTTGACTGAATATTCTCTGAATTATAATAGCAAACCAGATACAATGGGGAATCTACCAGTTGTTAAGGAACAACGGCGAATTCACCGGAAAAAACTGGAACCAAACTACCGGTTGCTAAGGAACAACGGCGGATTTGAAAAATAACTGCTACAAGCTAAGCTAGAGTCTAGGAAAAACTATAAAGGAAAGCTGTAAAGAAAGCAGTAAAAGATACAAAGAATTAAATTTGATAAAGGAATTTGGGGGTTGGATTGATCTCTCGGATTCTGTGCATGGCATCCCCTATTTATAACCGGAGCTTGGTAATCGCTTCTCCGGCCTATTTCTTTGAGCCGATTTTCGCCCCCCCCCCCCCCCTTAATCGGCTAACTCGGCTTTGTTTTGGCCGAAATCTCTTGTCTTTGAGATCTTTCTCTGTTCGGACTTTTCGTCTGTTATGGATCGTCCTCCTTTAGTTTCTCGGCCCACTTGATTTTAAGCCCATCTCCTTTTGAAATCCTTCTTTGGCCCATATTGTATGGCCCAATTATCTTTTTCGTGGCCCACTACCTCTTGTGGCCCCAACAGTGCAGAATGATGACACGGGTTCCGAAAGTGATGGCAAGCGATGTCAAAAGAACTAATATCCATGGTCCTTCATTTTTCCTAACGTGGACATCACTTACAGTGGAGTAAACATCACATATGCACGGGCCCCCATCATCTACAATCTCATTGAATACACATTATTCATTTTTATCCCATCATCACTTTTTAATACTCCACAAACATCATTTACATGTGTGTAAACATCACTTATTTCGGATACATTATTTTCAAGCTCTGGGCATCATTTCTGCAGGAGCAGGTGGCTGCACCCAAGCCACTTCCTCTTTTACATGCATAAAAAGCAAGGTTGTTAACATCGGGATCCTATATGAGATCGTTTTTCTCTTTACAAGATCGGGATCGTAGGATCGAATCGGGATCCTAAGATCTTATGAAATTGCAATAATGGATAATTCAATTATGCATACTAACAAGTAAAAGCATTATTTCGTGTGTTTATGAATCTTGCAAGTTAATTATTACAATACAGTACAAAAACAACACAATCAAACATAAAATATTTCCACATACATACATATTATATTTTTTTACTCATCATACATAAGGAATACAAGCTCTTAAGTTTAAAATTAAAGGAAAAAAAGTTACTATGATCCCTAATCATAAAATACTACAAAAATTTTATGCGCTTAAGAGGGTATGATCGTAAGATCGTAGAAGGGTTTGAGAGAGTATGACCATAAGATCGTAACATTATACTATCAGGATCGGGATCTTACTAGATCCTACAAGCATCGGGATCGTTTTAGAGAGGTGTGATTGTAAACTCTTAAAATCCTAAGATCAGGATCGGATCTTAACAACTATGATAAAAAGTAAACAATCTAATTTTAAAAGAATCTTTCGTTTTTTTTTTTTTTGGTGAACAAAAGAATCTTTTATTATTTTAACTCATGTCGTGTATATATAACGCTTTTCGCTATAATCCAATAGGAATAACAAGAAACATTTATATTAATGTGTTAATAGGTATCACGTATGCTTGTGAAAAATGAAAATTCATGAATATTTAGGGAGGAAGATATAATTTATTAGTATTCCATTAATAAATTTGAGCAAATCCAGTTCCAAAGGCAAATTTGCCGACACATGAGTCTCATCGTTTACCAAAAAAAATTTGAGCAATCCGATTATGGTGCTGACACTGCATTCAGCTGCACATACTGAATAATGTCTGCATACTTCAAAGTGATTGCATTGACTAGATTACTTCACTCGCTGGGGAGGCTAGAGTCATCACTTATAAGGTCATACACATCATGACACATCATTTATCATAACGCCGTAATCATTTATCGACATTACTTGGTGGGGAAGTATTACTTCTTAGGCCTGGCTTACTTATAATGGCATGGAAGCCGTAACTGTAGCACTTACATTTCCCACTGGTCCTTGTACGAGGAATCAAGTCAAGAAGTTCACATCCCAAGTCGCTGAACTACTGGAGCAAAACTTTGATGATGAGTTGATGAAGGCCATAGGATGCCAACCCGGACCAAGGATGCTGCTTCAGTACAATCCGGAAGAAAGTTCAGGATCCACCTAGAAGGACCCGATATCCAGTAGCTGACCCGTGCCCTCTTATGTGATCTTTTTGTGGTTATTTTATGTTGTTCTAGTTTAATATAGTGTACAACGCATGAAATATAGTGCACAAACTTATGTTAGGTTAGTACACTTCTTTTCTTAAATTGTGTTCAAGTCTTGTAACCATGTGGGATCCTTGGGCCTCTATATATATGTCCTCACCCACACCATTGTATCATCTTTTGTTGAATTAAAAACATTTGCACATTTTGCAAGTTCTCTTCCAAAGGATCACCCTATGCTCATTCTTGGGCAAACTCCATCAACTTGGATTTGAAGCTCTCCAAGATAATTACAATCAACACTTTGGCCTTGTGAGAAGTTGAGGATACGACGTAGGGGCGTGTTTGCTTCTTCCTTGCTTGATCTTGGTATTAATAGCTTCCCTATCCTTTTAATTCTTTGTTTGTTGTTCGTTCCTTGCAAGATTGTATCCTATGATCCATGGCAGTAGTTTAGAATTTGGTATCAGAGCCTAAGATAGGATCTTTCTTGTGTTCATCATCAAAATCCATAAAAATCCAAAAAAAAAAAAAAATCTGAAAATCTGGACAGAATCTGTTTTGACCATTTCCGAACTGAATATTTAGATTCTTGAAAAGCTGGGCATATAGTTAGAATCCTCTCGTCGAGTAGATGAATTTTCATATATGATATGCTCAATTTCGAGTATGTATGACAAAGTTATGGCCTTATGAAGTTTATGTGTATATTCTTGCCAAAACCGAAAATTCCACCAACTTTTGGTTCTTGATCTTGTTTTTCTTGTGTTTTTTATCTTTAGTTTTCATATTTTGACTCTTGTATGTGTTGTGCTTGCATTTGAAATTTGTTTGCTTGATTAATTGGATAATTTGCATCAACAAATTCCAAGAGCGTTGAGTGATTATTGAGTGTTCTTGAGTATGTTCTTCATGTTCATCCTTAGTATTCAATTTGTTCTTGAGTATTGAGGTTTGATCCAAATTTCTCAAGACTACCGTGTGTTTGTTGTACTTTAGTGGGAGTAATAATTGCATTTACTAGTAGCTGGTAATCATTAAATGTATTAGATTGTGGTGTTGGAAGTTATTGGACTCAAAAGTCCTTAAAATCGGCTGCAGAAAGGATTTTGGGAACAATTAGACAAAATCACTTTCAAAAAGTCGTGGGATTTGATTTTTGGTAATAGAAAGAAAGTCAAGAAAGTAGGCAAAAGGGTGGGTAAGATTTTCATTGAATAAATATATATCCTTTGACTACCCATACCCCATTAGCCACATACCCAAATCAAATTTGTGATACTACGGACTACTAGTAGACCCCACCTCACACTTGTTTGAATTTTTCTATCTTTCCCTATTTGTTAAAAAAAAATCAAAAAAAATCAAAAAAAAATCAAATTTGGGATTGTTATATAAGGTGGGCCCCCAACACAATCACTTTTATCTGTCCATTGATTAGCATAAACCGGGTAGTGAATTTGGGGAATTTTATTTAGGATTCAGTGTGTATTAAATATTAGTTTGGGAGTCGAGTGTTGTGAGATACCACTTTTCATATTTTAGTGAGTTCACTTTTATACTGTGAGGATTGGAATTATTTGACTGCAATTGCTGATTAATACAGTGAACATACATCTTTTGCATTGCATTTTACATACACTCTGTGCTTCTATTTCATCGAGTCGAACAATAGCAATCTGGTTCTTGCATTGTGCGTATGCGAATTCTATCCTCAATTCCCACTCTGAAGGTGTGATTCGAATTTATTGCGGAGGCATCGGACCGGTTATGGACCAATCCAAGCTTGAATATTTGGTTGTAAGAATCTTGTGATTTTTCGAGTGTTATTTTCTCTATTTATTTTTACTAACACTTTTATACATATATTGTTAGTTTGTATATTTTCAAAAAAAAAAAAACAGAGTGAGAGAGAGAGAAAAAAAAGAAAAAAAGAGAGAGAGAGAGAGAAAAAAAAAAAAGAAAAGAAAAAAATGGCAGATATATCCGGATCACCTGATTCAGACATTATCAATGTCCTACAATCACTCAGTCAGAAAATGGATAACCTCGATAAACGGATGGATGACATGAATAACAAGGTTGACAGTCAAATTGAGGGGTTACATACTGAAGTTACTACTCGCCTGAGACAGCACAGACAAACAGTCGAGCAACATGCTGTTAGGATGGTTCAGAGACACTTAGCAGGTGATATGGAACTGACAGCTCCAGATGCCGCTCATAACAATCCAGATAGTGAGCACAGTGAGAATAATCCCGATGATGAAATGGCCGTGGCCGAGGAGGAGCTCGATGGACATTTCGATAGGCGAGGAGGACCACCAGCAAATGCCAGGAGAGTCTGTAACACCCCGGCCCGCTATGGAGCTGGAGGTGCTTTCGAGCTTCTTTCGGGATTGAAGTCTGGCCCCACAGGTCAACAGAACTCTTTCCAGTGCGCTTTGGCCTCACTCGCGCACACCCTGGGAGACTTCCCAGGAGGTCACCCATCCTTAAGACTACTCCACAGCAAGTACGCTTAACTATGGAGTTCTTATGGGATGGTCACCAGAAAAGAAAGGTGCACCTTGTTGACATGAGTAGATTTTTCAATCCTTTTAAGCTATTCTTCCACACATTTTCTCGGGGTATTACAATCTCCCCCACATGAGAACGCAACGTCCTCGTTGCGCCTCGATCGCCTAATCAAAGTCCCTCAGGATCTTTGCCCTGCTAGACGCCTGACTGGTACTCCCAGCACAGCACGCGGTCGCAGGTTGGCTCTGATACCATTCTGTAACACCCCGGCCCGCTATGGAGCTGGAGGTGCTTTCGAGCTTCTTTCGGGATTGAAGTCTGGCCCCACAGGTCAACAGAACTCTTTCCAGTGCGCTTTGGCCTCACTCGCGCACACCCTGGGAGACTTCCCAGGAGGTCACCCATCCTTAAGACTACTCCACAGCAAGCACGCTTAACTATGGAGTTCTTATGGGATGGTCACCAGAAAAGAAAGGTGCACCTTGTTGACATGAGTAGATTTTTCAATCCTTTTAAGCTATTCTTCCACACATTTTCTCGGGGTATTACAGTCAGGCAGGCACCTCCTCCTGTAGCAGCGATACCTCGAGGACCAAGAGCTCAAAGAGGCCGGCACAATAATAATCATGATGAAGAGTCAGAAATCAAGGGGACTAAATTCGACATTCCAGTCTTTAAGGGAACTTTTGATCCGAGCGAGTTTATTGAGTGGAAGGATTCCATGGAACTGATATTTGAATGCCACAGTTATTCAGAAAAGAGGAAGGTACAGATCGCAGTCACTCAATTCAAAGATTATGCCTTAGCCTGGTGGCAAAAGACCACAAAGGAGATTAGAGAACGCGGATTTAGGCCAACAGAGACTTGGGATGATCTTGTGCGTCTAATGCAGCAGCGTTTTGTACCATCATATTACCGCAAAAGTTTTTATCATAAGGTGCAAACTCTGACCCAAGGCAGCAAGACTGTGCACGAGTACTACCAAGAAATGGAAAAACTTATGACACGTGCAGGGGTCAGAGAAGATGAGGAGATCACCAATTCTAGGTTCATGGAAGGGCTTCGCAAGGACATAAGAGATGAGGTCGATCTACGTGGCTATGATCATACCGAAGATTTAGTTCACCTAGCCGCCAAAATTGAATCACAACATAAAGGCAGAGCACCACGTGTTACTTTTGGAAACAGTTCAGCCGGACCCAGCAAGCCTTGGCCTGTTAAGAATTGGACAGGTAAATCGTAGCCCAAGCCTGAAGAAAAGCCGAACCAACCGAAAGGATTTGAAATAGCCAAAGATTTCAAAGCCTACAAGCCTCCAGCACCGAGAGCACAACCAGAGCGACCAAAAAGAGACATCAATGATGTCATATGTTTCAAGTGTCAGAGAAAGGGACATTATTCTCCTGATTGTCCTTTCACAAAGAGAGTCGCGGTGTTGGAAAGTGGCCATTTGAAAATTTTGGAATCAGATGAAGAGGGATCGGATGAGAATCCCGAACGTTTCGATGACGCGGAACCAAGTGGTGATCATGAGATCATCGAAGAAGAGGAAGAAAGGGTCTTAACCACATTTGTGGCCATGAGAACCCTCAGCGCTGACAAGATTAATCCACCACTGGATGAACAAAGGGAGAATCTCTTTCATTGTCATTGTGATATAAATGGTAATTTGGCTTCTGTGATAGTAGATAACGGTAGTTGTACTAATGTTGTGAGTACTTATGTTATTCGCAGGTTAGGTATCCAAACTGAAGAACATCCGAAGCCATATCATCTGCATTTGATGAATGATAATGGAACTTTGAAGGTGAATGAAAGAGCCAAAATTCCCATCAAGATTGGTTCTTACTCTGAGAAGGTTTTATGTGATATTGTACCTATGACTGCATGTCATATTCTGTTAGGCCGACCATGGTTGTATGATAGAGACGTAACGTATAGAGGTCGTGCCAATTCTTTAAGTTTTCTATATTGTAATAAGTTGTACACTGTAGAGCCACTCCCTCCTAGGATTATAAGGTTAGATCAGGAAAGACTTAGGGAGAATATGAAGAAAGAAGAAGAAGAACACAAAGCAAAGCAGAAAGGAAAGGCTAAGATTTCCAGTGTAGAGATTTGTGATGTTGCATCCGAACCTTGCCTCCTGCTGACAAAGACTGATTTCAAGCAAGCAATTCAAGGCGACAACACAACAGGTCATTGTTTTCTTGCTTACTATAAACCTGTTGAGTTAATTAAAAGGACTTGCAATGCTACACCTGAAATTCCTGTGAATTTTGCTAGGATGCTGGAAGAAAACAAAGATATATTTCCTGAAGAAGTACCCATAGGTTTACCACCTTTGAGAGGCATTGAACATCATATTGACTTTGTGCCAGGGGCTTCTATTCCAAACAGACCAGCATATAGGATGAGTCCTGAAGAGACTAAGGAGATTCAGAAGCAAGTGCAAAATTTGTTGGATAAAGGATGGGTACGCGAAAGTCTATCACCGTGTGTGGTACCAGTTCTCATAGTTCCTAAGAAAAATGGAACCTGGAGAATGTGCGTCGATTGTAGGGCTGTCAATGCCATAACTATCAAGTACAGGCACCCCATCCCACGCCTTGATGATATGTTAGACGAGATTGGGCATGCGAATATCTTTTCCAAGATTGATCTTAGAAGCGGATACCATCAGATCCGAGTGAAACCCGGAGATGAGTGGAAAACAGCTTTTAAGACCAATTTTGGATTATACGAATGGCTCGTGATGCCATTTGGTCTAACCAACGCTCCGTCTACATTTATGCGTCTCATGAATGAGACTATTCGTTCTTTCATTGGCAAATTTGTTGTTGTCTATTTCGATGATATTTTGATATACAGTGCCAACGAATCTGATCATCTTTTTCATGTCCAACAGATGATCAACAAGTTACGAGAAGTGAAGCTGTACGCCAACATGGAGAAGTGTACTTTTCACGCAACCGAGCTGAACTTCTTAGGATTTATTGTTGGACAAGGAGGTCTCAAGGTCGACGAGACCAAGGTCAAAGCCATTTCTGATTGGCCGCCTCCAAAGAATGTACATGAGATTCGTCAGTTTTTAGGTCTCTGTGGATTCTTCAGACGCTTTGTGGCACAGCTCAGTGTGATTGCCGCGCCCCTGACAGCGCTACTTAAAAAAGACAATCATTTTAAGTGGGGGTCGACGGAAGAAAAAGCGTTTGGATCATTAAAAGAGAAGTTGACACATGCTCCAGTGCTTGCCTTGCCAAATTTTGATCTACTGTTCGAAGTTGAATGCGATGCATCAGGAACGGGAATGGGAGCAGTGTTAATTCAGGAAGGTCGTCCGATAGCCTATCACAGTGAAAAGTTCTCGGGAGCACAGTTGAACTATTCCACCTATGATAAAGAACTTTATGTTGTGGTGAGGTCTTTGAGAGTGTGGCAACATTACCTTCGAGGTCGAGAATTTGTGATCAACACAGATCATGAAACCTTGAAGCACATCCGGGGTCAAGGACAATTGAGCAAGCGCCATGCGCGTTGGGGCCAGTTCATTGAAGGATTCCCTTATGTCATTCGCTACAAAAAGGGAAAGGATAATATAGTCGCAGATGCTCTATCTAGGAGATCGACCCTTGCTGCTCTTGCCACAACACATTTATTGGGATTCGAGCACATCAAAGCTCTATATGCAACGGATCCTGATTTTGAAGAAGCGTACCGAGAAACTGAGGTACGTGCTTTTAAGGAATTTTCAAGATTGGATGGTTTTCTATATCGGGAAAATAGGCTGTGTATTCCTAGGGACTCCGTTCGAGAATTGTTGATTCATGAAGCCCATAATGGACATCTGATGGGACATTTTGGGAAGAATGCTACAGCTGAGATCTTATCTGAGAGATTTTATTGGCCTGGTATGAGGAAACAAGTTGAAGATTTCATTGCTAAGTGCATCGTGTGCTTGAAAGCCAAGTCTACGGTCAAGCCTCATGGATTATGCCAAGCTTTACCCGTTCCAGCTGGACCATGGCTAGATATCTCCATGGATTTTATGCTTGGTCTACCACGAACTGCAAGAGAAAAGGATTCAATATTTGTGGTGGTAGATAGGTTCTCAAAGATGGCTCATTTCTTACCGTGCACAAAAACCAGCGATGCACTGCACATTGCAAAGTTGTTTTTCAAAGAGATTGTGAGACTGCATGGGATCCTGAAATCCATTGTGTCGGACTGGGATGTTAAATTTCTAAGCTACTTCTGGAAATCCCTTTGAAGTGAAATCGGTACGAGGTTGTTGTTCTCAACTGCATTCCATCCACAAACCGACGGCCAGACTGAAGCTGTCAACAGGGTATTAGGTAATCTACTTCGTATCATTACTGCTTCAAATTATAAGAGTTGGGATGAATGTCTTCCATATATAGAATTTGCATACAATAGACATATTCATAGTGCAACTCATATGTCTCCATTTGAAATTGTTTATGGTTTTAACCCCCTGACTCCAATTGACCTTCTGCCATTGCCTAGCAATGAGCATCTTAATGTTAATGGCAGGAACAGGGTTAGAGCTATCAAAGAACTACACCAGAATGTTAAAGATAGCCTGATCAAGTCTGCGGAGTCATATGCCAAGTATCATGACAGGGGAAGGAAGAAACTGGAGCTGAAGCCAGGAGACTGGGTGTGGCTTCATCTGAGGAAAGAAAGATTTCCAACCAAGAGACGCAACAAACTATCTCCACGAGGAGATGGCCCATTTAAAGTTTTAGAAAGGATTAATGATAATGCGTATAAGTTAGAATTGCCTGATGAATATGGAAACATTAATCCTAGTTTCAATGTTGCAGATCTTGTACTGTTCGAACGAGACAAGGAAGATTCTTATCGGTTGATGGCTCAACCTTCCGATGGGGGAGGGAATGGCATGGAAGCCGTAACTGTAGCACTTACATTTCCCACTGGTCCTTGTACGAGGAATCAAGTCAAGAAGTTCACATCCCAAGTTGCTGAACTACTGGAGCAAAACTTTGATGATGAGTTGATGAAGGCCATAGGATGCCAACCCGGACCAAGGATGCTGCTTCAGTACAATCCGGAAGAAAGTTCAGGATCCACCTAGAAGGACCCGATATCCAGTAGCTGACCCGTGCCCTCTTATGTGATCTTTTTGTGGTTATTTTATGTTGTTCTAGTTTAATATAGTGTACAACGCATGAAATATAGTGCACAAACTTATGTTAGGTTAGTGCACTTCTTTTCTTAAATTGTGTTCAAGTCTTGTAACCATGTGGGATCCTTGGGCCTCTATATATATGTCCTCACCCACACCATTGTATTATCTTTTGTTGAATTAAAAACATTTGCACATTTTGCAAGTTCTCTTCCAAAGGATCACCCTATGCTCATTCTTGGGCAAACTCCATCAACTTGGATTTGAAGCTCTCCAAGATAATTACAATCAACACTTTGGCCTTGTGAGAAGTTGAGGATACGACGTATGGGCGTGTTTGCTTCTTCCTTGCTTGATCTTGGTATTGATAGCTTCCCTATCCTTTTAATTCTTTGTTTGTTGTTCGTTCCTTGCAAGATTGTATCCTATGATCCATGGCATATAAGGTTGTAGAAGTTACTCGTGGGGGCATATCAGTGCTTAGACTTGATACATTATGACTGCAAGTACATAATCTATACCTAAACCATACCAAATTCAAATATGTACGAGAATTACAATACAATTGAGTTATTGAATTCAAAAATTGCTTACGGAGCAATATTTCTTTTTATAGTACTATTATTTTTTAAGAGTCCGAACCAGAGAAAAGGTGGGGGATCCTAGATTATATAACTTATAAAGGATAAAAAAAAAAGAATAGAGAATCGGATGGGGAATCAAACAACCTAGAGTTGGGAGACGTGAATTTTTTATGGTTTAGGTAAGTTCTTATCCCCTTTTATAATACTATTTGTGACTGAAAATATTAAAAGTGATAAAAAAAAAAATAAAAAAATAGAACGTAAAAAGACAAAAATGGGCTGAGGAGGAACAATGGCACGCGTCAGGGGTTCGTTCGTGACTTATTAGCTCCTGATCCAATGAGCTCGAGTAGATAACGGGAGTAGTATTTAGTCTATTTAATACTTACATCCGTTTTATTATAATTATTACGGACCTACCTGACACGTATGTCGATATACATTTTTAACGGTTAATAATTTATATTGTGCATAATTAAAAATTATAAAAGTTTGATATTCTTAAACTACAATACTAGACGAATCTAATAAGATCTCACTTGACTATGTTTTTTCTTACATAACTGTGATAAAAATCGAATCAAACTTATATAGTGAATAGTGCCAAAAAGTCAAAATATAACAATTTTAGTGAGACGGGAAGTAAATAAATACAAAAACAAATTTGAACTTGATTTATATATTAAGCTGTAATTCAAGTTCGAAACTAACTGTGAAAATAAAAAACTGATTTTATAAATTCATTAAATAATTAATACATGCATAAAAAATTCAATAAAAATTTCATAAATTATTAAAATTTTATCGACAAGGCAAATCTGGTAAATTTATTATTATTATTATTATTATCTATCTATATATATAAAAGTAATATAGTCTAATTTCCCCCCACTTCCCCACCCCCTGTTTTCAACATCTCATCCGACTTTTTTCTTCAATTTCAACAATCATATATACTCACTAAATCTAATATATATATATATATATATATGATCTAATTCAACTACATCAATCATATATACTCCTTAAATCTATAATATATATAATATAATCTATCTATATCTATATCTATATCTATATATCTATATTATCTATATAAAAGTAATATAGTCTAATTTCCCCCCACTTCCCCACCCCCTGTTTTCAACATCTCATCCGACTTTTTTTCTTCAATTTCAACAATCATATATACTCACTAAATCTAATATATATATATATATATATATATATATATATGATCTAATTCAACTACATCAATCATATATACTCCTTAAATCTATAATATATAATATAATATTTAATTTCAACAAACTCAATCATATCATATATACTCCCTAAATCTATAATCTATAAATAAATACTCTTAAAACTTTAAATTATTTTCAACAACCTCACTCACATAGTAAAAATAAAAAATCTAGAAAAAAAATTAATATATATTTGAATTACGTATAATATCATTAACTAATACATATAATTACCGGTTTTTCCTTATTTCCCATTGAGTTCACATATAATTATTCTTAATATTTATATTTAAAATCGTGGAATTTGGATTTAAATCTAATATTCAATTTATTAGTGTAAAATATTAGAATGTGGATTTATCATATTTATTGGATATCCTAATAATATTATTTTGTACGTAGGATATATATTAATATAAAAATCAAATGGTATTAATGTAGAAAATTTTAAAAAATAAAAGTATTATATTAATATTTGAATAAGTTAAAATATGGTTGATTAGGTTTGTTCATTAAGTTTGTTGAGATTTATTTGATTAAGTTCGTAGTTAGATTTATTTTATGTATCTATAAAATAGGGCATTTTCTATCTAATTAGTATAAGACTAGATTTATCCTACAATCCTACCAGTTTCATCTTCCTACAAATTCCAAATTCAATCTCCGCCTGTCAAAATTGATTTTTTTTCTTTTTAAGCAGTACAAGGGACTTGAATTGAGTGTATTAATGGATAAAATTGGGAGGATAATTGTATTTGTTGTTCCGATTCTTTAAATATTTGTTTGGTTTTGTTTTTGTTTTTTTTTAATCTTTGTGTAATATGAATGGAATTTTTTATGTATTCGATTAAATGTTGTTTCTTGACAGATGGAAACCTGGTGAAAATACATGAAAGATTAGTGGATTCATAATATATATATATATGGAGTTTTAGCAGAAAAAACTGTGGTTGGAGTTTTCATTTTGATCTTTTGTCGCTGAATATCTTTCATAGTATTTAGCACAAGGTGAAACCTTTCTATCTTCTTAACCACGTTGATCATGTTATGTATTTAGCAAATTTTTGTTCTTCACAATAATATTATGTTCTTTTATTATATTATAATCTATTTGATTGGTGAGATATTTTTCGCACTAGCTTTTTATGTTCATTTTATTGTTTAACTGCTATCAGGCATCGAGTATGGTGGAAAACACAATCTACTCCAATCTAACTTATTCTTCTTCTATCTCTGCTTTTGAATAACATACATACATTGTTTTCTTCATTTTTGATTATTGTGTATTCATGTATGTATCTGAAAAGGGTCATTGATCTCTTTGGTGGTGAAACAATTCTAAAGTGCAAGTTGAAAGTCAATCGGAGTAACAAATTAGTAGAGACTTATGAGATGAAAGATGAAATTCTGGATATTTTTCAAGTTTAGCTTCCTTTATGGTGATTGAGAGCTCCAATTGTGTTTATTTGAATTGATTTGTTCATCAGCGTTGGTGAATGCAAAAAATTAAATTAATGGTCAATGCTTAATTCATTCATGTCTTGAATGAACAATTGTATCTTTTCATGAATTGTATTTTATTCATTTGCTCCAATATAATGATTGAACTTAGGTTCCAATCCTGATCTATCAATAGGTGAACTATTGTATATTTTAACTAAAGTAATTGTCAATGCTTAATCTATTATTTAAAGATTTTTAGAGCATATAATTGTATCTTTTCATGTTCAAATGAACTATTTTATATTTTTAAAAATTATTTTATAGTGAATCAAAATGTATCTTTCGGATTTAATTTCTAAAGATTTATTTGGATCCTATAATGTTGTTTTAATTTTAATGTTTATACATAAAAATAATATGGATGGCATATTTTGTCTTTATCTTTCCTCTATATTTTTTGTTATGTACTTTAATTTATTCTATAAGTCTGTTAGAAAAAAATTATTTTATTATCATATAGTTCTCTCTTTAGACCAAAATTATATGTATAACCAATTTTATATACAACCATATTCTTTTTTTTAAACTTCCAAAGGATTTAACTTGGTCTAGCTTAATTTTTAATTTTAAGGTTTTAATCAACCTCATATTCTCTATATTCAATTAAAGTTTTAACAAATAATAAATAATGTTTAAATAAATTATTTAATATAATTGCAAATATCAAAATATAATTAATTATTGGCCATATTTTACGTGTGTAATTTTATTATTCAAAATTAGTTGTTTGACAATTTCGAGACCAATTTTTCCTTACAATAAGCTGAAATCCAAAATAATACTCATTATAACATATTCAAAAAGAGTTGTTTGACCTAAGTTATTTTGTATCTTTGAAAAAATTGTTTTGTCACACAAATGAGCTGATTTAGATATTTGTTTTGCCAAACACCCCATTATATATGTTCTAAAATGGATTTGTTTTTATCTACATTAACAATAATTTTTTTTTCTGGAATTAGTGATATAATTATTGTTTGTTGCATCTGTAAAATGATTAGTTATTCAAACAAAAATAAATTTGAATAGCTAATTATATAATAAATTATTTAAAAGACTCAATATATAATCAATTTGTGTGTAATTGATTTATATATATAATTGTATATTATTTATTAGAGATGAATATGACTATAACAGTGCATTATATCTCAACAGTTTTGATAATTGCGGTGAATTAATGTATTTATTAAAGGCATGAAAAATAGTAGTCAATTAACAAAACAAGCTCAGTAATTTGGATTATCGAAAAAATCACTTCAAATAATTTCTATTCTCTTTCATGTTTCTTTTGTTTTTTTAACATGAAAAATAATCTCCATTATCTTTGATGTTTCTATTCTAACTTTGGATCAATTGCCTTTAATTCTTGATTGAGAAAAATAATATGGAAAGCTCTTAAATCAATGTTGGAAACTTAATAAATTAATTTATCCAAAAATAATAGAAAGCTCATAAATCAATCTTAAACATATTCATAAATTAATAATCATTGTGCTATGGACGTTTTTTGTAGGGAGATTACTTTTACACATTCATCGGACGGTCTTTATTTTATCATTGTTTTTTGTCATATTTTTCCTCAATAATAAATGGTCGGGAAATAGGCATGACACAATTAAGTTTATATAATATATTTTGAAATTTTAAAATATTATGTTATATTTATAAAATAAAAAATGTAAAGCTTACTTCCCGCGCATTGCGCGGGCAGGTGTGCTAGTTATTATTGAATGAGGACTTAGCCCAAGTGGTTAAGTCTATTGACTTAGCCCAAGTAAATTTATTTTTAAATACTAAAATATTCCCTCTTCAGGCTTTTTAAAGAGTTTTTTAAATTTACATATATTTCATAGTCTTATTTATTAAGTAAATATAATTTAATTTTTATTATAATTATACAAAATAAAATAAAATCACATAAAATATTATTAGAATGATTTTTTTTTTTTTTGAGGAAAAAATACCAGCTTTATTCATCCACATCAAACTCCAAACATCCAAATACAATCAACTTGCAGCTTTGGTCCTTAGAAGACCACATACCAGGGGCTATTGCCCAACCACCTTCAAAATTCCAACATCAATCCCATACTATCCTACAATAAAAACTGATAAAGATGAACAGCAGCCTCTCAAGAAACATCAACTGTAACAATCAGTCCATCGGAGAGAAAGGCCTCCCGAATCATGAAGTTCAATCCTTAACCGAATTCTCCAAAGGGACGCAGTCTGTTAAGGAACATGGATCCCGCATGCCGCAATCGTCGCGTTTCCAGAAATAACCACAGCATCCTTCTTTGTACTGAACACTTTGACACCCCATACCCTTCCAACCCCATATCTCCTCTGCATATGTACTAAGTCAATGCTTGGCATCAGGTCAAGGGGAACAAAGGAAGGTTAAGACCAAGGCAACGGAAAATAGAACAAGGAATGTGTGGGCGATCGGAAAAAACCAGAGAGGTAATGGCGGAGAATGAAGAGAGGGAACTACCAATAAATTATCAATTGAATCAAAAGCCAAGTTGCATAGCCATGAGAGCACATGAACTACCCAATCCCTGCTGAAAAGAACGACCCTGAATCACAATCTCAGCTCACGACCACACTCATCAACATATAGCTCACTACTTTTTCACATGATAGCTGATACTATCCTCCAAACCATATCAACAACCATCCTCATCACTGTTTCTTCTTCTTTCTCTTCTTTCTTTTATTGACTCAATTCCTTTCTTACCAATATTTTGTTTTTTTGTTTTTTTTTTTTTTTTTTTTGTTTTTGTTTTTTTTTTTTTCTGTCCTTCTTTTTTTTTTTTTTTTTTTTTTTTTTTTTCTCTTCTTATTCACTCTCTTACAGGTGCAGATGCTGCTACCGGGGATTCCAACTGCCTTCTTATAAAGCACAAATCCATAACCCCCCCCTATTAACCATCTCAAATAAGGCTTACCCTTCACCCAACCACTCACAACCACCCCCTAGAAGATATTGACAGAAGGCTAGCAACTATTGAAGAATTACAATTGATAATTAAAGATAGTTCCTGACCCTCCCAATGGCATAAGGAAATAAGTGCTGAATCAGTAATTGGACGAGTAAGATGAGAATATGAAATCTGGTGCAATGTGATAAGACAAAGGAGGAGTGTAGAAACGAAGGGACCCAAATGTTCAATCTTACCCCCTTGATTGCCAAGACATTGAAAGTAGACACATGCACATTTAACATGGGTGATAGGTCATGTATGGAATCAAAGTGATCATCACAGTGCACGACTCAAGAAGAACAATTAAGATGGGTCTAACCGGATCCTCTTGTCAGTATACTTACATGTCTGATGCTTGAATCAATTGGCCTTCCAGAATTCTCATTCACAAAATATTAGGTTGAGATATGAGTCTTTGCTTCAAAGAATTTATTCTCAGGTATCAGTATGGATGATTGAAGTCATCCCATGCCCCTTGCCATCCACAACCATTAAGTGTAAGTGCCACGACCCCATCCTCATTATAACCAATTGCATATAACACAGCATCCTACTCTGGGATCACCAACAGCAGCAAAACCTGAAATGAAAAAAACAATTAAAGGAACAAAGTAACTTTAGTCACCAAGCATATCTCCATAGTATCCTCAATATCATAATTTCTTCATGGTTTCACCCGTTCCACCCCCTCCTCTTCACATGCTTCTCTCCAGATTAGCACCTCTCCTGTATAAGGAGCCCCCCAATCCCCAACCATCAGATACTCAACCCTGACAGCACACACAGGGTGATGCATGACTATTAAAACCATTCTTCCACACAACTCTCACCCGACGCACCTTTTTTTGCCCATTCATCCGCTAGCTCATTCCGTTCCCTCATGACGTGTTGTATTCTTGCAAAACCCGTGAAACATATGATCGACTGAATTATACCCAGCATATGTTGGAACCGCCAGGGGATTCTGTCAGGTCTTTTAATCCACGCCACCACATTCTTTGAGTCACTTTCGAACATTAACTTTGGTAATGGAAAACCTTGGTCTCTCAAAATGGCTTTACACACCCTCATGATGGCCATCATTTCTGCTTCATTGGAATCAGTTACACCAATAGAATCAGAGAGAATAAAAATAACCTTTCCCGAATCGTCCCGGATAACTCCACCAATGCCCGCCGGCCCCGGATTACCAAAAGACGCGCCATCCGTGTTAATCTTCCACCACCCCACCTCGGGTCGAATCCACACCAGTCCCCTCCTTGGGTTACGTATAGCCTGAGTCCTATACACCTCCCATCCGCTTGGAAATAAATTGCTTGCGTATGCTAAATTTACATTCTCCTCATCCCTCCACGCCTTCCACCACATACCCACCCTCCATTTAACTTCCTCCTTCATCATTTGGATATCTACTCGGCCATTGTTAAAAATAGCATCATTTCTCCACTTCCATATAGTCCACACCACGGCCATGCCTGTCAACCTCCAACACTCCCTTTGCCCGGCTCGAGGATTGACATCTAACCACCATGAAATGAGGTTCTCTACTGTGCCTGATAACACCCCACAGACACCAAACCATTCAAAAGCATTATACCACAGTTGGCTCGTCAACCTACATTGACAAAATATATGCTCCACGGATTCTATTTCCCTTCCACAAAAAACACAGTGGATATTAGTATCTTGCAGGCATCCTCTCACCGCTAGGATTTCTTTAACCGGCAAGGCTCCATGTACAGCTTTCCAGATCAGAATTTTGACCTTCATCGGGCATTTCACACTCCATAGCCTGTTCCACCTACTCCGCATATCAGGATTCACTGAATTGTCTCTTTGCTCCCGGCAGGATCTCGTTGAGAACTCCCCATTTGCCTCCCAAACCCACTTGACTTGATCCCCCATATATCGGTTGAGTTTATGACAATTTATGGTATTCATAAATTCATTCCAGACATTCCTTTCCCAATCGAACAAGCTTCTTCTCAATTGAACGTTCCATTCCCATTCTAAGCCTTTCCAGTTCCCATACTCCATAAGCCTCCCATCTTTATAACTAGCCAATGCATAGATGCGTGGGAATAATACTTTCAACGGTCTATCACCCAGAACCCAATTATCCGACCAAAATCTAATTCTCTCCCCATTCCCAACACAAAGCTTAAATCCATTTCCAATCCCCCTCATGTTTGCCCCAGCCCATGATTCACATATCTTGCCCCAACAGGATCGTCCCCCTTTGGCTTCCGGGATCAAGGGCGATAGATTATTGTAATATTTTGCATCAACTACATCCTTCCATAACGAATTTTCCTTACCGAATCGCCATTTCCATTTTAATAGGGCTGCCTCATTGAACTTCCTACAGTCCCATACACCCAATCCGCCAATTGCCTTTCTTGAACAAATCTTACCCCAGTTAATCAAGTGTATTCTCCTAATCCCTCCCCACTCGTTCCAAAAGAAACTACGTTTTAACTTCTCCAATCGCTCAGCAACGGTTGTAGGGATTTTGAATAAGGACATGAAATAGACCGGAAGGCTACAAAGGACTGAATTGATTAGGCAAAGTCTACCTGCCTGGGAGAGAAGCCTTCCTTTCCATCCTGCCAATTTCTTCTCCACTTTTTCTATCAGAGGTTGCCAAATTCCAGTGCCATTAACCCTACCCCCAACAGGAACCCCTAAGTAGTTCATAGGCCAATAACCCATCTCACAGCCCATTACTCCCGCTGCCTCCCCTACAAGCTCCTCCGGACAATTTATCCCATAGATTTTGGTCTTCCCATAATTAATCTGTAACCCGGTTGCCAAGGATAAGCACCGAAGGATCCTTTTGATTAGGACAATCTGAGACACATCCCCATCACAAAAGAGAACTGTATCGTCCGCAAATTGAAGATGCGAAATGATTGGCCCTTCTCTCCCTGCCGACAGCCCCCGATATAATCCCAAATCTGATGCATTTCTTAACAACCTATTTAAGATTTCAACGACTGCAACGAAGAGATACGGTGATAAAGGATCCCCTTGTCTCAGTCCCTGTTGCATTCGGAAGAATCCCGTGGGTGAACCATTAATTAGAACAGCTGCCGACGCATTCGTGATACACTCCTCAATCCATCCAACCCATTTCTCCCCAAAATTCATTGCCCGAAGCACCCCGAACAAGGCTTCCCACGAAATGTTGTCATAAGCTTTTGCGAAATCCAATTTCACCACAAATCCCTTCACTCCACTACTCTTGGTCGAATGAATTACTTCCGAAGCTATCAACACACCATCCAAGATTTGTCGGCCTTTTACAAATGCCATTTGAGATTTTCCAACAACTGTATCCATCACTGCCTGCATCCTCCGTGTCAAGACTTTGGCAATCATCTTATACACGCTCCCGACTAGTGAGATAGGCCTGAAATCCCCGAGCTCAATAGGGCTCTCCACCTTAGGAATAAGCGCAATAAAGGAGCCTCCAATCTCCTTTGGGATACCTCCACCGTCCTCTAATCTCTTGAAAACTGATAGTATTTCCGGTTTCAGCACCTCCCAATATGTTTTGAAAAAGGTCATGTTAAATCCATCAGGCCCTGGTGCTTTGTTCCCGTCACAATTCCACACTACCTCCCTTATTTCCTCTTCAAGAAAGCCCCTTGTCAGCCAATTTCTCTCCTCATCACTAATCCGAGCCAGTCCTATGTTGTCTGTGCCAAACAGAATGTCCTTTTTTTGTGAAAATAAGCTACTGAAATGAGAGAAAGCCTTCAGCTTTATCTCCCTCGGATCCTCCAGCCACACTCCATCCACTTTGATAGCTCCAATGTGGTTCCTACGCCTATTTAAAGCTGTAACCGAGTGAAAAAATTTGGTATTGTGATCACCCTCTTTTAACCATTTTATCCGTGATTTTTGACACCACCTTCTTTCCTCTGCCAAAAGAAGGGCGCTCAACTCCTTTTTCCTTTCCCACCAACGCTTCCTTGCTTCATCAGCCACTGTGATTTCCTGAAACGACTCCTCCAAGTCCCCAATTTCTGAAAGAAGTCCCTGTATCCTACTCTCCAGCATCTTGGCACTATAACCATCCCAATTCCGGATATTCCATTTCAACCTTTTGAGTTTCCCAGTAATTGACATCCTGTTATTATTCTCACCCTCCTCCCATGATCTTTTGACTAATTCCCCAAAACCTTTCTCAGCCATCCAGTAATTAAAAAATCTAAATGGCTTAGGTCCCCAGGACTTTTCACCTAGCTCAATCCCAACCGGGTAATGATCCGATAATATGGACGAGAACCTGCGCTGAACCATCCCCCCTAAAGACAGCCACCCGGCCGAAACAAGGACTCGATCAAGTCTACTACCTGCTTTGCCCCCCCTACCAAACCATGTGAAGTTCCCACCTTCCATAGGGAGATCCACCATCCCCAACCTATCAATGAACCCCCTAAAATCCCTCATAGACCCCATATCACTACTATCCCCGAATCTCTCCCCCTCCCTAGTAACCGCGTTAAAGTCCCCTATCAAACACCAAAGCTCTCCATTGTTAGTATCACACTTGTGGCACAGAGCATCCCAGAATTCGGCTCTAGACCTTCTATCATTGGGTGCATGAATGCACACCACATTAATAACCCCAACCACTCCCTTCATGCTGCCCTTAACCCATAAAAAATGGTGTTCCCTGTCCACCACAGAGAATTCACCCCCCTCACCATCCCAAACCACAATAAGTCCTCCCGCATTTCCGATTGCCGGTTGAGTACAGAATTTCCCTCCTCTAGAACCCCAAATTCGATGCACCAGCCCCTCCCGAATATTACTCATCTTGGTCTCCTGACAACATAAAATCGATGGTTTTTCCTTTTTACACAACCTCATCAACGCACGGCGACGGATCCCACCATTCAACCCCCTCACATTGCATGATATAATCTTCATAATTACAGACATTCCCACAAACAGCTTGGTCCCTACTGCAGATCCTTGATCATATCCTCCCTAATCCTGTCCACTATTTCTCCCTCCCTTAACATCCATCCTAACCCCAATTTCTTCGCTAGCCCGAGAATTTCCTCAGCTTCCGACAGATCTAGCAACTTCACACCCCCCCGGAGTCTTAGTGTTGTGAATTCTAACCTCCCAAATCCATCATCCGAACGTCCACTGCCATCCCTCCGTTTCAATTTTCCTTCATCCAGTTTGACTTTGCTTTTACTATTCTTATTCCGAGTTCGTCGCATCTTTCCCTTACGATCTGCCAACACCTTTGCAAGAGCCTTTTCCGCCAACAGCAATTCATTGAAGCCTATAATCCCTGTCTCCTCCCCCTTTTCTGAAACAGGATTTGCATTTCTCTCCGATCTACGGCCTTCCGATCCCCCTTGGCTTGAATCACTCGCAGGAACCCTATCCACCCCATTACCACTCGCCACGTTCCCCTCTCCTTCCACAGAATTCTCGATTGGCATCAGTGACTCAGTCTCGCACTCCCAGTCCTCCTCCTGACGCGCACCCTTATCCGATTCAGACACCCCACCCCCTTCTATGATGGATTTTGGGCTTGGTAATTCCACCGGGTCTATTTCATTTAGGTTAGCCTCTCTACGTCCTCCCAAGGCCCAACAGGCCTCAACCCCCTCCATCCCACTACCTCCGCAGTTCACCGATACCCAGCCCAAATTTTCGCCTACCCCCCTTATGTCCTCGAGGCCCAACCCAAGTGATCCATTATTCTGCGCTCCAATAGTATTAAATTCCAGCCCCCCAGCATGTCTCTCCAACCCTCCCTCTGATTGAACGCTTTTATCTCGGAATTCGCCTGCCGCCTTCTCATCATAGACCTTTTTCCCCTTCCCAGATACCTCATTGATTGTCCTCTCTTCATGAGTATTCCCATGCATCCTTCCCGCTTCCCCATGCCCTATGCTCCTGGACCTCACCACGAGACTCTTCTCCGATGGGTCAATCGCCCCTTCCGCCATCTTCAGTACCTTAGGCATCCTTTCCTTATGTTTCTCCGGCGGTGAGACTGTCAGGTCCTCCGACTCTCTGACTTTCCCCCCATTAACAGTCTGGTTCCCCCCAATCTCATCCGGTTCCACCACCACTTCACAGAAGTTGGCCACTATCCGGATCTTAGTCGATAAGGAACCCACCCGGATCATCTTCTCCGATGGAATCTGCATGTCTTTGTCAAGTTTGACGAGCATCCTGGCACGATCCAGACGCTTCTTTTCCAAAGTCTCTGGATCAATGAAATGAATCTGTCCCCATCCTTTCACGATTTCCCGCAGGTTCCTTTCACTCCAAACATTGAACGGTAATCCAAACACGTATATCCATACTAGTGGTTTTCGTGTGATTGTGCCTTCGTCCCACACCCTCTTCCAGTCGATCCACTGATTATCTCGACAATCTGATATAAACTTACTTCTAGCCTCAATCTTATTGAATGCAGCTATCACCATCAATCCACCACCGTACTTTATTTCCATGCAATCTGAGTGTTCTCTGTAGAGCCATTCCTGGAACCCTACCAGACAACCCAAATTCTTTATTGCCACCACCGCCGAAGTATGTAACCATTCCATCTCCGTGGGAACTTCCTCCAACACCAGCGTGCTGGCACATCCTTCCCATCTCCCTTTTGGGACTCCTTCCCGTCTCCCCTTTGTGACCTCTGCGTACGTTCTATCGTCTCTCCAAGCACTTCTCCCATACGGGAGCCAGTTGTTAGGTCGAACGCCGTTCGACCTGTTGAGTTCACCCTTCGCCTCTGAGTGTTGCCTCCTAGTTTCTCTATAGCTCTCCATCCTATGCTTGCTTGGAACCGCCCAGTTTGCCTTCAAACGTTTTCCCATCCATGAATGCCCGTTTACTTCCTTTATGACCACCTTTGCCTCCGCTGGGTTTTTGAATCGGAAGAACCCGAATTTGGTTCCCTCCACTGGCCAGTTTCTCTTTGGCATGTAACAGTCCCTAACCCTCGCAACCTTGTCAATGACGTTAAAAATATCCTTTACCGCAGCTCTTGTAGGTATGTTTCCAACAAACACACTTGCCAGCTTCCCATATCCTTTGTTCACACTGTCTCCATATCCATGCCTACTCACCTCCTTCCCCTTTGCCTGACTCCGACCACTATCGCCTTGATCCACCTTGTCAGTGACCCTTTTAATCTTCCAGCTTCCCTTTGGACCTCCATCGTGCTCCCCAGCACCTCCATCTCGGTGTCTACCTGCGCCGGAATCTTCCCTTTGGACCTCCATCGTGTTATAAGATAATAGACATTACTCAGTGGGAATGCATCATTTCTTGGAAGCCGGGTGGGAATGCATCATTTCTTGAAGGTTATTTGTCGAGAGTCCGAACTCAGTGGGAATGCATCAATATTAGAATGATTTAATTATATAATTTTTCTTTTTAATTTTTTGAAAAAAGAAAAAAAAAGAAAATGACTCAAGTATTCAATACTCGACTCAAATACACAACTCAAATTCAAGTATCATATATAGGTTCGATACTCAAATGCGCTACTCAACTCAAATTTTTCGAAATGGAACATTTTCGGGACTCGTCTACTTGTTAATCACTCCTATGACACCGAGTGATAAAGAGCGCCCACGTGCCACCGGATGGGAACATGTTCGTGGGCAACAGAACCCAATCATATTCTCCCACGTATACACTCTACATAGATCACGCGCTATCGGCCCCACATCGAACTCGCCGACCATGGGACGTCACGTGCCATATTCAGTATACTATACTAGATTGCTCTGCCCTCATATTCTCGAGTAGGAAGTATATAAATTATTAGTACTTGTAAGGTTACGTACTTGAGCAATTATGCTTGACACCTTTGGCACAGTCACGTTGTACATCTGTCCTGTCTTCTTACGATTTTGAAATCATCTTCAAAATCACATTCTCAAAATTAAATTGATGCATATTATCCGCTTTAGGTCAAGGACGTCTGGTTTTATTTTTGATACTTTCCAAAAGACCTTACTAATGGGATTGGATGGACGCTTATAAGCAAGTTACTCTTTTCTTGTACAATTTATGTGGGACTTGAGTTTGTAGTCAACCATCTGCGAGAGGGCGGATGAGTGTATTATTGTATACTTCCGCAATTAAAATAAATTTTTTTGAAGAGCTAAAATAATTGTGAAGTTTACTCCATAAATACATTAACGGTTTTTTTGGATTCATGAATTTAATTATTTTTTGGGCGAACATTGTTATTTGAATGTTGACAAAGAAGTGTAGGAGCTAAAACTACACAAATTATAAAGGGATAAATAGGAGGGACATGGGGCAGTGTGAAGAATCGAAACCCAATTATGAGACTGAAAGTTAGAGGACTTAACCAGTAGCTCAGGTGGATTCATGAATTTAATTTTGAGAAAGTGATTTTGAAGATGATTTCAAATTTTTTATTTAAAAAATTAAATGAAAATATATTTTTAAATTAAGTTAAGATGGTGTTTGAATTGCTCGAATGTTTTTATATAACTTGAAATTTGAGAAAGATTTAAATGTTATACGATTAGATTCTTTTATCCATTTGGATGGTGAATTTCAAATTCAATATAGTTGACAAATATTGTTTGCAATAGGTTTTATATATTTTTATTTTTATCCTAAGATTTTTAATTTTATAGACTTCGAAACCGTGCACTTTAATGATTGTGAAATATTATGGGAAGGAGAAGAATTTTGAAATCCTATATTTGAGAAATTTTAAAATACAACAGGATTTTTAAATGCTTTATCTATTTTTTTGTTTCCAAACATGATTTGAGAAATATTTGAAAATCACCAAACGCAGTTGGCCTGAGTGGTATGAGGCTCTGGCAACTTAAGTAATATTTCGGGTTAGTCTCAATACTAGTTTTAGAATATTAAATTTTTGTAATTTTTGTTTATATATAATTTAAGTTATTAAGAATTAAAAATGTATCTTGAACAGCGTAAAAATAGAAGTGGAGCAATTATTTCAAAACGAAGGAATTATATATTATTTATTAATGAAATTAATTGAATAATTTAATTCAACTAATAAGAAACCACACTTAATTACTCACTCAATTATCAATTTTTTTTAAAAAATTTATTTATATTTTTTTATTATTATTTTTTAACCAAACGCACTTGACTTTAATAATATGGGGTTTTGACGCAAGTCGACTTCAGTTATTAATTTTTTTTTTTTTTCAATAGTTTTTACAATTATTTATCGAAAAAAGGACAAATAGGTCATTTTCCTTTTTCAAAAATCCAAACCAGTCCCTTTTCTATTTTCTTACCAATACAGTACGCTATAAATGTTAATTATGTTCAGATCAGTCCCTTGTTCATTAATTATGCTCTAATTGCCGATGTGGCAAGGGGTTAAATTGAAACCTGACACGTGGACATAATATTAGTCCTTTTTCTTTTATCGCCAATTCAGTCCTAAACTTTTATTTTGTTCCATTTAGTCGTCCTCTACCCAAATCAGCCATTTTTATATTAATTAGTCTCCAACCTTTCAAATTATTTCATTTCAGACCCAAAACCTTAATTTTTTTTTACTACTAATCAATTTATCAAATAAATGTCAACATACTTCCGTAAATAAAATTAAACACCAAATCTCATACATTAGGTTTGATTGCTTTGTTACCGGGTCTTCCAATCCGGGATTTTACAATAAAATTCAGGCTATTTTTTTTAAATATTTTTAATAACATTTGAATTATTTTTTTTTTCAATAAAATCAAGGCTTCCTGTATCCATAACCTTCTAAAAATTCAAGTTAAATCATTTACTCAAACATTACTACGTTCTAAGATAGGAAACAAAGTAAGGTTGTGCTGATTGTTGCTAAAGGAAACCAAAACCAATGAACCATCGGTTGCGGTCGGGTGGTTAGAGAGAGTTCGTAAAATTCCGGTACTTGGAAGATCCGATTACATGGCAGTCAAACCCAATATATGAGGTTTGGTGTTTAATTTTATTTACGGAAGTATGTTGGATATTTATTTGATAAATGAATTAGTAATAATATATATAAAATTTAAGGTTCTGGGCCTAAAATGAAATAATTTGAAAGGTTGGAGACCAATTAATATAAAAATGACTGATTTGGGTAGAGGACTAAATGGAACAAAACAAAAGTTTAGGATTGAATTGACAAAAGATAAAAGAAAATGGACTAATATTATGCCCACGTATTAGATTTAAAGTTAAACCTTTGTCACGTCGGTAATTAGAGTAATTAGTGAATAAATAACTGATTTGAACATAATTAATATTTGTAACAGACTCTTTTGATAATAAAATAAAAAAAAGATTGATTTCGATTTTTGTAAAAGAAAAATGACGTATTTATATTTTTTACATTATTTATCTATCAGCAGCACTAAACAGTAAACAACAAAACCTCAAACCCCAAATTTGGTATGGAAGACTTAAATTGGTAGGCCATTAATTAGACTTGTACTCCCTCCGTCCCAGCTAACGTGTCTTGTTTGACTTTTTGACACTGTTCATTGTTCTACTTTGACTCGATTTTATTGCATGTATAAATTTGGAAAAATAGTCGAGTTGGGTCTTGTTAGAATCGTATTATCATGTAGTTTTAGAATATATATTTTACATAATTTTTTGTTATACACATTTTGAGATATTAACGGTTGAAAAAGTGTATTGGATTGTGTGTAAAAGTGAAACAAGACAAGTTAAGTGGGACGGAGGGAGTACTAAATAGTAGTCTAATGGTAATAATGGTGGGTGGGAACTGGGAACGGGCAAGAGAAGCCTCTGCCGTCTGGCACAGGCGAGGCCATACAAGGACAGTTTGGTAAATTCGGCACTTGTCAGTCAGTCCTCTCTTCCCCTCAATTGTACTCCCTCCGTTTTTAAATGATAGCTACGTTGGAGAATTTGGCACTATTCACACAATCACATTGACTTGAAGTTTTATCATACTTATTCAAGTTAAAATATAGTCAATTGAGATCTTGTTAGATTCATCTCGTCTTGTAGTTTTTAAATATCGAACTTTTAGAATTTTTACTTGTACCGAACTTGAGTTATTACTGATTTAAAAAGTACATTGGACTGCGTGCTGCGTGGGTCCGTAGCAAACAAAAAAAACGGAGGGAGTATTTCAAGACTCTCTCAATTCCTCATTTCCTCTCCCTTCCCTGCAAAGTGTTCTCCTCTCCCCTCCCTCCTCCTGATTCCTAAAGCTTCTTCTATCTAATTTCCCCTCAAATCTCTCTCTCCCTGTCTCCCTCCACACACATTTATTATTATACACTTACTATTACATATACTATATCTATCACTCCTCACACTCTATTTCTCTATTCTCTACACAGAGATAGAGACAGACGTAAAGAATAAAGCTAAAAGGAACAACTATCTATCTATCCCTTCAGAATCACATGACATGACATGACCACATTGCATCCTTCCCCTTTTCCCCTTTCTCCTTAATTTTCCCTCTCTTACACCATTCCCTCCCTCACATCGATCAACCTCTCAAAAATACTTACTATGTCTTCCAAGAACAGAAGTTCGGTCTCTCCTAAATGGACTCTTTTCCTCTGTATTGCCTGCTTCTGTACTGGGATGTTTTTCACCACCAGGTACAACATAAGAGGGCCCTTGTTTCCTTTTTCAAATTTTGATGATTTTGAATGGGGTTTATTAAATTCTTTATTGCAAGTATTCTGGGAATTGGGTTTCAATTATTAATTCTCTGCCAGAAGTTTCTTGAACTCATCATTCATGTAATATTAAATGCTCCTCTGATTGCATAATTCCAAAATATCGGTGATCAAGGGATTGTTTGAATTTGAATTTGTATTCTTGTTTCATCATTCCTGACTACATATTGATTCTTAGATCTTTTTTGAGCATTTTCTATGTTTTATGGCCATTGAATTTTTGCCTATCCTCAAATGCCCATTGTTCTTCAATTGATTCTTAGATCTTTAGGAGAAACATACACATCTTAGTTGAAGGCAAAGGGATAACTTTTGGATGTGTTATTACCCTTTGTAGGAAAAAAAAGATGGCCAAGTGTCTATTTTCAAAGTACTTTTAATCCCTTTTAGTCGTCGACTTGAATGTTTTCCCATAACTTAGCTTTAAGACATTAACGGGATATGGACTACATGTCGGTGGGAACATAGTTTACTAAGAAAGCATTTATTTGGCGACAGATTTTGGAGTGTGCCGGAAACAAAAGGTGTCACAATAATTACACCAGTTGAAGTTGAGAGATTGAAATTAGTATCAGAAGGCTGTGATCCAAAACTTGTAAGCACTTTCATCTTGTTTAAATGGGCACTTGATTTTGTCATAACGAGCGAACAAATTCGTTATTCATACGTGGTGCTGATTTTTTGGTGATTCAATTCACAACAGAGTGGTGTAAGAAGGGTTCCAAAACAGATCTTCCGGGAAGTGTCCAAGACTCAAGAGACTCTTCAGTAAGTTCGATTTCTCACAGGACTGAACAAAAAGATTGACTGTATATTCTTTTTTTCTTGCATTATATTCACTTGTGTTTACAATAGAACATTGGACAAAACCATTTCAAATCTGGAGATGGAGTTAGCTGCTGCCAAGGCAGCACACAATTCGATTTTGAGCGGCTCCCCCCAATCAGAATCTACTAATTCAGACAAGGATTCATCAGGCAGAAGGAAATATTTCATGGTTATTGGAGTAAACACAGCATTTAGTAGTAGGAAAAGGCGGGATTCAGTTCGCGCAACGTGGATGCCACAAGGTTTGTGGATTAGAAACCTGTGTTGAATTGCTTATTTCGTCACAAATTCTGAATGTTGCACTATTTTTGTATTTTGTAAAAACAGGGGAAAAACGGAGAAAGTTGGAGATAGAGAAAGGAATCGTTGTTCGCTTTGTCATTGGTCATAGGTGGGGATCAAACTTGCTAGCTATTATTATTATTAATATTGTCACATCTGTATATTACTATTGTGTCGGTGCCTTAAGCATGGCCTTCTTTTGGTGAAACAGTGCAACGTTAGGGGGCGTACTCGATAAATCAATAGAAGCCGAAAATCAAAAGCATGGCGACATCCTGAGATTGGTAAATACAAACTGTTATGCTTTTATGTGTATCTTGTTTGATTTCATTATTCTCAATGAAGCCACACTCTTCATTTCCGTACTCAGGATCATGTTGAGGGTTATCTTGAGCTTTCGGCTAAGACAAAGACTTACTTCGCTACAGCTGTATCTTTGTGGGATGCGGAGTACTATGTTAAAGTTGACGATGATGTCCATGTCAACATAGGTAGCGAAGATGTTTAAATGAGGAGCATAAAATTCGCTGAAACCTTTTGAGTTTAGTTTTAAATTTTTTTTCTCATTCAATTCTAATTGCAGCAACTCTTGGGGAAACATTGGCAAGGCACCGTAAAAAGCCAAGAGTGTATATAGGATGTATGAAATCCGGTCCTGTCATTGCTCAGAGGTATAACTAATATTATCATTCGTCGCCTTTCCTTGTGCAACCTAATGTTGTTATGCTTTAGCTTATTTCTTGAGCTACATATAACAGGGGAGTGAGATATCATGAACCGGAGTTCTGGAAATTCGGGGAACCTGGGAACAAGTACTTCAGACATGCTACAGGACAATTATACGCCATTTCAAAAGATTTGGCTTCTTTCATTTCAGTAAACCAGTTAAGTTTCATTCCATGATCAACACGAAACATGGTTTAAAAAAAACCATATCTACAATCGTCGCATTGTTACTGATTTCTTAAATGTGTGTGATGATAGGCATGTTCTCCACAAGTATGCAAACGAAGATGTCTCTCTAGGAGCTTGGTTTATTGGGCTTGATGTGAAACACATCGATGACAGAAGACTGTGCTGTGGGACCCCGCCAGGTAAAATCTCTTATGTTAAGTGTCTGGTCCGCATGGAAATATACACTGTCCAAACAAAGAGATCATAAATCCTAAATTGCCTTTATTCGAGAAATTCCATATGAATTGTTAGAAAGAAGATGGATATAAGGTTCCAACCGAAAACCAATGTTTAATAGGTGGAATGACCCAGGTCCATATAAACAGGATGACATCCCAACATGTAAGCGATGTGGGACATTGTCTTGGGTTCAGGCGCAAGGTTAGTTTGCGCGTGAGGGGATGTGTTGAGAACTGATATATACTATTGGATTCTCCTCTCTCTCCCTAACAACTTAGGCTCTTAGGAGAGTTGGTTCACTAACATGAATAAATTGAGAACTTTAGGAAAGGTAACGAACGACCTTAGACTAATAGTCAAGAGGGTCACTAGTTAAGTTCATTAGAGAGCCTTTTTTTTTTTTTTTTTTTTTTTTTCCCTTTCCTTAAGCGGCGATCAATCTTTGTCATAAAAGTATGCCTTGTATTCAAATTGAGCGCAGATTGTGAATGGAAGGCACAAGCAGGCAACATCTGCGTTGCCTCATTCGACTGGACCTGCAGTGGGATATGCAGATCCGTTGATAGGATAAAGGAGGTTCATCGTAGGTGTGGGGAGCGCGAAGATGCAGTTTGGAAGGCAGCTTTTTGAGAGTGAGGACCTAAAGAGGTTGAACCCTCGATGCTAGCTTTCCCTTGTTCCGAAAATAATGATCTTATACCAATTGATGCACACTACACAAGGAGGGATACGTAGAGACCGAAAGAGTCAGTATAGCTTTGCAAAACTTCTCCATTTTAGCAGAGAAGTGAACCTGCAAAATGCAGTAGCAAGGCCGGATTCAATGTTTTTCGACATTCTTTGGAAGCTAATTGTAAGTTTTAAGGTGATGAGTGAGTGTAATGTAAGAAGCTTATATATACGTGTATATGCGCTGCCACAATGTGGAGATCATATACCCTTCTGTGCATTAAGAAGATTAATGCCTTGATCTTTACAGTCTGTAATTAATGGCAGAAAATTATTACATGTATATGTATATGTATGTTTGTATGTATTTCTATATATGCTCTTTCGGAAGGCAATATTACAAATTTTAACCTATGGAATGCTTTGAAATTCAGTATTTCTCTAGAACCAACATTCAACGAGATGGGAGAATCAAGAATGCTAATAGGACCAAAATTGACGACATCTAAATGGCATTTCACACTTAGCACAATAGAGGGTGGATGTTGAGTATATTGACACTATTAAAAGTGTAATAATTAGTGGGCATTGTTAAATTTCCACACTCATGTTGTTGAATTAAAATTTTCAGTGGCATTCAATGTAAACAATTAGCACTGCTGGATTATAATTGTATAACAGCCCACCACTCTCAACTATGAGACCCTTAAAACTTGGAAGAAACTACCTTAATTATTGGCTTGTTGCTATATTAATATAGAGTTTTATATAGTGATGACTGATGAGGTAAAGAATATTTATCTTAAAGAGTGATAAATTTAGCCTAACAAGTTCTAAAAAGCTAAAAATTCAAGCACAACAAAACCCCTGACCTTGTTTGGAGACTCACCCTTGTGCTGGAATAAGAGTATAATTAGTGGGTGTTTACTTTGGAAGATTAGATGGAATGGATGATTTTAAAGAGTGGTAAATAGTACAACCAAATTTCATGTTTATTTTTTATGGTTAAGATTCATGATTGCTCATGAGTCAAGTCAGGTAGTGGTGGTGTTAATTCATATAATAGTCTAGGACAAATGGATGGGATAGAAATAATTTTATTGGGGTAATTAATTAGGAAAAAAATCATATCGTCCATAATGTAAATTTTTTTTCCAAACAGTCCCACAAATATCGAATTAGGTGAATCTATCCCATAACTATCCTAATCATCGCCGAATTCTAAACCCTAAATCCTTTCATGAACCGATTTTTTCGCTAATCATCGCTGAACCCGTCGCTGAACCCGTGGGACGGGTTCAGTCGATGATTAGCTTATCCCGACAAGACACAATATTCCTCCTCAGCTCATTGTTCCCTAATTTACAATGTCGATAGAGCTACCCGACATAATCCATGTACTTTTGCTAGAGATCCTGATCCATTGGTACTTGATGATTGAGCATACAAAATACATGCTTTGCCTTGGTGGCATACCTGATACACAAGATGCACTACTAGAAAATTCCGATTTCAATCACAATTTTTTTTTTTAATCTTTTCTTTTTATTGCAAACCAATTGCGGTCGTAGATTTGGTTACCAACTTTCTTTGGTAACCAAATTTACCAATTTTTTTCGTGCTTTCAACATTATGAAAAATAAAAGATAAAATGAGTATAATCTTTTTTGGGATAACAAATGAGGATAAACTGAAATTAATGTAAACACATACTACTATTATATTTTGTTCACATGACATTTATATTAAATCCACAATTTGAAATACATTTAAATTATACAAATTATTCTCATTTTATAATGGAAAAAATTACTTGTCAACAATGATAAATCGGGAACAAATAGTGGCATATCATTTCTGGAAAAAAAAATGTCAAAATGGTGTGGTAACTTTGACAATTTTGTAATTTGGTGCCTTAATTATTGAATCTACAACTTTCCTAATTATCTCCAATTTGATCCTTGAGGCTTTAACGACACATGATTCTGATGTGGCGGGTCACTAATGATCAAGATTAATTAAATTGCATGTACATCTATGTAGGCGGTGATTGGACACTCAAAACATGACTTTTATATAAAATAATATTAATAAATAAAATAATATATTATATATAATGTAATATAATATAATATTATTTTTGAAAATATAATGTAATATTATTTATAGGAAGTATATTACACTTAAATTTATATAGTACTACATCCGTTTTTTTTAATTGCTCAATTTCAATCACTGTTTTCAACTAGCTGACTTTGGATAGTTTTATATGATTCGCTATAAGGCTAAATAAAAAATGGTAAAATAATAATGAAAGTAGAGATTACAAACTACAAAACTCATGTTAGACTTACCTTTAAAATCATTCTGTAACCTAACCAAATAAAACTATAAAGTCAGCTAGTTGAAAACAGTGATTGGAATACAGCAATTAAAAAAGAATGGAGGAAGTATATATTAAAGTTTAGATTTAAATAAATTAATATCAAATTAAACTAAATAAAATAAAAAAGTTATATAATTATATAATTGAATTATATTTATATCGTATTATTTAATAACGTTATTTTATACTTATTATTTTTTATTATAATATATATTATTCAATATATATAATATAATTTTATATAAAAGTCAATGTTTGACTGTGCAGTCATCTACGTGGATGCCACATGGGCAATTTAATTAATCTTGAACACTAATGACCCGCCACGTCAATATCATGGTTCATTAAGGCATCGAGTGACCAAATTGGAGACAATTAGCAAAGTTGTGAAACCAAATTAGAAAACTCAATAATTAAGGCACCAAATTAGAAAATTGGCAAAGTTATGGCACCATTTTGGCTTTTTTTTTTCCCTATAATTTCTATAAATCTTTTGAATAATTTTATATCATTCTTTTGTGTGTCTACATGACTACATCAATCAGAATATTCAAAATTGCCGTGGGAATTGAACATGTTTTACATCAAATGAAAAAAAAAAACAAATAACCCTTCAAGAACAATAAATTGCCAACAGAATGAGAATGAAAGAATGAGGTAAAGAACGAGAGTTCGTTTACTTGTTATATATCGGCAGCCATCAGTTGACTTGATGAAAATTTGAGGTGCCGACTTTATTGTTTCCATTGCTGTTATTGCTAGTGGTGATACTTCCATTGTTGTTGTTGTTGTTTCCTCCATTGTTGTTCCCATTATTATTAGGGTACGATCCGCCAATGATGGAAGAGATTGCTGCAGCCAAAGCAGCCGTGAAATTTGGATCCGCAGCAAGTGCATTAGCCGTGTCGTGAGTTTGTGGAGGTATTTGATTGCTGGTGCCTTGTTCCATGTCTTGAGACATTTGCAAGCCCGAAAATTTCGACTGATTGTACAAAGCCTGGCCAAAGATTTGGGGGAGAAGCGCGGCCGCTGAATGGTTATTTTGGGGAGCATTCATGAAGGGGATGGGGAACTGGTTGGGGGGTCGTGGGAATTGCAAAGGGTTGGGGGATTGTGTTAGGTCTAATGTGACTGTCGGGAAAGGGGCCGATGCAGAGATCGTGGCCATGCTCGAGGAGCAAGGGAGGAGTGTTCTTGCAAGGTAATTCGAGTTTATTAAGCCGTCTACGCTTGGCATTGAGCCGGAAAGGAGCATTCTTGCAGCGGATGATGTTGTCGATGCCATTGCCATAGCTGCCGGTGGCAACGGGTGGTTGTGGTTGCCTTCGTAGGTTGTTATAAGTATGCTATTATCGTCAGCGCATCGTTGTACCTATACATAAGAGCCATAGATTAGTGAGGGAAGGGGACCAACTAAAATGATATTTTGATCAAAGAGTTTTATTCTTCTAAACATGAACTATTAGTTTATTAGTAGTATAAGAGTATTGTAATTGATATCGTATTTATCAGACACAAAATATATGTACATATATTTAACATTCACATTACATATGCCAAAATAGATCAAATTAACTAAAACAGGATTTAGTAGTACTTTATAATTGTTTCTAAACGTCTTAAAATTTCTTAAAATTTCTATTCAATAGTTTGCATCATTCGGTCTCATTCAACCTTCATCCCATTCAGCTAGAGAAGGAAAATAAAAAAAGGGTGAAGAATGATGAAATCAATTGGATGAGAGGAAATGAGAATAAAAGAAAGTATTATAAGAAAAATATTTAATTGTCACTTGTTGGTAAGTTTTATAAGAATGGAAGAGAAATGTAATGAGAGGAAAAATTCCAATAAAATTTGATTTCCATAACTAAAATGAAAATTAAGATTTTTTTAAAAAACAAAATAAAAGCCTTTTTTCCTATTTTCTTATATTTTCTTTTCTTTATTAAACTATAAAACAAAGTCGATCAAAAAAGGGAGGCAGTTAAGGAAAAAAAAAAGGAAATAAGAATATATATAGTTAAAGAAATTTGATAAGGTGAGTAATATATTTCATATCACTACAAGAAATTTGATGGAAGATGAAGAAAAAAAAAGACGGATGTCGTCGTTTGAAGGATTTCACACCTTGTTTGTCGTTTCGTGCTCCAAGCGATGAAATCTTTTAGGTCACCTTCCGCAAATATTTTATAGTGTGTGAATATTTAAATATACCTTTTTTGGGAGGAAGCGTTTTGAGTTTAAAGTTTAGAGTATGAAATTTAAAATTAATGGTGAAAAATTGTTTTTAATTGAGATAATTTTGAATAATAGTGTTTGGTAATGTAATTTTAAATTAAAGTTTAGAGTTTGGAGTAGGGTTGATCAATGAGTAGTGCTACTCGTAATCGACTCGGGGCTCGGCTCGAAAAAAACTCGACTTCTACTCGACTATTACTACTTAACTCAAGCTCGAGCTGGTATCAAGTCAAGCTTTAGTATTTTAGTACTCGAGCATTTGAGCTCAACTTGACTCGATGACACCATTCACACACATTTTAATTAATTTTCATCTAATACTTTCCCTCATACTGTACTCTATATTCTATTAGAAAATATGTCACTTATTTATAATATCTAAACGAGGAAAAATAGATGGTCAAAAATTCAAAATCAAATGTTCAGAAAAAAATACTCACGAGCTATTCGAACTCGATGATACTCGAGCTCGAACTCGAACTCGAATATCTTCCGTCAAGCTAAAGCACCATGATATTCGAGCTCGACTCGACTCGAAAACACCCTAGTTTGGAGTTTGGAAAGCTAAAAATTGGGGAAGAGAAACGTTTAAAGTTTAGAGATTAAAATTTGACAGTTACTGAAATTAACATTTACTATATAAAGGTTTTTATGCTATTTTTACTATTTATTTTTAAAGCTAAACGCTAAAAGCTAGTGTCTATTCCCAAACGCAACCTAAATACTAACCATCTTCATACAAAATATGGTGACAAAAAAATTTGGGACATTATAAGAGCATGTTTGGAAAACCGTATTATATTATAGTATATTGCATTATTTAATGAAGGTGTATAGCATTATATTGCATTATATTAACAATATTGTACTAAATTAATGTTAAAGAGTGTTTTGTAGTATATAGTATTATATTAATATACGTATATTATTTTGTGTTGATGTTGTATTGATTATGAGTTCTTATTTTTTATTAAAAAAATGGTTTCCTAAAAATAAAATATTTATATTAAATATAATATTTTAATTATAATAAAGAAATTATATATTAAATATAATATTTCGTGTTGATGTAGTGTTGCATGATGTATTTTTTTTGATTAATTAAATAAGAATTTAGTTTCATGTAGATAAGTACAATAATATTTTTAAGATAAGATAATAAATAGGAGTATAAAACTATATGAAAGATAATATTATTTTATATTATTGTATTAATTGATAAAAGAAATTATATATAATTATCAAACATTAGTATAATATTTATTAATATTTTAAATATTATTTTATAAATATTATAATTTCTATAATAAATTAATTTATCAAAAAATATAATATAATTATGATATTCATATCAAATAAATATCAAATCAAAATTATAAAAAATTTATCCTCATCAAAATAAACACACATCCCATATAGTATTAATACACCAAAATGCTCCTCAAAAAATAATACACCAAATACCTCATTAAAATAAAATAATACATCTGCAACTCTAAAAAATAACCAAACACATGTTAGCATTATTTTTATACATAATAATAATACAATACATCATAATACATGCTAATACACTAGTCCAAACATGCCCTAAAGTAATAGTCAACATATTTCATTTCATGCATAACAAGGGATTGTTAGCAAGGGATTGTTATACATGCAACTTATTTCATTTCATACATAAAGGAGCAAATAGAGTGAAGAACAAGACCAAGGCATTGTTTGTTTCTTTCATAACTTAATGGTGTGCTTAGAAGCAAGCATTTTATATCTGAACCAGCCTCTGAACCATTTGCAAACAAACATTCAACGTTTAGAGTTCATATATTTGAGCAAATAGAGGATCGAATGAGCATACTTGTTTTCTAACCGGGCATCCGGCTGCCATAGTGCAACGATAATAAGCACGAGGGCAAGGGTTTCCCTTGGCCATCTTTTGCCCGTACTTCCTCCATTGGCATCCATCGGTGATCTATGGAGCATATAAAAAATCGTTAAATAATACGCGCATATAGTTAATAGATCACGACATTATAAAATGGAGGCGTTGGCGCGCACCATAGGAGCCTCAGATCGAGCACGAACAGAAACTCGGGCCTTCCTCATAGTGGCCTCAGTGGCTTGATCAACACTTCTACCTGCATGACTAATTCGAGGAACCTTAGGTTCCGGTCCATTTTCGTCCCGTCCAACTTCTTTGTCGGGCGTTGGATGTTGAGGGCGACCGGTCCGCCCATCAGACGACGATAATGATGCTTCTTCGTCCTCTGGTACCCGTGCTGCCAATCCAAGATCCATAAACTGTCTAGGGACTGCCACTCCTGAAGCACTCCCATTGCCATTTTTGACATGTTCTTCATTTTCGACGTTTTGATCGGTCTTTTTCTGCATCATTGCCAAGTGCATCTGCAGGCCGCTGTACTGGTTTCTTAATTGGTTCAGCATATCCTTCAGATGGAGATTTTCTGAACTTATGCGCTGGATTTCAGCTTCTAGAAGTGTCACACGCTGCAACAAATTAAAGGATATATGGAAATTTCATAAACTATGGTGTATGACTCACTATGATGTAAGTGAGCATTCATTGATTCAGCAAATAGTTTTAATTTGATTTCTCACCTGATCATTTTTAGTTTTCTTGTTTTCAGAATGGGGTGATATCAAATTATCCACCATTGGTTCATTCTCACTGCTAGTATGTAGGTGTAGTCCAGTCTGCACAATAATTTCAATTTAAAATTAACAATCCACCCTATTATCTAGAAATCACTCAATGTATGGTGTCATGCTGATCAACATTATAATAAAAACCCCAAAAAACAAACTAAGAGATAAAAATGGGTCCAGGTCAAAACCAAGCAATGAACTTGAGTTGGGTTTTGATTCTCATAAAAGTGGACTTAATAAAACCGATCCATTGCAATGAGTCCGGGCAAGACTCAATGGAACCCTGAGTCTCAAATTGGGTTTTGAGTTTGGTTCTCATAAAAATGGTCCTAAAACCGACCCATTGCAATGGGTCCGAGCCAACGGAACCCGGGTCTCAAATTGGATTTTGGGCCCTGGTTCTCATAAAAATAGACACAGGACTAAACCCAATTACCCAAGTCTCAAGTTGGGTGTTGGTCTTGGGGACCTAACCCATTGACAACCCTAAAAAACCTTCTGATTCTTTAAAATTAGGATCAACATTAAATTAAGAACACGAGGGTTTCCTCTATATGTAACATACATAAACTTTAAAAAGCATCTCATCATCATCAGCCAGGCCTGGATGATGATCAACATTACCACCACCGCCACTACCGCTGTCCATCGTTTTGTCCGCAAAAAAATCCATTTCATCCACAGTTCTCCTCGTGCTTTCAGATTGATGAAGAGATGTGCAGGAAAGGCTCACGGGAAACTGAATGGTGGGACGGGTTGGCGAGGGGGGCGAAGAGGGGATCCTAATTTGCGATGACTCCATGTATGAATTGTAATAATAATAATAATGTAATGAAAAGGAGAGAATTAGGATTTTTGACAAGAGTGTGGAGGTTGAAAGAAAGGAGGGATTGGACATAGAATAAAAGGAAATTGGGAGTGTAAGTGTGATCTGGATCAAAGGAGAGTCCACTGCCTGTGGCCATATATAATGTTTAAAGGGTAGAGCATATGCCCTTGACTCGGCTAAACTGTTGGAGAGATTCAGAATAGTGAATGAAGACCAAAATGTATAATAGGGTTTTCCAAATATAATATTTGAATGAAAATATTTTTTATAATATTAGATTTCTTGGAACAGATCGAATTTGAGGGGATTTGATATATTTAAGACTAAAATATTTGTAGAGGAAATGTGGTCTATTTTCTTGACAAGTCATTTTCCTCTTTTTCTTTCACTAACAAAAATGTGGTCTTCCTTTACATGCTCAAAACTACCTCAGTGTAAAAGTGGGGAAGTGGATCTCATACTTGGTCTTATTGTCAAATTGAATTGAGATTTGTGGTGAATGTTCCTACACTTGTCTTGATGGGATTTTACATGACTTGGTTGAAATTTTAGTATGTTGGTTAGTATGTTTTTGGATTTTGATTATTTTGTTATCCTCGTTTATATGGTTAATATGATTCTCTCATTACATCATGTGGAGGAGAAAATGCCTACCATTTCTGTTTTCATTTTTCCCTTGCATTGCAAAAATTTGGGGTTTTTGATTTGTTTACCATTGAAATTAAAAGGAGAAAAGATAATAAAGATTTGTTTGTTATTGTTTTTTTATATACTATTACATACTTTTTTTTTTTTAAATTGCTACAGATCCGCCCAGCATGAAATCCAGTTCACATTTTAAACCATTAATAACTCAAGTTTGGTATAAGTTAAAATTCTAAAAGTTCGATAGTTAAAAACTACAAGACGAGATGAATCCAACAAGATCTCATTTGCCTATATTTTAACTTGTATAATTATTCTAAAACTTTAAGTCAAAGTGTTTGCGTGAACAACGCCACATTTACAAATGTAGCATTTAAAACAAGACGGAGGAATACTTTTTTGGTTAGTTGTATTAAGTGATACTATCTTCGTCTCGATGTTCGTTACAGATAGTTTTTTGGCACTATTCACTGTTTAACTTTGATTCAAATTTTTATCATAGCTATGTAAGAAAGACATAATCAAGCGTGATCTTTTTAGATTCTTCTAATCTTGTAGTTTTAGACAATTAATTTTTTATAACTTTTCGTTTTACAATTTAAGTTATTAATCGTAAGAAATGTGTATCGACATACGTGCTGAGTGGGTCCGTAACAAAAATAGTGAGACGGAGGAAGTATTTACATTAAGCACATAATTTAAAGAAAAAACAAAATATTTTATGGGAAAATTATTTATTGGTATCATTTTGGAGGTTTTAGTTTGTTAAGTGATACCAAATTTTTTTAAAAAAAATTTAAATTTTTTTAGTACCAGTTTAAAGTTTTAATTTATAATTTACCATTAGGTAAAAAAGAAGAGTTTATTTTAGTATATTTATATGAATTTTACAATTTTTTTTTAATTTTTTACCATTAGATAAATTATACTTATATCTTAGATCAATTACAAATTTTAAGTTTTTTTGTAATATTTTTAATTTTTTCCTTAAAATTTTTTATTTATTTATTTATATTTTTTTGGTAAACATTGACACTAATGTGTTGGCAAAGATGTGTGGTAGCACAAGTCACACAAATTAGGGGATATGACTAGTATGCCAACATGGTCCAATGGATTAAGGTGAGGGATATGAGGACGGGTGAGAATCGAATCCCAACCATACAATTGGAAGTCAGGGGACATGACTAATAGGCCAACATGGTCAATGGAGACGGGGGATAAACATCAAGACGAACATAAACTATACATAATCTTTGAATAGATTATCAATTTTTTTTTTGGAATATCCGAGAAGGATTAGAAAGCCCCATTGGCATAACATTTGCATTGTCCTTGTGGGATGGAAAATGCTGTGAATTTTTTGACTCATTTTCCATCTTAATATGATAAAAACCATATTTGAAATCAAATTTAAAAAACACTTTAGCACTTTAGCAACTTTGATGTAATCAATAAAGTGTTCTCTACTTGGAATGCAATAACCATCAAAATGTAACATTGTATTAATAGGGTTTACCTCTTTTTATTTCCCTATGGTTTCTTACCAAGAATCGGGGGTTGATATAAGTTGAAACTCCAAGTTCAATAAGTTTAAGATTGATATGCTCTTTGATAATTTATAGCATATCTTTCTTATCCTACATATTTATTAAGATTGGTTTGTATCGAACATACTCATATTTATATTGTTCTTTACCTGTAGAGTAGTTTTGGTCTTATTTTTATCCCACCATGTCTGTAGATCCTTGTTAAAGTTTCTCTAGATAAGCTTTTTGATATTTTCGAAGGACAGTTTAGTCTCCTCATTAATGTCTAATGACTTGATTTCTTGCATTTCCTTTATAAAGTTTATAATTTCTTCAATAGATGCCTTATCAAACCCTTTTATCTAAAAGACAACAAAGCCTTACTAAAATTTCTTTTATCCTACATTTTTGTATGGGTTACGTTGGCATCATTATCACCATGTTTGTTGCGAAATATTATATTCCCTCTGTCCCATTTGAAATGTCTTAAAATTTTTGGACACGCAGTCCAATGCATTTATTTAACAGTTAATATCTTAAAATACAGAAAAGTAAAAATTATAAAAAAAAATATAGTTCCTCTGTCCTACTTAAATGTCTTGTTTCACTTTTGCAAACAATATTCACTTTTTTTTAACGTTAATAACTTAAAATATATAGAACTCAAAATTATGCAAAATATATTTTCTAAAACTATACGGTTAGAAGAATCTAACAAGACCGAACTCGACTATTCTTTTCAAATATATACCTATAATAAGATTAAGTTAAATTTGAATAATGAACAGTGTCAAAAAATCAAACATGACACTTCTACGGGGACGAAGTGAGTATATTTTAAAACTATACAAAAAGAAAAATCCAACAAACTCTCACTTAACTATATTTTTTCTTAGTATAACTGCAACAAAAATTTAGGTCAAACACATTTAATAATCAGTGTAAAAAAATTCAAATGGGAGAATTGAAATGGGACAGATCGAGTAGGCATTAACCAGTTGATTGTCTTTTCTTTGTGCAATACAACACATGTAAAGGTTTTTATGAAATTGTTACCTAACAAAATATTAACAAATTTCTCTTGTTATCTTGAACATATTTTATAAAGGTTTCTATGAAATTGTTACCTAACAAAATATCTGTTCATGTATCATGAAAGTAAATAGGAGGTATTTTTACCTTAAACCAAGGTGTACCAAATGCTCCTCTAATCATGATATTGGCCTATCAAATTCCCTTAATGAGTAATAAGATTTTCTGGGACAAATCTCTTCTTGCAATGATTGTTAATGATTACATAGCTTTGCTAGGGAAAACTCTTGGTTTAGTTGTGCAAATACATAAACCTAAATCAATATAAACTGTAAAATATTCTGAATTATATTGTTCATAAATTATCTCTACTGATATATAAACGGAGAATAGACTTTTCATTTAATTATAATGGTATGACCCTTCAGATTATATTCTATTCCATTATCCTTTCTCACCTATAGTTTATAAATTTCAAGAAAACTTAATCCCAAAATCAGAAACCAATTTTCCTTTTTGGTAGTGCCCAAGACTCCGATTTCGTATCTTGCAATTTCAGTTGTTCCTTCATAGGTTCTAATTGCTGGCTACTGCAAGTAGTATAAGTCATTACATGTAAAATGATTAATTTTTTTTTAGTGATATCAAATATAACTCGTATTTATTTCCATCGTTCAGGGCATTTAATCTTTATGTTATCTACACCAATTGACTTAGGAGTTAGATCTTTGATTAAATCATTTCCATTATATGCCATAACCCTGTCTTCTGAAAAAGACAAAATGCTTGCATACTCAATTCTAGCACTTGTTGATCAGTCTAGAACTAGGTGATATGTTATTTGTATGCCTACTCCTTATAACCTTGGAATCTGGATATGATTTGGAGTCGTCACTTTAGCAAATTCCTTGAAAAGTCTAGGAATCTCTATATACTTTTTCCTAAGAAATAAGTTAGAATGATAACTATTGAAAAGTGCATAAGAAATTCTCTAAGTTATAACGTATGGCCTTTTCCTTATTCATCAGATTTTTTTCTTCATAATTCCTGATTAAGGTTAAACTCTAATGAAATCTTGGTTAGCTGAGTTATAGGAAATTTTGGGATGAATGTGAAACATTAACTTCCCTGTATATAAATTTTCAACCATATTTCCAAGAAGACCATCTCTAAGATTAGATTCTTTTATCAGTAACTGATAGATGTAATTTAGAATCAATATTTTCTTTGAAGGTTTCCTTACTTACTACTTCGATGGCACCTATGTGGATCCATTTCATAGTAATGGCAATATCTTCTTTCATTCTACTTAATTCCTAAGGAATTTTTTCTTTAGGAGTCATTTGCATATCCATAATATTATCAGTAAGTTTAATAGGAAATGCAAACTCATACACACTTACCTTGTAGATAAAGTTATGTTTTCTCTAGGTTAAGTCCCATTAGATTGAGAACTCGTCCAATTCCGCCAATTCTGAATCCGCCATATGGGCTGAGGTTGGAATGTTGTCTCATTATTTTTCTCATGGTTCGATTCAAGATCGTCATCCTTAAAAAGAATCCAGACAAGTTTTCAATGGTCTGAATCTTACCTTCATCAATCTGACTCGGTTGAAGATCCATCTGAGTATGAGTCTAAGTCACTTTTTAATTCTTCCTCGTAGATTCTTTCATCTGAGGGGAAGCCCTCAAACTGATATACTGGTACTAGCTCTCCATGATTGACAGCGTCTAAGATATCATCTGTGGCCTATTACTTCAGCATTTCACCACGATTCTGAGGGCAATATGGTGAAATATGACATCTGGTCCCTCAATTCAAATAGTTGCAGTCTTTGAAAGTTTCGTTGGCTTGGGTATGAGCTCTTCTGAACGTTCTTCTTGACGTCTTTTTCTCTCCGCTATGCTAGTTGAGCCTCGGAATGAATTCTTTGTCATTCCCGTTCTTTGTTCAGCTTTATATGTTTTGGCCTTGCTGTTGGACCACCATGTTGTACTTCTTCCTCGTAATGGGGGTCTTCTAATACTTTTGCTATAGGAGCCTCTACTCTTCTTTATTTTCCCTTTTTTTAGGATTCTCATATAATTGTTGGTAAATCGTTATTCTCACAACAAAGGGGAGTTCTTTTAATTTAATTTCTTAATCTTTTGATGTTTTTCGAGGCTGCTTCCTGAGCTTTCCTTTAGGAAAGATATTCTTCAAGCTACTGAGTTCACCATACCAGGGTGTATTGAGTATGATTTGATCAGCATCTCTTTTCATGGCCTTCAAATCTTTGTAAAGAACATGGGACATGCCATTTCGGATGTCATCTTACTCAGGAATAGGTATTTAGGAAACCAATAGATGTATTTGTCTACTGCACGAATACTTCTTAATTCTAGATCTGAGAGGGCTTGGGTAAGACCTTGATATTTTCGGCTTCCTTTAATTCAAAATAACCATCCCATACAAAATAAGTTTCGAATAGGAGACCAAATTGTTCGCAGATTGTGCTTTGGATTCTCCATCATGGATTTGCTCTTTTAGTGCTGTTGTGGAGTTCTTCTAGCCAAACTTTGCATATCCCTCTAGACTCAACTCCATCAATCTGACGACGTTTTCTTTATCAAGATCCAGGGTGGTTTCTGTGATATTCATGGAAGCCACTATTCGTTGATTAGTTCATCGATGTTTCAGAAGTCGATAACATAGAGGTTCAGTGCTTTTCTGTAAGGATTTAATTAATTAAACATTGTCTTGGCCCACAGTGGGGATTGTGGTCCATCAGAAAAGAGGCAGTACCCGGAAAAGCACTCTTTGCACATCAAAATCTAACAGTGACCCCATACTCTCCTTCGATCACTTGGTGATCAATGATGACAGCTGGTGATGGTATCCCAATTCTCACCGAACGAAATTTGTTCAAGCAGCCGTACTCCCCTCCGACCACTCGGTAACATCAGTAGCTTTATCAGTAGTTGTATAACCAATTCCCTAGATTGTATTTGTTATCAACTAGCTTATATTGTTAAAAGTAATAGTGAAGTTGATTATAATCGCGTGATTATCAAGAATTTGTACTTGCACTAGATTTTGACATTGAATATATCTGTACACCAGTTTTGTACCTTTTTTCGGCCACTTCCCTTAAAGATAAAAAGGTCTTTGGACCGGTCTCCTCAGACCAAACCAACAAGTGGCACGCCCAATGGGACACGCATTTACAGAAAAGATGACCACTGAGAATGGAAAAAATTCGCAAATGAATACTGCTACGTGCATCGGTCTGCCGACTATTCCCAAGACTCGCTCCACATTATAAAAAGATCATTCTCCAGGTTTCTCACCGTCGGCACTCCATCCCCAGTGACAGGATTGCTATTATCACAATAATTTGTCCCACCATGTCCGCGACCAGATTCAGTTCATGATCGAGGGGGTAGTTTATGCGTCTATGTGCCAGATTGAAGGTAATATCCTTGCAGCGATACCCAAAATGCTTAGAGCTGAATTTGCTACAAATGGGCCACCGCACGGGGCGCAGCAGAATCCCCCACGACCGATTCCACTGCCCCTTCAAAGCCAACTATCCACAACACAACCAGTACTATGGCAAAAATTATCAAGACCGGCCTTATCCTCGTGCTCATGGGCCACCTCACGCCGGCCACACTACGACAGAATAAATACCATGCCGAGCCCTATCATCAACAACGACCACCACCGGTTGCTCCAGTTCCGTCCCAAAATCAGCATTTAGTAGATCGAGAATTGATTACAGAAATCATACGCACTTAATTGAGAAATCTTTTTGGCCAAGATGCATGGCCGATGTATAGGAAACATCTTCCTCCATATATTGAAGAAAATGCCCCCTCCACAGGGGACTGAAAGTCCCGAATTTTAACAGGTTCTCAAGAAAGTTGCGAAAGTCTATTATTGAGTATATCGGCTAATTCATGGCCCAATGCACCAGGATAGCTCGAAATGATTTCCATAAATTGGACCATTCAGCCTCTCTCTCATTGGGGTGGCTTTTGAATGGTTCATCAATTTGTCGCATGGTTCCGTAGCTTTTTGGGTTGTAATGGAGAGAATCTCCATGATATATTCTACAATATCAGCTAAGACTTATCCATGGTCAAAACAAGTGTGACCGTCGCTTATCGTGAAAAATCGAGCATTGCCCTCAAGCCAAATAACCTATAAGGTAGCCACGAAAAGAGTGTCATACATGTGAAACATTTCAAGCATGAAGCTTCTAATCTCATGTTTTGGGATGTTGTCAAAATCAACAGGCACCACAACATGAATACCATCCCAATATGATGGGTCAGACACAATAAAAGAGACACACTAAGTTTATTCATGTCACTACAAAAGCACACACCATAGCGAAGAGGCAAACTGGCGTCGAGAGTGTAGGGCATTAACACGGAGGGATTCATGGGAGCCAGAAGACACAAATAGGGTGGGCAAATGACCGAACATGATATAAGCTCTCCTAACTTCATCAAGCTTGTTAATACGAACCTTAGACATTGGAGTCGCGAACTCGGATCTCGCTCTAATGACTGAATATCAAATGTTTTATCGATATTAAGTCTTTGAGTTTGAAATGGCTGACTTTCTGAAGTCAAATGATTGGCATATATATATATATGAATTTATTTTAGATGATGATCCCTTCAAATTTTTGCTTTTAACGAATGAACCAACTACTTAAGTTTTCTTCATTTGTTTTGTTTAAAGGATAACGTTAAATTAAAGATCATTGATAATAATAAGGACAATTTCATAGACTTCAACTATTACTAAATTCTATACTAGAGGTAGGAGCACCACAAAATAAATTTTCCCATTAGGTGTCTTCATGTTATATCAAAGTGCAAGGATAATGAACAATTCACATTCTTTAATAAAATATTTTGCAAAAATTTGAATTTTAAAAAATTGTATATACGATATGATTCAACAATAAATTTAAATCTAGTATATTCAAAAGTGAGATTTGGACAACTTATTTGTGGTTGCGACTTGCGCGATGAGGGGCAAAGTAGGATGGAAAAGAGAGTGTAAAAAATATAAAGAATAAAGCATGATGAATAGAGAGATTATTGGATATTTTAATTTTAATTTATAGAAAATAAACCTAGACAATTAAAGTTGTATAATTTTTTAAGGTACAAAATGATAATGACCAGAAATGTCCATTATTTTCAATCCATTTCCGTGTCTGAAACAGGCATTTGATCGCATTCCGGTCTTATATTAAATAAGAAAGCAGTTGAATCAGACTGATTTATGCATAATTGTAAAAATAATAAGCTGGTATGAAAAATACATAAATATGTAATTTTACTACACATTAATGTTAGAAAAATTCAAAAACATGAAAAAAAGAAAAGAAAAGAAAAAGGCATGAGAAAGATGGGCAAAATAATAAATCAGCCCACAAAAATGCAAATTCGGCCTTTCTGGCCCAACTAATCAGTGTCCGGAGCATGCCAGTCGCTAGACCCCTGTCGAGAAACATGCTCTCGCGATAGGGGGGTGTCTAGCGACACAACAGCCAACTGAAGAGAAGGCCAGTCCAGGAAGACCGTGTCGCTAGACCCGTGGCGCGAAGCATGGTCTAGCGACACGGGATGGTTCCGCGCCACAAGCAGTAAACGAAGAAGATATATGTCCCTAGACTCCCTGTCGCTAGACCCGTGGCGCGAAACATGGTCTCGCGATAGGGGTATGTTTAGCGACACAGAAGGGAAGATGAAGACTCAGTCAAGAAGCCTTGCGACATGCAGCCTCATCTCGCGCCACACCGCGTAGTCTCGCGACACGCAGGAAGACTGTGATGTGTGTGAGTCTTACGACACAATGGGCCTCAGATCAAGGCCCATGGGCCTAGGTTTCATTTCTATAAATATGAGGTGATCCCCTTGTGCTCAGGGTTAGCAATTTCATTCTTGAAGACAGCATCAAGAGCTCAGTTCTTAGGTAGTTCTTCGTCTAGTTTATTTCTTTTTCTGTATTATTTAATTTTCGCACTAGTTTAGCTTAGATTAGCTTCATGTTAATGTTGTTTTTGCCATTTCAGTAGCTTAGGTAGCCACTTTACACTTATGTTTTCTTGTTCTACACTTTGTTTTAGGGTTTGAAATATCAAAACTGTTGGGTATTATCAAACCCATCAATAAAATGGGAAAATATTCATCAAGATGTGTCCCACAATCATGAAATGGGTTTCACACCCCATAGATTTACTAGTTTCATTTTTCTTTCGGGTCATTTGACCTTTATTTTTCCATTTTATGCTTACTGCCTTCTTATTTTTGGATAATGAGCATGCATATTGTGTGATTAAACCCTAGATTAGGATTTTGCTTAATTTTAATATTGTGTTAGTTTTATTTTGTTCAAGCATGTTCTAGGTAGATCCAATTATTGTTTGGTTGTTTTAGGTTAAAACAGCTTTTTAATCTGAATTAGGGTGAGATCTCGCTGTTTGCATGCTACTGTTCCTTTTTGTTTTTCTGACATGTGTCCTGAACCACATCCATGTCGCCAACCTCTTCCTGTCGCAAGACCACGTCTAGCGACAGGAAGGCTGTTTCGCGACATGGGTGCCGAGGGACACTTATCTTATAAATTTTAACCCCTCAGTCGTGAGGCAATCCTGTCGAGAACCCACGGTTCATGACACAATGTTTTGCCTAACGACTGAGGACCGAATCCTTGTATTTGCACTCATATGGCTCCTGTTGCGAGACTCCTGTCGCGGACCCATGGTTCGCGACACACTTTTTAGTCTCGAGACAGGAAATTATGCCTTAGCAAAATTTTGAAAACCCCAGTCGCTACCATCCTGTCGCGAGACCACGTCTCGCGACACACTTTTGAGTTTCGCGACTGGGGACCCAAATACTTAGAAAATTTTCAGAAAAGCCTCGTGTCGCCAGACCCCTGTCGCGAGACCACGTCGCGCGACACAATTTTTGTCTAGCGACACGAAGTCAAAGCCTTGCAGAAATTTCTAAAATCCACCTGTCGCGATACCCATGTCGCGAACCTAGGTTCGTGACACAATTTATGGTATCATGACAGGATTCTTATCTCTTTCAATTCCCAAAAATTCTGTCTTCTAGCCCCATGTCGCGAGACCCCTGTCGTGAGACCACACATTTTGTCTGGCGACATGGAAACCCTAAAAATTCCAAAAATTGAAATCTTTTATTCTTCCCCCCTCATGTCGTGATCCTCTCGTCGTGAACCCACGGTTCACGACGCAATTCTGTCTTACGACATGCATGACACCCTCTTGCCAAAATTTTATGTTTCTCCATATCCATCCATTAATTAATTGAACCCTTAAGTCAATAATTAAAGATCATAATTAGAAATGATTAAGATCGATAATTACCATGATTAAAGGATCTTTGTTCAATTCTCATTAAAATACTTTTCTATAACCAAAACCTTAATGCCTTAAGCAGATAATCCGGACTGTAATTAATTATGGTATGAAGGATTATTTAAGTCATTAATTATGGATTAATCCCACAACCTTGCATGAGAAACGAATGTCTCTCATACAAGGCATCCTCTTTTATTTTATTTTGTTTTCATTTTGTCTTTTTCGTGATGTGTGAATGAACAGTAAAAGATATCACAGAATAATGTCGGCGAATGGTCCCTTCACCGGGAAATGAAGTAGCCCGTTGTCTGTATGTTAATTACTGTTTGTTATTTTGCATGGTTTGGATAATAATTAACGAGGTCAGGCGAACGGTCATTTCACCAGGAAATGAAGTAGCCACTCAGTTAATTACTGTCCAAATACAGTTTTATTTTCTTTATCTTAATTTCTAAACCCAAATTCTAATCTGTTATATGAGTCAGCTAATATCTGTCAATATTAGTTGATGAGCATTGCAGAGAGGAAACATGTAGGTTTTTATCTGAATTCGCAGACAGTAGGGTCCCAACTGGTAGTGACACTGCCATTATAGGGTTTATGCTGTCTAAATTCACTCCATCCGAGTAATTGGGAACTGGATAGCAGATGTTTGCAATCACCCGATTATTCTAACACCACTTTTGGCCTCACGGCTGCTTCATAATCTGTGTTCCATGTTCAATCTAAACCCACCATTATATTTTGGGTTAATTAATTTTACACTTCCATATATCCGTATGTATGCTATTATTATGTAATTATTGTGGTCTTTAATATTTTGGGATACTTCCCTTGGACGTTAGGAGTCTAGATTTAAATAGATATTGCATATTAAATTTCCAACAAAAACTCATTTATAAAATCCGGATCTAAGTAAGGGATAAATTCCTCAGTTATGACTAGTTCATATTCGATCAAGGGTTAAATTTTGGGAAATTAGAAGCAGAGTCAGCGATTAGGTCTCGTCTAGACTGAAAGGATTGTGTTTTTATTGAGAGTCTAGTACCTGTTTAGGGAATGATTTTCAAATTTATTATTTTCCGAAACTACTATGTGTTGAGAATTTAGTCTTAACTGTCACACCGAGATGGGATCCACTTGGATTCAAATACAATGTGATAGATAATTCTAGAGGAACAATATGTAGGCCTTGGTTATTTTCTAAGATAGGGTTGAGTTCCTTTCAACTGATATCCTCTTCTGCCAAAGCCTATTTTTTGAGTCCTGAGTGAGTGCATCCGGAACGAACTAATCTATTAGTTCGTTTCATTAGTTTGTATCTTATAACCACCCGGAAGGAAGTGAACACTGCGAGCATTTCACCGAGTTCCGGGAATTCTTGATCCACATCCGGTCATCCTGACTGGGGGCTTTCTTTTACTACCAGTATGATGCTTTTGAAACTTCCGAGTGATAGGATTTTTAAATGCTTTATTTACCGCTTTCTTTTAAACGCTTTTATAGAGGTCACTCGGATGCGCCGAGAGAACTTCTAACTGCTATTAGGACTGAGAGTTAAGGGATATTTGAGGCTTATTCTTAGACTTTGGGTGTGACATGGGGGAATGATAGCAGTACTTGGCACTTCAACTAATGATTTGTCAGGTGTTGCTTGTCCACCACAAATGAAATAACATACCCTGGCCGGGGCAGTTATGAATCTGTGGTATCTTAGAATTTGTGGTCTTAAGAACATGTAAACTCATACCGTAAGTACCTGTCTGTTAAAGGGAACATAGTACTGAGAGCATGATAATTAGCTATCTGACAGGATTATCCCAAACAAAGATCTGTATTAAAAAGGGAAGTTTAATTTTGCTTTATCTAAATCTTGTCCAATCTATTCTTCTCTCACTGTCCCTTCTGTCATCACTTTAAATCAGCTTCATAGCTAGCATAGCATAGATTTACAGCTTTGTTAGAATAATTTTTACTGCTTCCATAGGATAATTTTAGTCGCTTTCTAGACCTAGATTTAATTGCTCTGTAACCTAGAGTTGTCCGCTTTGTAGAATAATTTTATCTGCTTTTATAGTGTAGTTTAAATTATGTCAATTAGATGTTAGCATGAATCCACTATGAATCGAGTAACCGAGTTGAAAATCTTGTAAAATGGCATGGGACCCGCTTCTATCGCACATCCTCCAGTGAACGATACTGACTACCTACAAATTATTGCAATTTTTGACACCGTGCGCTTTCGGGCCACAGTTTCTTAACACGGGTAATAAAAACGTGACAACCTATAAATATATCCTTAATCCCAACTCCATCATCATAAATTGATTTTCATTAAATAAAATATAGACCGGGATTATTACTTTCAAAAATACTCGTGTGGGAAATTGTCAAAAGTTTCATGGCGCCGTTGCCGGGTGAAACTTTTGACAATTTCGTCACACGAGTATTTCTAAAACATCCCAGGTTAAATTTAATAAATGAAAAGAGTTATGAGTCGTGGGAAAGAGGTTTAAGGATATATTCCACTTTTTATTACTCATGAGAGTAAACTTTGAGTTCAAGTGGCATTACGAACCTCCCCGGCATGAAATCTGACAATTTCATGCCTTGAAGATCCTTGCCACGAAACTTTTGACAAGTTCTCTCTTCATGAGTATTTTCTGAAAAATTGTGATCCTGGTTTTGATTTGATTGAATGAAACCAATTATGAAGATGGAGTTGGGATTAGGGATATATTTATAGGTTGTCACGTTTTTATTACTCGTGTTAAGAAACTGTGGCCCGAAAGCGCACGGTGTCAAAAATTGCAGTAATTTATAGTAAGACCGGATCGTTCACTGGAGGATGTGCGATAGAAGCAGGGCCCACGTCGTTTACTAAGATTTTCCACTCGGTTACTCAATTCAAGTTTGTGTTTTGACTATCAACTACTTGACAGAATTTAAACTAAGTTATGAAAGCAATTAAAATAACGCAGATAAAATTATTCTAGAAAGCGAATTAAATGTAATCTAAGAAAGCAATAAAATTAATCTAAGAAAACGGTTAAAATTATTCTAAGAAAGCAGATTTAAAATATGACAGAAGGGACATGAAGAAAATAATAAAAATTGGACAAGATTCAGATGAGACACAATTAAACTTCCATTTTAATACACAGATCTTTGCTTGGGATAATCCTTTCAATTAGCTAATTCTCATGCTCTCTATACCATGTTCCCTTTAACAGACAAGTACTTATAGTAAGAGTTTACATGCTCTTAAGACAACAAAATCTAAGATACCACAAACTTATAACTCCCCTTGCAATGCCTTGCAAGAGTATGTTAGCCATCTGTGGTGGACAAGCAACACCCGACAAATCATTTATTGAAGTGTCAAGTACTCCCATCATTCCCCCATGTCACACCCAAAGATTCTAGTTAAGCCATGAACTATCCCTTAACTCTCAGTCCTAGTAGCAGTTACGCAACTCTCAATACAACCGAGTGACCTCTAGAGAAAGCTGTTAAAAGAAAGCAGTAAAAGAAAGCGGTAAAGAAAGCATTTAAAATCCTATCACTCGGAGGTTTTTGAAAGTCTGACCCTGGTAGTAAAAGAAAGCCCCCAGTCAGGATGACCGGGTGTGGATCAAGAATTCCCAGGTCTCGGTGAACTGCTCGCAGTGTTCACTTCCTTCCGGGTGGTTATGAGATACAAACTAATGAAACGAACTAATAAATTAGTTCGTTCCGGATGCACTCACTCAGGACTAAAAAATAGGCTTTGGCAGAAGAGGATAGCAGTTGAAAGGAACTCCACCCTATCTAAGAAAATAACCAAGGCCTATGTATTGTTCTTCTAGGATTATCTATCACACCGTATTTGAATCCAAGTGGACCCCCTCTCAGTGTAATATTTAATACCAGATTTCCAACACAAAGCAATTTTGGAAAATAAAAGATGTTTGAAAATCATTCCCTAAACAGGTACTAGACTCTCAATTAAAACACAGATCCTTTCAGTCTAGGTGAGACCTAATCGCTGACTCTGCTTCTAATTTCCCAAAATCAACCTCCAGTCGGATATGAATTAGTCATAGCTGAGGAATTTATCCCTTACTTAGATCCGGATTTTATAAATAAATTTTTGTTGGAAATTTATTGTGAGACATCTGATTTTAAATCACGACTTCTATGTCCAAGGGAAGGATCCCAAAACAATATTGACCACAATATCTACATAATAATATCATGCATAAATTTATATGGGAAGTGTAAAATTAAATAACCCAAAATATAAGGTGGGTTTAGACAGAAGCTGGAACACAAAGATGAAATAGCCGGAGATGAGAAGAATTTATTTGGCTAAAAAGATGGCAAAAATAACTGGGGTTATCTGGACTGCAAACATCTGCTATCCAGGTCCCAACTATTCCAGGCGAAATGGTTTTAGACAGCAGAAATCCTTAATTGACAGTGATCGCTATCATCAAGGTTTCTACTATCTGTGAAATGAGAGAAAAACCTACATGTTTTCTTACTGTGATACTATTCAACCAATGTTGATTGACACTGTTTGATAATATTGCAGCTCGAAATCCGGGTTTGAAATTAAGATAAATAAATAGAAACTGTATCCGGATAGGAGTCGGCTGAGCAGCTATTATAATCCCGGATGGACGAACCGCCAAGGCTTCCACCGACCACTATCCAGACCATGCAAAATAACATCTAGTAATTAATATACAGACCACGAGCTAGTTTATCCGTGTGGGAATACCCGCCAACATTAGTCTGTTATATCTCTTACTAGCTGTTTCACACAACACGGAAAAGACAAAATAAAATGAATAAAGGAAAAAATATTTTTGGGTTATCTTGTATGAAAGACATTGGTTTCTCATGCAAGGGTATGGAAGTTAATCCATAATTACTCTTTATGGTCTAAATAATCTCTCATTCCATAATTAATTAAGTAATTACAGTCCGGATTATATACTGAGATCATTAGAGTTTAGTTTTTGTAGAAAAATCTTTTAATGGAATTGAACAAAATTCTTTATATCAAATTAATCATGGGTTGAGATCATTAGATTTCAACCTCAAAATATTAATATAAAGGTTCAATTAATTAATGTGGTGAGATGGAGAGTAAAAATCTGGCAAAAAGGGTACCAAGCCTGTCGAGAAACAGAAATTGTGTCGCGGACCGTGGGTCCGCGACAGGAGGATCTCGACAGAGAGGAGAGAAATAAGAGAAATTGAAATTTTGGATATTAGGGTTGTCGTGTCGCGGAACAAGGAGTGTGTCGCGGACCATGGGTCCGCGACAGGGGTTCCGCGACACAAGGTTCGAAAATCCAACAAAGGGCATAATTCCTGGTCACGGAAATTAGGGTTGTGTCGCGGACCATGGGTCCGCGACAGGGGTTCCGCGACCAGAGCCCTTCCAGAGTAAAATTGCAAGATTTGGGTCCTTGGTCGCTAATCATGGGGTTGTGTCACGGACCGTGGGTCCGCGACAGGTTTGGGTTGCGACCAAAGATTTTAAAAGGTTTATACAACACATGTTCTTGGACACGCATGTCACTAAACTGCCCTCCTGTCGCTGAACGTGGTTCCGCGACAAGAAGTGGCTAGCGACCTGGGTGTGTTCTGGACACATGTCAGAAAAGTAAAGTGGAACAGGAGCATGCATTATGCGTGATCTCATCCATTTCAAGTTTAAAAGCTACACTAAGCTAAAAGCAACTAAACAAAGTTAAATCTAGCTAAAACATGCCTTAAACATGAAGGAAAAAGAGACAATATTTAAAATAGAGCTAACCCTAATCTGGGCTCGATCATTCATAACATGCAACATTATCCAAGGAAAACATCACCAAAAGTGATATAAAATAAAAAATAAAGGTCAAGTGACCAACAGAGAAGGAAATAATAAAAGATCCATAGGGTGTGAAACCCATTTCATGATTTTTGGGACACATTTCAAGAATATTTTCCCATTTTATTAAGGAATTTGTTAATACCCATCATCCTGGATATCACAAAACCCTAAAAACAAAGTTGTAAACTGAAAGCAAGATGAAAACTGGCTACCTAAGCTGAATCTATGCAATAATTAAATAATACAAAAAATTAAAGCTAAACTAAACTAACCTAAAGAACTACCTACAAACTAAGCTCCACACTTGTCTCCAAGAATGATTTTTCTTGATTCTGTCCAACCTCCTGAGCTCATGGGGATCACCTCATATATATATAGAAGTGGAACCCTAGGCCCATGGGCTTGATCTGAGGCCCACTGTGTCTCAAGACATCACACACATCACAACTTTGTCGCGGAATCACCTTGTGTCGCGGGACAGGGCTGCATGTGGCAAGGCTTCTTGACTGGGTCTTGTGTCTCTATCCATGTCCGTGTCGCTAAAGCATGGACTGCGACAGGAGTTCCTCGACTGGGGCGTGGGTTGGCCTCCAAGGTGTTGGTGGCGCGGAACCTTGGTCGTGTCGCGGAACCATGGTACTCGACCAGGGTTCCTCGACTTGGATGCTCCCAGACTGGTCTCTTCTTTATGTTGCATGCTGGGTCGCTAATCCCTCATTTGTCGCGGAACCATGGTCCTCGACCAGAGTTCATCGACCGGATGTTCCCAGACAGAGCTGAATGGGCCAGATGGGCCGGAGTTATTCTTTTTGTGGGCTTTTCTATCTTTTCCTATCTTTTTGTATTTTTGTGGGCTTGTTTATTCTTTTGCCCATCTTTTGTATCCTTTTTCTTTTCTTTTCTTTTTCTCATGTTTTTGGATTTTTCTAACATAAATATGTAATAAAATTACATATTTATGCATTTTTCACACCAGCTCAATATTTTTACAATTATGCATAAATCAGTCTAATTCGGCTGCTTTCTTATTTAATATAAGACCGGAATGCGATCAAATGCCCGGTTTAGACACGGAAATGGATTTAAAATAATGGTCATTTCTGGCCATTATCAACATCCTCACATTTAATACTGATCGTCCCCGAGCAGTCAGAGTCAATGTTCCTAAGAAGACGGACTCTACATATTCAATTCATTTTCGTGGCTTCATAAATCACATTCTTTTTAGATTGGGATAAGACAATAAAAAACTACAAGTATTAAGTCCCCTTGATTGCAGTGTTTAATGAAATGATACTTGCTCACTACATCGGGCCTACAAATCAAACATTATTATCAACCCTTCATGAATATCATGTTTGAAAGATGCAAAGATTAAAAATGAGAATTAAGGGATGACACAAACATAACATAATTCATGAAACAAAGCCTCACATATAAGAGAATCGGAAAATTCACTCACTCTCAAATTTGGGTTTAACATGAACGCTCATAATCAAATTTAATTAAATTATCCCATAAGCTTGCAATTGGACCAACTCGCCACCGGCTCATTTCTTTAAATCGAGATCACGAGGTCTTATTTAAGGGTTATAATGGGGCATACGGTTGTAACATTAGGTAGGAAAGGGAATAATTGGGCTAAGAAGTGGCAGGAATTAATTCTATCATAACTTGGCACATTTATTTAAAAATTTATGATCATCAATATTTTTCTTTTTCTTTCTTTTGCTTTTCTTTTTCTATTGCATGACATTAGACTAAGTCTAATTTTGCTTTGTCATTTGCAATTTATTTTTTTTTGTTGAATTGAATTTCAACATTTTTTTTTTGATCGGATTTTTGAATACCGATTGAAATTTATGATGATCATAAATTGTAATGCCTTGATAAAATTTATTCTTGCACACTTGGGTTTGAATTTCTTGGTCTTTTTGTAAGGATAAGAATAATATAGAGGGCTTCAAAGAAAAATTAGGCTTAAGGCTCAAATCGGTTAATCCTAAAGGGAAAAATATTTTGGGTTTGGATTTGAAAAGAAGGCCAAAAATATGGGTTTTTCTAAGTGCCTCGATCATATTCCCAATTTTTGGAATATGGCATGATCTTGAATCGGTCCCAATCGCAAGTTCTAGTTTCCTTTAATCAAAATGATTCACACATCAAAGAAAGTGAATGAGTAATAGTGACTCATGGCTCAAATCTCACAAGGTTGGGTTGATTCATGTCATACAGTATTCTCAAATTTAATCAAAGCTTAATCCCAACACTCTATTCAATCAAGATCTCTAACATGCGGATTTATTACCCAATAAGCTGATCGCATCATTAAATTTTTATAGCTCAAAACCTTAGGAACTCATGTCATGCATGTTTTCGATTATGTTATCCCAATTTAAAAGTTTGAAAATTTAATCATAAGCCTAAATTCAACATGTGAATTTAGAACAGGTTTATGCATATTTTTACTGGTTATTTAATTTAAAGCAGTAAAGAGACACTGCTGACATACGGAGCATGTCAACAGCATATTTTTGGCCTGACAGTCACTTATTCATCTTGGACTGTCAGACATCTTTTCAGAAATAAAAGAACCAATAAAAACAAAGAGTGTTGTTGGGGCTGCAAAATCCCAATCTGAAAGCAGTAATTATATCAATTACAAGAGATTTCATTTGCAATCAAATCTATCTTGCATGAATGAATTGAAATTCTCTTATATGATATTTACAATTAAGCTCAAAAATGATGGAGTCAGGAATCGCCATCTTTCTTCTCGTCTGATTTCTTGGAGGAGCCAGCTTCATCAGGGATTTTCTTGAGTAAGGTTTGCAGGATCTGATTTTGACTAAGGATCAGTGATTCCACCATCTTTCGATTCTTCTCTTCTTTTTCTAGCATCATCATTCTGAATTATTCGTCCCTCTTTTCCTTCTCCAACTTCTCCTTCCGTTTCTCTTCCTTTTCTCTCCTACGCTCTTGGCGTTCTTCTTCAGCCCTTTTTCTTTGTTCCTCATGACTTGTCATAATGGCATCTGTCATAGACTTCATTCCTTCGAGCATAGATTGACTCATCCTGCTCATCATCTCGAATGCTTGGGAATCAGCAGGAAACTGAGATACATTCTGGCTTTGAGGCGTCTGCGGTTGAGTATGAAACGGGGATGCCGGAGTAGGAAAAGGCATCTCTGTTTGCTCTTGCTGAGATCTCTCTTGTGCTGTAGTAGAAGGTCCCACATCAGTACGGGCTTGCTTTGTTCCCTTCTTTGCCCTTGGCGGTCTACTCCTCTTTTTTGGTGCTTGCCTTCCGGATACGAATGAGGATTGAGCATCTGAATCGCCTCCACCATACAGCTGGGGGAAAGAGTATCTAATTCGTTCTGTCAGAGGCAACCTTGGCACGCTGATGGGAGGGTTTATCTTCACGATGTCGTCCCCTGCAAATGCGCTTAAGTCGACGTTCTGGGCAACACAGATTCTTCTTATTAAGTTCGGGTAGCACAAGGCCTGCCTGTCCTCTAACCGTGCTGTCATGACATCAAACACATGCCTTCCTACGTTTAGCTTTGCTCCGCTCCACATTCTTGCAAATCCCATCAGAACACTCCCAGACGTGTTGTGTGGGTGCGAATTGGGCCGAATCTTTGACATGTAGAATTCGTAGGTTGGCATGAAGTGCATTCGTAAGAAGTTGGTATCAAAAGTGTGTCCTGGGGCGGTGATTCTTGTCATGCTATTTGCCACGGTTGCATACTTTGCATACTCCTTTGTCTTGGCCCTCTTTATCATGATTTCTTCAGGGGGAAAATCACTCATGATGTCCGGGGTTCCAAAAAATTGATTCAACCATTCTGGTGAGATGTCTATTACATGACCCCGGACCCAAGTTGTTCTGTCGGCGGCATTGATATTGCAAAAGAATTCTCTTGTCAACTCAACAAGGCCATCTTCGTCATGATGCAGCATAAAGTTTCCCCACTCTTGATTTCTGTAAAAGGTCTCGACAGTGGGATGAAGCAAGGCATCCTGTCTGAACCCTTTATCAGGTACTATCATTTTCTGCAGCTTGCATACTGTCCTGCTCTTTTCTTGTTGCCATTGAACTTAATCTGCACTTCTTCTTCACTTAGCTGCTTCTTTTTCTCATACTGTTTCGATCCCATCCTTTTCCTCACAGTGTGCTCAGACCAAAACTCTACTGGCCGAATAGATCCGACTGATTCATCTTCGCTCGAGTGCCAGTCTGTTTGGTCGTCACCTTCCTGCGGTTGCTCATCCATCGGTACAGCTTCATGTGCCCTCTGACTTGACTCTCCATAAGCTGTCTCTTCTCTAAGCTCCTCCTCATCTTCCCTAATTCGTGCGGCTTGTCCGATAGGACGTTGGAAAATGGGCGCCAACTGCTCCATAAATTCATTTTCTTCCTGCATGGCCTCCTCTCCATCGTCAACCATATCCTGTGGTTCATCCGCTTTAGCCTGTGGCTCTACAGCTCTTTGTTGCTCAACGGCTTTTTCCTTTAACAAGTCCGCCAATGTGGTTGGGTTCGCGGGAGTTTCAGCTGTTCTAATCACAGCTTCGATTCTGGCAGTGCCCACAAGTGGATCAACAATTCGGGATGCCTCTGTCTGATAACGAATCTGTTCAGGCGCCTCTCCTTGGTCGATCCTTGCTTCGATCTGCTTATTCAGTCTGTTCCTAATGTCTCCCACGATGGTTTCCCTATCATGAGCAGTGGGGCCAGTCCATGCAGGAGGTTGTTCTTCTTTGATTTTCAGTCCGGTTCCCTCTTTTCCACCTGTAATCATTAAATCATCATCGCCTTCCCGTCCAACTTCCCCAGTTCCTTCAGACTTCCTAGCTTCTAAGTCAGCTTGAAGCTTTTCAGCAACTTCTCTGTCATGTGCCTCTTTCTTTTTCTTTTCCTCTTCAGCCCTGGTCTGCTGAATATTCTTTCTCATCTGCTCCTCTTCCGCAGCTTTCCTTTCTCTTTCAGCTCGTTCTTGCTCATCAATTTTATCCACTCCTGAACCACCTGTTCCCTGATCAAGCAGACCAGCTAGTGCAAGTTCGTCATTTTGCATTTTCCGGGCCAGTTCAGCATCTTGAGCAATCAGTTCTTTCCTTTTAGGCGGTGGAGGTGGCATTGGTCCCTTGCCTCTGTCCTTGGGATCCGTAGGTGCTGCCACTTTCCTAACAGTTGGCTTAGGTTCTTTGATCACCACTTCTTTTCCGGAGCTCTTGCTGGTTTCTCTTTTTCAGCAGATTTTATCAATCTTCTTCTCGTTCCAGGTTGAGGCACAGGCTGACCTCCAGATGCAACAGCAGTATTAGATGTTTGCTCGGGCGGGATGGGTGGTTCAGTGGCGGCAGGTGCTGCAGCAGGTGTTTGCATTTCAGTTTGAGTTGGCTGTACTGGAGTCTGAACTGTTTCTTGTTGAATCACCGGCTCGGTGGTAGCAGCTTTCTGCACTTCAGTTTGCCCTCTTGGCGGTAAAGCTGAAGCTTGTACTGTTGGCTGGGTAGACTGTGGGTTGGCCTCAGGAGGAGTGGAGAAGTAGGCATCGATCTCAGCGTCTGGATCTTCCTGATTTTCCTGTTGAGCCTGCTGCATTTCTTCCTGAGCTTCTTGAGTCCCAAACAACCTGTGTGCAAATCTCAGATAATCGTGCACAAATGTCTGACTTGTGATCCGCACCAGTTTGAGCTCCCATACCTTCTTGATCTGTGTGCAAAACAAGCTTCTGATTTTATGGTTATAATGCATGACTTTCATTCTGTTCCCTCCTTCCCATATTTCAGGGCTTCGCTATCCATTTCCATGAGGAGTTCAAGATATGAAGTTCTGTATTGCTCCATCATGGTGTTGATCATATCCTTTTCCAGCTCTTCTGTCACATAAGTCATTCTTTGCGCCACATCGTACTTCAGATATTCCCCTGCCTCAGCCTTAGTCATCAATCTGAGTTGCATCTTTTTATCTGTCATCACCGACCAATTGTGGTGCTGCACCTCATAAAGGGCTTTCTCCCTTAATTCTCTGATGTGCTCGGGAAATCAAGGATCTACCTCATTTCCCTTCTCAATTGGTCTCGTCTGGCCGAACTGCTTGTTTATGAAAATCGTTTCAAAGTTATCCTCATCTGGCAGGGTTAATCTTTTATCCAATCTTTCTTGTGTTATGAACCCTTTGCCTTTCCCCCACAGATGTGCCATCTCGTGCCATTCCTTCCGAGCTGCATTGATTTCTTCTCTGAATTTGTTAAGCATGGTAGAGTTCCTTTCTGTATTGAACTCCTCAATTCTCCTTAGCTTGTGGAGCAGGTTGTAACTCATTTCCCTATGCCTTTGTTTGGCTTGCTTGGTTACCCATCTCTGCTCTTCTTTGCCTATGTTGTCTGAAACTTTTGACAAGTTTCGTTAACCCGAGCTTTTGCTAAAATTTTACCAGGTTAGATTTATTAAATGAAAAAGCGTTATGATTCACGGGAAAGGGTTTAGGGATATATCAAGATTATTAGTCTTTTTATTACTCAAGTATGGTGCTTTGGTTTCAAATGGCGCTGTGGTCCTCTCTGTCATGAAATGTTGACAAATCTCATGGCATAGCCGGGATAGGTTGACCTTCAGCCTGTCACACTGAGGATCTCCGGCAAATATGCCATGATACTTCTCATTAATTCTTGCCATAAGAGTTCCTGCCATGAAACTTTTTGACAGATTCCCACTACATGAGTATTTTCCAAAAAATCATGATCCTGGTTTAGATTTTATTTAATGAAACCAATTTATGATGGCGGTGTTGTGATTAGGGATATGTTTATACGTAGTCATATTTTTATTGCTCGTAGTTAAGAAACTGTGCTCCCGAAAGCGCACGGTGTCAAAAATTGCAGTAATTTATAGTAAGACCGGATCGTTTACTGGAGGATGTGCGATAGAAGCAGGTCCCACGTCGTTTTACTAGATTTTCCATTCGTATTGCTCAATAGGTTTAAAAGATGATTAATATCTACTGACGGGAATTTAAACTAGATCTTGAAAGCAGTTAAATTAATCTACAAAGCAAATAAATCTATTCTAGAAAGCGGATAAGAATTATTCTAGGGATGCAGTAAACATTATCTACGAAAGCAGGAAAAGGTGCATTGTGCCAACCGTGAAGTTGAGTCACAATGTAGACAGAAACGACAGGAAGAAAAGAATGAAAATTGGACAAGAGCGAGATACAACAATATTAAACTTCCATTTTCATACGCAGACCTTTGTTTGGGATAATTCTATCAGATAGCTAATTCTCATGCTCTCAATAAGGCTTTCCCTTTAACAGACAGGTACTTGCAATATGAGTTTACATGTTCTTAAGACCGCAAATTCTAAGATACCACAGATTCATAACTGCCCTGGCCTGGGTTTGTTACTTCATCTGTGGTGGAAAAGCAACACCCGACACATCATTTATTGAAATGCCAAGTACCACTATCATTCTCCCATGTCACACCCAAAGATTTGAATTCAGCCCTAAACTATCCCTTAACTGTCAATCCTAGTAGCAGTTACACAACTCTCAATACAACCGAGTGACCTCTAATGAAAGCGGTTAAAAGAAAGCAGTAAAGAAAGCATTTAAACCTATCACTCGGAGGTTTTGAAAATCTGACCCTGGTAGTAAAAGACAGCTCCCCATCAGAATGAAGGGGTATGGATCAAGAATTCCCGGCTCTCAGTGAACCACTAGTGTATTCACTTCCTTCCGGGTGATTATGAGATACAAACTAATGAAACGAACTAATAAATTAGTTCGTTCCGGATGCACTCACTCAAGACTCAAAAGTAGGCTTTGGCAGAAGAGGATAGCAGTTGAAAGAAAACTAAACCCTATCTTGGAAAATAACCAAGGCCTGGATGATGTTCCTCTAAGATTATTTACTACACTGTATTTGAATCCAAGTGGACCCCATCTCGGTGTAGCACTTAATCTTACATTTCCATCAACCAGCAATTTTGGAAAATAATGGATTTGAAAATCATTCCCTGTCAGGTACTAGACTCTCAGTTAAAACACAGACCCTTTCAGTCTAGGTGAGACCTAATCGCTGTATCTGCTTCTTAATTTCCCAAAATACAACCCTTGACAGAATATGAATTAGTCATAACTGAAGAATTTATCCCTTACTCAGATCCGGATTTTATAACGAGGTTTTTGTTGGAAATTTATAAAGCAATATCTGTTTAAGATCTAGACTTCTATTGTCCAAGGGAAGGATCCCAAAATAAGTACAGACCACAATAGTATATAATATTATCATGCATAAAGATATATGGAAGTGTAAAATTAATTGACCCAAAATATAGATGCGGGTCTAGACAGAAGGTGAAACACAGAATGAAGTGGTCAAGGGACCAAAGTAATGGCAGAAGGATCAGGTGGACTGTAAACATCTACTGTCCAATTTCCTAATCACTCGGATGGAGCGAATTTAGACTGCTTAGACCCTATAATGGTGGTGTCAACACCAGTTGGGCCTCCACTGTCTGTGAATTCGGATAAAAACCTACATGCTTCCCTTCTGTACTGATCATCAATTGGCATTGACTGATGCCAACTGACTCCCAGTACGGATTGGGATTCAGGTTTGGAAATTAAGATAATAAGAATAAAACTGTATCTGGATGGGAGTCAGCCGAGCAGCTATTATAACCCCGGATGGGCGAACCGCCAAGGCTTCCACTGACATCCATCCAGACCATGCAAAATAACAATCAGTAACTAATACCCAGAATACGAGCTAGTTATCCATGAGGGAGTACCCGCCAACATTATTCTGATGTATTCTTTACTAATGGTTCCACACAACACACAAAGACAGAATAAATAAGAAACAAAAGAAGATCCATTGTATGAGAGACATTGGTTTCTCGTGCAAGGTTGTGGATTGGGTCCACATGTGATGGTCTTAAATAATCCTTCCTACCATAATTAATTACAGTCCAGATTATCTGTTTAAGCCATCAGGATTTTGTTTATACAAGAATGTTTTAATGGCAATTGAACAAAGGTCCTTTAGTCATGATGATTATTGAAGAGTGATTATTGCTAATCTCAATTTTTAATCATTAATGAGTCAAGGGTTCAATCAATTAAGTGATGCAAATGGAGAAGCAAAATTTGGGCAGCATAACACCCTATATTGCAATTCCAGAATGTTACATCCTAACCCGTGGGGCTATGATGTGAGTGTTGCAATATAAGATAGGGAGAGAATGAAGTTTGTTTGAGATTAAATAGAGAGAGAGGAACCCTTGTCGCGATATCATAAATTTTGTCGCGGACCGAGATCCGCGACATGGACATCCCGACAAGTTTTTAGAATTTTTGGCAGCATAACGCCTCTTTGTCGCTATGCAGGATTTTGTCGCGGAACGTGGTTCCGCGACAAGAGTGACTTCGCGACAAAGTGTTTTCATAAAATTTTAAAGCATTTGAACCTTTGTCGCTATGCATGGAAATTTTGTCGCGGAACGTGGTTCCGCGACAAGGTGTTCCGCGACAAGGTGTTCAAAGATCAAGGAACATGGCATAATTTTTCTGTCTCGGAATGGGATTTTGTCGCGGAACGTGGCTCCGCGACAAGATGATTCCGCGACATGAAGCCATGAAGACAAAATGCAAGAGTTTGGCTCCTTTGTCGCTATGCATGGACAGTTTTGTCGCGGAACGTGGCTCCGCGACAAGGTATTCCGCGACAAAGGGTTTTAAATTATGGAGACAAGTGTCTTGAAACACCTTGGTCGCGGAACAGCCATTTTGTCGCGGAACGTGGCTCCGCGCCAGAAGGCGGTTGGCGCCCAAGGTGGTTCAGGACAAAAGTCAGAAAAAGCAGAAATGAACAGTGGCATGCAAACAGCGTGATCTCACCCTATTTCAGATCAAAAAGCTATTCTAAGCTAAAAATAAGCAAGAAACATTCAAAATAAGGAAGAACATGCTTAAACAAAAATAACAAGGATGGGCAGAACATTAAAAATAAAGCAAGAGTCCTAATCTAGGGTTTGATCACACATCCACACAACATTATCCATAATATGCCAACAGTAAACAGAAAAATAACAAAATGGGGGTCAAATGACCCCAAGATGGAAAAGAAAGCATAAATCCATGGGGTGTGAGACCCATTTCATGATTTGGGACACAAATGATGAATGTTTTCCCATATTATTGAAGGGGTGTTGTTAATACCCATGATTTGGGTATTACAAACCCTAAAACAAGAGTTTAGAAACCAAAACATGGTATAAAAATGGCTATCTAAGCAACTGTGAACAGTAAAACACTAAACTAAGCTAAACTAAGAGCAAAAATTAAATAATACATGAAAATAAACCTAAACTACTCTACCTAAGAGAGAACTCCTACTGCTTGCCTTCAAGAACTTCTAATCAACAAAATTTCAACCAACCTCCTTGGCTCATGGGAGACACCTCATATTTATAGAAGTGTAACCCTAAGCCCATGGGCCTAGATTCTAGCCCATTGTGTCTTAAGACATCACACACATAACAGCTTTGTCTCGGAGCATCAAGTTGGTCGCGGAACACACTGCATGTGGCAAGGCTTCTCGACTGGGTCTTGTGTCTCTATTTGTGCATCTTGGTCGCGGAACATGCCTTTGTCGCGGAACATGCCATCGCGACAAAGGTCATCGCGCCAAGGGCTTGGCTGGTCTCCTCTTCATTAGGGCCACTTGGTCGCGGAACATGCCTTTGTCGCGGAACACTGCATCGCGCCAAGGGCTTCCGCGACAAAGGTCTTCCTGGGCCTGCTGGATTGGGCCAGATGGGCCGAAAATATTCTTTTTGTGGGCTTTTCTATCTTTTTCCCATCTTTTTGTTTCCTTTTCTTTTTCTCATGTTTTTGGATTTTTCTAACATAAATATGTAATAAAATTACATATTTATGTCTTTTTCACATCAGCTTATTATTTTTACAATTATGCATAAATCAGTCCAATTCGACTGCTTTCTTACTTAGTGTAAGACCGGAATGCGATCAAATGCCCGTTTAAGACACGGAAATGGATTGAAAATAATGGTCATTTTTGGCCATTATCATTGTCAAATAAACGCGGATTCCAAATGCAGGGGAAGGCTTCATGCATCGAGATGGCTCCCCTTCCCAATATTTAGCTCACCGGTAAAGGTTTTTCCACAAACTGCAATCGTACTTGTGGGTCTATGGGCTGGTCGGGAATGAGTGTGTCATAATTTGAGATTTCGATTCCCACTATCCCATCCTCTAAATGACGTTGCCAGACGGCTGTGTGTATCTGGAACTTCAGTGTGATCCTTTCCAGATGCACTTCGGGTGTCATTATGGAATCATTTGGGGCATGATCTGTCATTAGTTCCCAGAACCTCAACATGTGATAAGAAAAATCCCTTTCTATGTTCGTCAGAGCGGTTGATCTATCTGCAGGAGGGATGTTCACGTCCCATCCGGGCCTTAATGATAACTCAGCTTCGGTGCCCTGATCCAACGGTACCTTGTACACGCTTATCAGTGCTTCCCTGAGGTTTTTGATCTGGGTTCTGTTTGCAGAGGCTTCTATTGCTGCCTGGTGTAGAGTGCAATCAGGCAGTCCAAGTGCTGACTTAATCACTAACTCATTCCTGAAAAATATAAGGAGTATTAGTTCCAATCGAATTTGTGTATTTTTCGAAAATCGGGTTTCAAGTTAAAAATCAACATCCTCACATTTTGAGCTTTGCTCGAAATGTGATTTATTTGATTAGTACTCAAAACTTTATCAGAAGGCAGATGTCATTAATTAACTTAAAAAGTCTAAGTCGTTGGACTTAGAGAAATTTTTAGTGGGCTATTGGGCCAAAAAAGTTTGATTTTCTATTTTATTAAACAAGCTCGAGGCACTTGTTGAAAGATGGAATGAGATGAGAACGACGGGACTGGATGCTCGAATTTGGAATGTGCAGTGGAGACGTGGCGTAATGGATTTGCAAATTCTGAATTGCTTGGGCTGTCTTTGGACAGTTAAAACATTCAAGAGGGGGTGCAAACACTATTTTTGATTTTAAAATGGTTGACTTGTTTTATTTAATGAAAAAGTGGGATGTGTGGGGTCCCAATTTTTTGGATTTTGAAAATGATAGCAGTTTTAAGTGGCAAAAATACTGCTACTTCAACTCACACATTTAGTTCCATTGGGAACAAAAACACTTTGTCAACCAAAATTCCTAACAACTATTTTTGTCTTTTAGTGGAAAAGTGACATGCAGAAAAAGGGTGTTGGTGTGCACAGGCTGCCAAAACCAAGCAAGCATACATTTTCCAGGTTACCAAGTGTACCAACACAGGACCACTAAACAGGGAAAACAATAATAAATGATCATTTTGGCATGCAGGACTCATGACAACACTTAGCAAGCAACTAACACTAAGATTAAGTTACAAACAAGTCTGCCAACAACTCATGCCTTCAAACGAATTCAGACTAATTTGCTAACAAAGAAGACACACTGCTGCACTACCCCATGAATCTCACACTCTGTTGTGACCAAAATTTGAGAGCAGCAACTGAGAAACTCATAATAATCGAATCCACAGTATCAAAATAACTACAACAAGAAGATATTCGAAACATATCCACAGGCTCATAGCCATTTCCAACAAGGGATTCTAGGTCATAAAGCAGAAGCAAGAAGAGATTTTACAGAACCATCTCAACATACTTATAAGAGAAACACATAATTACAAGACTCCTAAAAGCTTGGAAAACCCAACAATGGCAAAAATCTCTCCTGCCTAGCCCTACCCGTGCCACTGTTCTTCTAACACCCTACATACAGAAAAGATAAAACGCCCACATAGAATACGACCATCCTTACTCTTCCCATCTCAGAACAGACCATCTCCCCCATCCTTCAATCATGCCTGCCTACTCCCATCGCAACACAGGATTCACAAAAATTAAGCCCACAACTTACAATCCTCAAAACCAAACTCAAACAGTGGGAAAGTAACACACGGGAACCCATTTACACACTATTGGGAGTCAGAACACGAAAATCCCCAAAATCGCAAGACAGGGGCCCGGAATGCTTACCAGGGTTCGGCCTTTTTCGGAGACGACGATGATGAGCGTTCCATAGCGACAATCGGGCAGAGTTTCCCCTGAGTTTGGTCGGAAATAAGTTGCGAAGAACACGGTGGTGTGCTTCGGGAGAGGTAGTTTCAGACGAGAGGATTTCAAAAAATTCTAAGTGTTGGAAGTGTAGGGAGGAAGAGGGAGAGGAGGGGGTTTAAATACTGATGGGCCAGTCGTGGAACCCTAGCCCATTGTCGCGGAACAGGGTTACGCGACCAGGCCTTAGCGACATTAGAGGTGTCGCGGAGTATGGGGCCCGGTCACGGGGCAGTGTTTCGCGACTGGGGGTATCGTGACCAAGTTGGAGAGAGAAAGGGGGTTAAGTGCAAATCGTGTCGCGGAATTGGTACCCGGTCGCGGGACAGTGTTCCGCGACACGGCGTATCGCGACAGCGACAAGTGTTACTCTGGGACAAGCGAAATTTGGTCGCGGAAGTGAGCCGGGTCACGAGGCAGTGTCCCGCGACAAAGTGGCCATTCTGCGACACGGATTTCACTGTAAGGGGGAAACTGTGTCGCAATTCTCCTTCTGGGCGCGGGGCAGTGTCCCGCGACACAAAAGGGATTCCGCGACATATTATTTTGAATTTTTTCAAATTTTCAACGGACTGGGCCCGATTGTGATGTATGGGCCTGAGTCCATTTTATTTGCCTTGGGTCTGAATTAATTCAGTCCAAGTAAATTCAAAATATTGGGCTGGAATTTAAATCAATCTACTTGCACTAAATTAGGTCGGGTCTGCTCCATTTATCTGCGAAATTTATTCCGGATTTTAAATTGCTTTAAATTCCGAGAATATTTTCTTAGATTTGTGGAATTTACCCAACCAAGAACCTGGTTTTCCATGCTATTTTTCTTCTCCTTCCTTTTGGTGGTTCCGGAATTCCTGCAAAGTAGATAAATACCCGATTGGTTAGGTTTTCTCCTCAAATTAACATCCTCACATTTAGAGTCTTAGTACTCTAAGTACTCCAAATGTTTAGTTAATTTGAGGGTACTTCTCTGTTCTGCAGTAAATAAATAAACTACACTAACTAGCTATGAGTAATCAGGAGTGTAATTCTCTTAATAAACGACGCTGCATCCTCCCCGGCAACGGCTCCATGAAACTTTTGACAATTTCGTCACACGAGTATTTCTAAAACATCCCAGGTTAAATTTATTAAATGAAAAGAGTTATGAGTCGTGGGAAAGGGGTTTAAGGATATATTCCACTTTTTATTACTCATGAGAGTAAACTTTGAGTTCAAGTGGCATTACGAACCTCCCCGGCATGAAATCTCTGACAATTTCATGCCTTGAAGATCCTTGCCATGAAACTTTTGACAAGTTCTCTCTTCATGAGTATTTTCTAAAAAATTGTGATCCTGGTTTTGATTTTATTGAATGAAACCAATTATGAAGATGGAGTTGGGATTAGGGATATATTTATAGGTTGTCACGTTTTTATTACTCGTGTTAAGAAACTGTGGCCCGAAAGCGCACGGTGTCAAAAATTGCAGTAATTTATAGTAAGACCGGATCGTTCACTGGAGGATGTGCGATAGAAGCAGGGCCCACGTCGTTTACTAAGATTTTCCACTCGGTTACTCAATTCAAGTTTGTGTTTTGACTATCAACTACTTGACAGAATTTAAACTAAGTTATGAAAGCAATTAAAATAACGCAGATAAAATTATTCTAGAAAGCGAATTAAATGTAGGGAAAGTTATTGAAAAGTACCCACACCTCAAAAGTCTTATGTATTACTACCCCTATACTCAATACATAATGTATTGATACCCACATGTGATATACGTTATACTTCAGGACCTATCCATTTAAACAAATTCAAAACAAAAATAAATTGCTGAAATGACAATAACACCCTTACTTTTTGGCAGGGATTTGACATGTAATGATGGGGGGTTTGGCAGCCTTTTTCAAAAAACTTCCACTCTCACCACCAATTTGTCTCTCTCACTGCAACCACAAATATTTTTTCTCTCTCTCACACCACCGACTTCACCTACCTGCGGCGATCGAAAAATTTCTGTGCGGAGTTGGTTTTATTGCGCGGGAGTTCTGTGCGGTCGTTGGGACTTTTTCTGTATTAATTGCAATAACCTCGGTATCATATTACCTAAGTGTGGTATACTTGTGCCATACACAAAATTGTAATGCAAATCCGGTCATCAGTATTATAATGCCACGTGGGCGGTGGCATTAAGGAGGAGTTCGTGCTGCCTCCAGATGTTCGCGTGCAGCCGGGGCGGAGGAAGACACGACGGATACCATCCCAGACCGAGACGAGCAGGGTAAGATGCAGGTTGTGCCGAATGGGTGGGCATAACAGAACGACCTGCAAGGAAGCACACTGGTACACTGGTGTTCAGTGACCCAGTTGTAAGGACGCATACCGACACATTTTTTATATTTTTGACCACACGACACAGCTGTGTCATATTGGTGCTGATTGCTCAGACACTGTGGTATACCACATTTGGCATGTAATATTTTTTTTGGAACATGTCTGGTACAGATTTGACTTGATAGGTGGTATTTTTGTATATGGTTTCAGTTTATGAAACGATCCTTCGTAAGGATGGTTTCAAAACGTGATACCATGTAAATGCAAAAGAAGTAACTTTCGCAGGTTCTTATTTATTATGGATGGCTTCTTATTCGATGTTGCTACATGAATTTCATAATTTGATATCACCATTATGTTTGAACCTTACTTACATAATGTTTGGATGCACAATTGTGGCACATAGGGTTGGGGGAATGTGTTAATGAAGCTTGTTCGTGCCTCATTCAACATAATCAATCATATGGATGCGTTGTGAGTGTAAATTAATGTGCTTGGATGCCATTAACGAGCTCAAATCAACAACTTAGTACATAGGACTGTGTGATTACCCTACAACACACCACACAAGGGCTTGGACTACACTGCACATTGTTCTTGTGATATACTCTTCTGCTTGGAGATAACACCATTATGTTTGAACCTTACTCACATAATGTTTGGATGCACAATTGTGGCACATAGGGTTGGGGGAATGCGTTAATGAAGCTTGTTCGTGCCTCATTCAACATAATCAATCATATGGATGCGTTTTGAGTGTAAATTAATGTGCTTGGATGCCATTAACGAGCTCAAATCAACAACTTAGTACATAGGACTATGTGATTACCCTACAACACACCACACAAGGGCTTGGACTACACTGCACATTGTTCTTGTGATGTACTCCTCTGCTTGGAGATAGCACCATTATGTTTGAACCTTACTCACATAATGTTTGGATGCACAATTGTGGCATATAGGGTTGGGGGAATGCGTTAATGAAGCTTGTTCGTGCCTCATTCAACATAATCAATCATATGGATGCGTTTTGAGTGTAAATTAATGTGCTTGGATGCCATTAACGAGCTCAAATCAACAACTTAGTACATAGGACTATGTGATTACCCTACAACACACCACACAAGGGCTTGGACTACACTGCACATTGTTCTTGTGATGTACTCCTCTGCTTGGAGATAGCACCATTATGTTTGAACCTTACTCACATAATGTTTGGATGCACAATTGTGGCACATAGGGTTGGGGGAATGTGTTAATGAAGCTTGTTCGTGCCTCATTCAACATAATCAATCATATGGTGCATTGTGAGTGTAAATTAATGTGCTTGGATGCCATTAACGAGCTCAAATCAACAACTTAGTACATAGGACTGTGTGATTACCCTACAACACACCACACAAGGGCTTGGACTACACTGCACATTGTTCTTGTGATGTACTCCTCTGCTTGGAGATAGCACCATTATGTTTGAACCTTACTCACATAACGTTTGGATGCACAATTGTGGCACATAGGGTTGGGGGAATGTGTTAATGAAGCTTGTTCGTGCCTCATTCAATATAATCAATCATATGGATGCGTTGTGAGTGTAAATTAATGTGCTTGGATGCCATTAACGAGCTCAAATCAACAACTTAGTACATAGGACTGTGTGATTACCCTACAACACACCACACAAGGGCTTGGACTACACTGCACATTGTTCTTGTGATATATTCCTCTGCTTGGAGATAACACCATTATGTTTGAACCTTACTCACATAATGTTTGGATGCACAATTGTGGCACATAGGGTTGGGGGAATGCGTTAATGAAGCTTGTTCGTGCCTCATTCAACATAATCAATCATATGGATGCGTTGTGAGTGTAAATTAAAGTGCAACAATAGTTCGGACCACAACGAATCAGTAGCAACCATAGTGGTATTCCTATTCGTCATGTATGGTGCTATCTTAAGGAAAGGTTGGTACTAAATGAAAGGACGGTATTGTTTCAATGGATTTCCCCTCAATTAGTACAGATGGGACCACCAACCATCAATTCATGACTTCATTTGTTGCAGGTAATCTGCCAAGTACAGAGAAGAATCTCTGAAAAGTAACTTTATGTCATTCTCACACTTCCCAATTTTGACCACTCATTACCGGTCTCCAAAGCATCCAATCTCTATATAACCTATCCCAATCTTTATCTCCTCCAATTCTAACACTCTTAACATTTGTTGTGTTGTGCTTGTATTTGCGTGGGTAATTCATGTAATGGCCAAATGAAGTGTCGGTATTTATGCCATTAACGGTTTGCGTATAAACGAACATCGGTAAACATGTCATAGAACGACCAATTATCCCTTAACAGTTAACATCATCCCATAAGATTAAGACAAAATGGTGAAATACCAATTAGTACATGTCCCTGAAGTACCAGATAAAACTAAATACGATAAACGACCAAACAACTAACACGACAAAAACAACCAAACACGACAATCCTACAGCATCCATAACAGTTAAACTACATCTCAAACCAACAAAAAATCCAAAAGCGTAAACATCATAACACTTCAAGTCGTGGGGTCAGCCACGTTGTCAGCATCAATGTCCATTGGACGTGGAATATCGGCAGTAGAAGCAGAAATACCAGACTTGTCAGTGGGGGCACCACCCTCCACAACACTTTGCACATCAGTACCTACGGGAGGAGCACCAGCCATTGTCACTGGAGCAATGGGATCAAGGGTAGCTGTGGGATTTTTTGGGTCTGCTGGAGCAAACAATCAACAAGCACAAGCACTTTCATGCTTTTCCAGTAAAAAATGGCAATTCGCAATTCCCATCTAAACCCTCTACGAAAACACCTTTCTCAAAACACCCCAACCGCATAAACTCTCTACTTTGAAAGCACGCAACCAATATCAATCCCTAACAAAAACCCATTCTCAAAATACCATAATGGTGTCAAAACCGCAAGCACAAAACAAACATTGAAAAACCCATGTCAAAACCGCAAGCACAAAACAAACATTCAAAAACCCATTCTCAAAATACCATAATCGTGTCAAAACCGCAAGCACAAAACAAACCTTCAACCCTAAACATCAATGGAATTTATATTGCGGAATGTAAACAACTAATTCGGAATCAATTCGGATTTTCTTACCTTAGAAGAACCGAAATCGATCAACCTTCAAAGCTCTTCCCTTCCTCTTCGATTGTACTTACTCTTATCGTGTTGCACTCTTCGATTCTCCAACGGAAGCCGGAAACCAGCGCACGAAAATGGTGGTCAAAACTTAAATACCGAATGGGCGCTTCCTCTTCAATTCCTCCGGTTAGGAACGGCGGTGGTGGACTGGTGGCCAACGTGGGTGGAGTTATTAACTCCTTCAGGTGGTTTCAAAACCAAGGAGTGGGACAAGACATAAAGTTGGAAAGACCCTGCTGCCCTCCATCATTTTTTCAACTCTTTCTTTGCTTCAGGGGTATGGTGGTCTTTTTGCAGAAAGTAATTTTGAAACAAATTCGAAATTGTTGGGGAGGTATCTCAATTGAAGTATAATAGTATAGGGGTACTACACTCTCAGTATTTTGACAGTGGGGTATTAAACTATAATTTTCCGTTAAATGTAATCTAAGAAAGCAATAAAATTAATCTAAGAAAACGGTTAAAATTATTCTAAGAAAGCAGATTTAAAATATGACAGAAGGGACAGGAAGAAAATAATAAAAATTGGACAAGATTCATATGAGACACAATTAAACTTCCATTTTAATACACAGATCTTTGCTTGGGATAATCCTTTCAATTAGCTAATTCTCATGCTCTCTATACCATGTTCCCTTTAACAGACAGGTACTTATAGTAAGAGTTTACATGCTCTTAAGACAACAAAATCTAAGATACCACAAACTTATAACTCCCCTTGCAATGCCTTGCAAGAGTATGTTAGCCATCTGTGGTGGACAAGCAACACCCGACAAATTATTTATTGAAGTGTCAAGTACTCCCATCATTCCCCCATGTCACACCCAAAGATTCTAGTTAAGCCATGAACTATCCCTTAACTCTCAGTCCTAGTAGCAGTTACGCAACTCTCAATACAACCGAGTGACCTCTAAAGAAAGCAGTTAAAAGAAAGCGGTAAAAGAAAGCGGTAAAGAAAGCATTTAAAATCCTATCACTCGGAGGTTTTTGAAAGTCTGACCCTGGTAGTAAAAGAAAGCCCCCAGTCAGGATGACCGGGTGTGGATCAAGAATTCCCAGGTCTCGGTGAACCGCTCGCAGTGTTCACTTCCTTCCGGGTGGTTATGAGATACAAACTAATGAAATGAACTAATAAATTAGTTCGTTCCGGATGCACTCACTCAGGACTCAAAAATAGGCTTTGGCAGAAGAGGATAGCAGTTGAAAGGAACTCCACCCTATCTAAGAAAATAACCAAGGCCTATGTATTATTCCTCTAGGATTATCTATCACACCGTATTTGAATCCAAGTGGACCCCCTCTCAGTGTAATATTTAATACCAGATTTCCAACACAAAGCAATTTTGGAAAATAAAAGATGTTTGAAAATCATTCCCTAAACAGGTACTAGACTCTCAATTAAAACACAGATCCTTTCAGTCTAGGTGAGACCTAATCGCTGACTCTGCTTCTAATTTCCCAAAATCAACCCCCAGTCGGATATGAATTAGTCATAGCTGAGGAATTTATCCCTTACTTAGATCCGGATTTTATAAATGAATTTTTGTTGGAAATTTATTGTGAGACATCTGATTTTAAATCACGACTTCTATGTCCAAGGGAAGGATCCCAAAACAATATTGACCACAATATCTACATAATAATATCATGCATAAATTTATATGGAAAGTGTAAAATTAAATAACCCAAAATATAAGGTGGGTTTAGACAGAAGCTGGAACACAAAGATGAAATAGCCGGAGATGAGAAGAATTTATTTGGCTAAAAAGATGGCAAAAATAACTGGGGTTATCTGGACTGCAAACATCTGCTATCCAGGTCCCAACTATTCCAGGCGAAATGGTTTTAGACAGCAGAAATCCTTAATTGACAGTGATCGCTATCATCAAGGTTTCTACTATCTGTGAAATGAGAGAAAAACCTACATGTTTTCTTACTGTGATACTATTCAACCAATGTTGATCGACACTGTTTGATAATATCTCGAAATTCGGGTTTGAAATTAAGATAAATAAATAGAAACTGTATCCGGATAGGAGTCGGCTGAGCAGCTATTATAATCCCGGATGGACGAACCGCCAAGGCTTCCACCGACCACTATCCAGACCATGCAAAATAACATCTAGTAATTAATATACAGATCACGAGCTAGTTTATCCGTGTGGGAATACCCGCCAACATTAGTCTGTTATATCTCTTACTAGCTGTTTCACACAACACGGAAAAGACAAAATAAAATGAATAAAGGAAAAAATATTTTTGGGTCATCTTGTATGAAAGACATTGGTTTCTCATGCAAGGGTATGGAAGTTAATCCATAATTACTCTTTATGGTCTAAATAATCTCTCATTCCATAATTAATTAAGTAATTACAGTCCGGATTATATACTTAGATCATTAGAGTTTAATTTTTGTAGAAAAATCTTTTAATGGAATTGAACAAAATTCTTTATATCAAATTAATCATGGGTTGAGATCATTGGATTTCAACCTCAAAATATTAATATAAAGGTTCAATTAATTAATGGGGTGAGATGGAGAGTAAAAATCTGGCAAAAAGGGTACAAAGCCTGTCGAGAAACAGAAATTGTGTCGCGGACCGTGGGCACGGTCCGCGACAGGAGGATCTCGACAGAGAGGAGAGAAATAAGAGAAATTGAAATTTTGGAAATTAGGGTTGTCGTGTCGCGGAACAAGGAGTGTGTCGCGGACCATGGGTCCGCGACAGGGGTTCCGCGACACAAGGTTCGAAAATCCAACAAAGGGCATAATTCCTGGTCACGGAAATTAGGGTTGTGTCGCGGACCATGGGTCCGCGACAGGGGTTCCGCGACCAGAGCCCTTCCAGAGTAAAATTGCAAGATTTGGGTCTTTGGTCGCTAATCATGGGGTTGTGTCACGGACCGTGGGTCCGCGACAGGTTTGGGTTGCGACCAAGGATTTTAAAAGGTTTATACAACACATGTTCTTGGACACGCATGTCGCTAAACTGCCCTCCTGTCGCTGAACGTGGTTCCGCGACAAGAAGTGGCTAGCGACCTGGGTGTGTTCTGGACACATGTCAGAAAAGTAAAGTGGAACAGGAGCATGCATTATGCGTGATCTCACCCATTTCAAGTTTAAAAACTACACTAAGCTAAAAGCAACTAAACAAAGTTAAATCTAGCTAAAACATGCCTTAAACATGAAGGAAAAAGAGACAATATTTAAAATAGAGTGAAACTTTTGACAAATTTCATTAACACGAGTATTTTTTCAATAAAATATATCAGGTTTGGATTTATTAAATGAAGAGAGATATGATTAATGGAATGGGTTTAGGGATATATTAAGAGTATCACTCTTTATTACTCAGGTGGGGTGCTTTAATTTCAAATGGCGCTGCAGTCCTCTCATGTCGTGAAACTTTTGACAAGTCTCATGATACCGGGATAGGTTGACCTTCAGCCTGTCACACTGAAGGTCCCCGGCATATGTGCCATGATACTTCTCATGATTTCATGTCATAAGATTACCTACCATGAAACTTTCGGCAGATTCCCACTACATGAGTATTTTCTGAAAAATCACATTTTTTTATTCACTCGTGTTAAGAAACTGTGCCCCCGAAAGCGCACGGAGTCAAAAATTGCAGTATTTATAGTAAGTACCGGATCGTTCACTGGAGGATGTGCGATGGAAGCAGGGCCCACGTCATTTACTAAGATTTTCCACTCGGTTACTCGATTCAAGTTTGTGATTGACTAAAATCTACTTGACATAATTTAAACTAAGCTATGAAAGCAATTAAAATAAAGCGAATAAAATTATTCTAGAAAGCGAATTAAATTTAATCTAAGAAAGCAATAAAATTATTCTAAGAAAGCGATTAAGATTATTCTAAGAAAGCAGATTTAAAATATGACAGAAGGGACAGGAGTAAAGATTGGACAAGATTCAGATGAAACACAGTTAAACTTCCGTTTTAATTACACAGATCTTTGTTTGGGATAATCCATCAGCTAGCTAACTCTCATGTTCTCTGTACCATGTTCCCTCTAACAGACAGGTACTTACAGTAAGAGTTTACATGCTCTTAAGGCAACAAATTCTAAGATACCACAGACTCACAACTGCCCTCACATGGCCATGCTGAGGCATATTATTCATCTGTGGTGGACAAGCAACACCTGACAAATCATTTATTGACGTGTCAAGTACTCCTATCATTCCCCCATGTCACACCCAAAAATTCTAGTCAAGCCCTGAACTATCCCTTAACTATCAGTCCTAGTAGCAGTTACACAACTCTCAATACAACCGAGTGACCTCTAACGAAAGCATTTAAAAGAAAGCGGTAAAGAAAGCATTTAAAATCCTATCACTCGGAGGTTTTTGAAAGTCTGACCCTGGTAGTAAAAGAAAGCCCCCAGTCAGGATGACCGGGTGTGGATCAAGAATTCCCTATTCTCGGTGAACCGCTTACAGTGTTCACTTCCCTTCGGGTGGTTATGAGATACAAACTAATGAAACGAACTAATAAAATTAGTTCGTTCCGGATGCACTCACTCAGGACTCAAAAATAGGCTTTGGCAGAAGAAGATAGCAGTTGAAAGAATACTCAACCCTACCTTAGAAAATAACCAAGGCCCGAATGTTGTTCCTCTAGTATTATCTGTCACACCTTATCGGAATCCAAGTGGAATCTGACCTAGTGCAATATTTAATACAAGATTTCCAACAAACAGCAATTTTGGAAAATAATCAATCTGAAAATCATTCCCTATCAGGTACTAGACTTTCAATTAAAACACAGATCCTTTCAGTCTAGGTGAGACCTAATCGCTGACTCTGCTTCTAATTTCCCAAAATCAACCCCCAGTCGGATGTGAATTAGTCATAACTGTCGAATTTATCCCTTACTCAGATCCGGATTTATAAAGGAATTTTTGTTAGAAATTTATTATGAAACATCTGATTTAAATCAAGACTTCTATGTCCAAGGGAAGGATCCCAAATTAATATTGACCACAATATCTACATAATAATATCATGCATAAATTTATAGAGAAGTGTAAAATTAAATAACCCAAAATATAAGGTGGGTTTAGACAGAAGTTGACACACAGAGATGAAATAGCCGGGGATGAGAAGAATTTATTATTGGCTAAAAAGGATGACTGAAATAGTTGGGATTATCCGGACTGCAAACATCTGCTATCCGGATCCCAACTATTCCAGGTGGAACGGTTTTAGATAGTAAACTGATCAAAATGACAGTGGTCGCTGTCATTTAGACCACTCACTGTCTGTGAATTGGGATGAAAAACCTACATGTTCTTTCATTGTCTTAATTACTAGACGACATTGACCTATGTCGTCTAGTGTTGGCACAGTTTGAGATTCGGGTTTGAGATTAAGATAAAGAAAAGAAAACTGTATCCGGATAGGGATCAACTGAGCAGCTATTATAATCCCGGATGGACTAACCGCCAAGGCTTCCACCGACCACTATTCGGACCATGCAAAATAACATCTAATAATTAATATACAGACCACGAGCTACTTATCCGTGTGGGAATACCCGCCAACATTAATCTGATATATTCCTTATTAGCTGTTTCACACATTACGGGAAGAGACAAAATAAATAAAAGAAAAATATTTTTGGGTTATCTTGCATGAGAGACATTGGTTTCTCATGCAAGGTATGTAATTAAATCCATAATTACTCTTCATGTCTAAATAATCACTCATTCCATAATTAATTAATTAATTACAGTCCGGATTATATACTTAGATCATTAGAGTTTAATTTTGTAGAAGAATCTTTTAATGGAAAATTGAACAAAGTTCTTTATATCAAATTAATCATGGGTTGAGATCATTGGATTTCAACCTCAAAATATTAATATAAAGGTTCAATTAATTAATGGGGTGAGATGAAGAATAAAGATTTGGCAAAAAGGTGCCGCTTTGTCGCGGAATAGAGTTTGTGTCGCGGAGCATGGTTCCGCGACAAAGGTTTCGCGACAAAGGGGTGGGAAATAAGAGGAATGAAATTTTTGAAAATTAGGGTTTATTTTGTCGCTAAGCAAAAATTTTGTCGCGGAACATGGTTCCGCGACAAGGAGGTATAGCAACAAAAGGGTTGAAAATTGGTAAGGACATAATTCCTGGTCGCGGAACAAGGATTTTGTCGTGTACGTGGTTCCGCGACAAAGGTTCCGCGACAGAGTCCTCACAGAATAAAATTACAAGTATTTGGGTCCTTGATCGCTAATCAATGATTCGCGACAAGAGTTGCATCGCGACCAAGGGGTTTCAAAATTAATGGCAAGGCATAATTTTCTGTCTCGGAATAAGATTTTGGGTATTCCGCGACAAAGCCATGCAGACAAAATGCAAGAATTTGGTCCCTTGTCGCTAAACATGGATTTTGTCACGGAACGTGGTTCCGCGACAAAGTGTTCCGCGACAAAAGGTTTTAAAATTTTTTATAAAAATTTTGGCAGCATAACGCCTAATATTGCATTACATGGGTGTGCGTTGTGATCCGTGGGATCACAACGGGAAAAATTACGTTGCAACCCGTGGGGTTGCAACGTGATGCAATACAATATAGGAATATGCAATTTTTATAAATATACATAAACACTTTAATATATACCCCTTTTAGATCTAATGCACAAGAAAGAGAAAATATAAAGCAACAAAAGTACCTAACACTAAAAGGAACAAGAACAGTAGAGTAGGAATAAGAAAAAGACTTAAACTAGAGCATAAAGCAAAAATACAGACACACTATACTAACACTAAAAAATAAAAATAAAATAAAATAAGACCTACATTAAATCTATCAAGGGTAAATATCAAATGTTTATGCATTTTATTAAATAAGGAAAGCAATAAATCCTAACTACAATACTAAAACATGGTTCAAAATACACCCATTAATTAAGTGTTTGAAACCCACAAACTACAAAATATAAAACTGGAAAAACAAGAAATGAACACTAGCTACACTATTTTATTACAAAACATAAATTAAAACTAAGCTAAAGTCTATTTCTACATTGCATAAAATAAATAAAACTATCTACCTATACTAATTTGGAGAGCACAGTGGTGCCTCCGAAACAGTAAAATAAACTAAAGTGTAGCTAGGTTACTGTTCAAGGGGGGTGGGAGGTTATATTTATAGAGAGTAGAATTAGCCCTAGGCCCATTCAAGGTCCACCTGGTCGCTAAACAACTGCTTTGTCGCGGAACAAATTGGCTATAGGGACAAAACACTTTTTAGTTCCTGGATGGCGCACAAGAGGGGGCGGGAGTTGAAGTCCCAGGGGAGAAGATAGAATTCCTTATGCCTGCGGGAGCTGGGGTCCCAGGACTTCGTGTATATTTTGTCATGTGGGAAATTGAGATGGAATGGTCAGGTGAGGAGCCTCTTTCTGTCGCTGTCGCGGAATACTGCGTGTCGCGGTAGGCTGTCTCTGTCGGGGAATGCTTTGTCGCGGTCGCGGTACACTTTGTCGCGGAACATTGTTCCGCGACACACTTTTTGTGTCTTACTCCTCTCACAGTCGCGGAGCAATTTGTTGGTCGCGGAGCATTTTGTTGGTCGCGGAGCATTTTGTCGCGGAACACACTTCTGCGACAAAGAGTTAATTTTCTGCTCTCTTCTCTCTCCTCTTTCATTTCCTCTCCCTCGTTCCACTTTCTCTCATTCTTTCTTCTTTCCTTCGTTTCTTCTTCACTTCTATTCTTTCTCTAATTTTCTTTCTCTAATTTTGTTCCTGTTTTCTGTCTCAGTTTCCTTCCTCAATTCTTTCTTCTTCTTCGTTCTTTCTATTTTCAGTTTCTTTCTCCATTTTATTTCTTGCCTCCTTCCTCTTCTTCGTCTTGCTTCTTTCCAGTTTTCCATTTCCGTCAAAAGGGCTGTCGGCGATGGCAGTCGTAGGAGATGGTCGGCGGATGTGGGCAGCGGGGGCTGCGGCAGAGGATGAGGATGGTGGAGATGAGCGGCGGAGGCGGCGCTGCTGATCGGAGAAGGAGGTCGGAGCGGCGGCGGCTGCTTGGTTTGTTGGAGTTGTCGCCGGCGACTGAGGCGGTGGAGATGGTGGAGACGCGCGGAGGTGGGTGGCCTTTGGTGGTGTTGAGGGCGCGGATCTAGGGGCGTTAATGGTGGATGAAGGCGGCGGTGGCCGCTTCTTTCTTCCCCTTTTCTTGATTTTGGTTTTGGGATTTTGGGGCTGTTGAGGTTGGAGTATTTGGAGAGGGGTGGTCGGAGGTTGGATGGGGACGGAAATGGAGGAGAGGTGGCGGCGGGTGCGGTGGTTGCCGGATTGGTTTGAGTCGCCGGAGAGGGCGGATTTTGGTGGTGGTGGTGAGGGTCGGATTTGGACGGAGGTAGTGACGGAGATCGGAGGGCTGAGGGATGGTGGTGGAGAGGTGGTGAGGTGCCGCGATGGAGATGGTGGCAGAGGGACGCCGGCCAGCGGCGGCGGCGGCAGGGCGGCGGCGGCAGGGCATGATTAGGGTTAGGGTTAGGTTTTTAGGGTTGGGCTTGGGTTGGTATCAGTGGGCTTGGCTTGTTGAATGGTGTTTGGGCTTGAATTGGTTTGGGCCAAATGGATGGTATTGGGCCTGGATAATGGGTGTTGGGTTGGACTTGATTCTTGGACCAAATAATTTACCTGCAATTAATTTAAATTAACGGTAATTAGTGGATCATTTAATTCTTAATTATAGCTCAAAACAGAAATAGAAATAAACAAACATAAAAATTAAAAATATATACATCAAGATATAAAATAATATAAATATAATATTTATTTCACTTGATTATTTGGTTTGTGATCCATTAAATGAACCCATGTTCCACCGAATAGACAACATCGAACCAACTTAATCAAGTGTATGATTTTTAATATTATCATGTTTTTGGAGTTTTTAATATGAATTTAATAAAAATAACAATATTTTTGTATTTTTGAATACCAGCTTATTATTTATACAAACTTGCATATATCTGTCAAATTCAACTGCTTTCTTATTAAAATAAGACCGGAATGCGATCAAATGTCCGTATTAGACACGGAAATAGAATGAAAATAATGGTCAATTTTGGCCATTATCAACATCCTCACATTTAATACTGATCGTCCCCGAGCAGTCAGAGTCAGTGCTTCTAAGAGCATAGACGCTGCATATTCAATCTATTTGCGTGGCTTCAAAAATATCATTCTTTTTAGATTGGGATAAGACAACCGAAAACTACAAGTATTAAATTCTCTTGATTGCAGTGTTTAATAAAATGATACTTCTCACTAAATCAGGCCTACAAATCAGTCATTATTGAGAATTCTTCATGAATATCACGTTTAGAAAAATTCATTGATTTAGTTCTAGAATTAAAGCGTGACATGAACATAATTAAAAGCAGAGCCTCACATATAGTAGAAATGGAAATTTCACTCACTCTCAAAAAGGGGTTTTATCAATGAGCACTCATAATCAAATTTAATTAAATTCTTCCATATGCTTGCAATTGGACCAACTCGCCACCGGCTCATTTCTTCAAATCGAGATCCCGAGGTCTTATTTAAGGGTTATAATGGGGCATACGGTTGTAACATTTGGTAGGAAAGGGAATTTATTGGGTTAAGAAGTGGCACGAATTTATTCTATCATAACTTGGCATATTTTTATTTAAAAATTTATGATCATCAATTTATTTCTTTCTTTCTTTTGCTTTTCTTTCCATATTGCATGACATTAGACTATGTCTAATTTGCTTTGTCATTTGCAATTTATTTATGTTGACTTGAATTCAACGTTTTTTTTTTTTTTTGAATCGGTTTATTGAATACCGATTGAAATTTTTGTTGATGATCAAAAATTATAATGCCTTGATAAAATTCATTCTTGCCCACTTGGGTTTGAATTTTTTGGTCTTTTTATAGGCTAGGAAAAAAAATATAGTGGGTTTCAAAGAAAAATTAGGCTTAAAGGCTCAAAGTTGTTAATCATAAAGGGAAAATATTTTTTGGGTTTGGATTTCAAACGAAGGCCAAAATTTGGTTTCTAGGTGCCTCGATCATATGCTCGATTTTTGGAATATGGCATGATCTTGAATCGGTCGCAATCGCAAGTTCTAGTTTCCTTTAATTAAAATGATTTTCACACATCAAAGAAAAGAATGAGTAAAAATGACTCATGGCTCAAATCTCACATGGAATGGTTCATTAATGTCATACAATATTCTTAAATTTAATCTTTGAAAAATTCTTACAATCTATTCAATTAAATTCTCAACATGAGGACTCATTACTCAACAAGATGATTATATCATTAAATTTTTATAGCTCAAAACCTCAAAAATTCATATCATGCATGTCTTCAATTATATTATCCCAATTTAAAAATTTGAAAATTTAATCATAAACCAAAATCAAATATGTGAATTCTTAGCAGAGTTATGCATGCTTTGCACTGGATATAAAATAATAAAAATAAAAAGAAAAGTAACACACTTTTTTTATATTTAAGTGAAGAATCAACATCCTCACATTTTGAGCCTTGCTCGAAATGTGAGTAAATTAATTCCTACTTAAACAAATTATCAAAATCAAAATAAAATAAGAGAGGAGGGAGGGAGGGGGAAAATATTAACATAAAAGATAGAAAAGAAATAATTCCGATAGCCTTTTTCGTCAAACCAATGAAGTGTTCGACGATTTTGGCTATATGTGATCGTTTGGTTCGTCGAACAAGGCGATTGTTCGATGCCCAATACTTAAGAAAAATTCTGATTTTCATCAAAATTGTTCAATCACACATTTTTTTGGATTTTATAAAATTTAATCTACTATATTTACTTGCATAAATTAGATCGGATCAATTCTGTTCTTATAAAAGTTATTCCGGATTTTAAATTGCTTTAAATTCCAAGAATACTTTCAATTAATCACAGAATCGATCCAACCGGGAACCTGTTTTGAAGCTTTAATTTTCTTTTTGGTAGTTCCACAAATTCCTGCAAAGCAAACACAGAAGAAGTTATCGGGTTTTCTCAAAAATATCAACATCCTCACATTTAGAGTCTTAGTACTCTAAATGTGAGTTAATTGATTAATACCCGAATTATTTAATAATATGCACAAGAGATATAAATATAAATATAGATATATGTATACATATAATTTTGACTTGCAGAAATTTAGGTTGGATTAATTCTGTGCTTGTGAAAATCATTCCGGATTTTATATTTCTTTAAATTTCGGATATCCGGATATAATCTTCGGTCAATTACAGAACTAATCCAACCGGGAACCTCTTTAGATGCTCAGTCGGGACAGGGCGCGACGGAAAGTGAGATGATGGCCGTGGCTTGTCCGATGGTGGTGAGCAATTGGTAGTCCGAAGATCTGCTGCTCCATTTGTTGTTTCACCAGTGATGAGGGTTCCCTCAGCGCAGTGGTGGTAATGAGGTGGATGGACGATGGAGCAGCGATGGAGCTTCGTGGTCCGGATGTGGTGGAGATGACAAACACGTGAGTCTCACGTGTTGTGCAATTTACAATTGCAAATTAGTGTAGCCCCAATGCTACACTTCTCCATTTTTCTTTGATTTTTCGTTTAATTAACCTCGATTTTACAATTGGAGAAGTGTAAAATTAAACGAAAGATCAAAGTAGTGTAGCCCAAATGCTACACTTCCACATTTAACTCCTTACACCATTTTCGATGGTTCCATGATTCCTGCAAGACAAAATACCCAATTGGTTAGGTTTTCCCCTCAAATCAACATCCTCACATTTAGAGTCTTAGTACTCTAAATGTTTAATTGATTTGAGGGTACTTCTCTGTTCTGAAATAAACACACTAAACTAACACTAAACTAACTATGAGTAATCAGGAGTGTAATTCTCTTAATAAACGACGTTGCATCCTCCCCGGCAACGGCGCCATGAAACTTTTGACAAATTTCATTAACACGAGTATTTTTTCAATAAAATATATCAGGTTTGGATTTATTAAATGAAGAGAGATATGATTAATGGAATGGGTTTAGGGATATATTAAGAGTATCACTCTTTATTACTCAGGTGGGGTGCTTTAATTTCAAATGGCGCTGCAGTCCTCTCATGTCGTGAAACTTTTGACAAGTCTCATGATACAACCGGGATAGGTTGACCTTCAGCCTGTCACACTGAAGGTCCCCGGCATATGTGCCATGATACTTCTCATGATTTCATGTCATAAGATTACCTACCATGAAACTTTCGGCAGATTCCCACTACATGAGTATTTTCTGAAAAATCACATTTTTTTATTCACTCGTGTTAAGAAACTGTGCCCCCGAAAGCGCACGGAGTCAAAAATTGCAGTATTTATAGTAAGTACCGGATCGTTCACTGGAGGATGTGCGATGGAAGCAGGGCCCACGTCATTTACTAAGATTTTCCACTCGGTTACTCGATTCAAGTTTGTGATTGACTAAAATCTACTTGACATAATTTAAACTAAGCTATGAAAGCAATTAAAATAAAGCGAATAAAATTATTCTAGAAAGCGAATTAAATTTAATCTAAGAAAGCAATAAAATTATTCTAAGAAAGCGATTAAGATTATTCTAAGAAAGCAGATTTAAAATATGACAGAAGGGACAGGAGTAAAGATTGGACAAGATTCAGATGAAACACAGTTAAACTTCCGTTTTAATTACACAGATCTTTGTTTGGGATAATCCATCAGCTAGCTAACTCTCATGTTCTCTGTACCATGTTCCCTCTAACAGACAGGTACTTACAGTAAGAGTTTACATGCTCTTAAGGCAACAAATTCTAAGATACCACAGACTCACAACTGCCCTCACATGGCCATGCTGAGGCATATTATTCATCTGTGGTGGACAAGCAACACCTGACAAATCATTTATTGACGTGTCAAGTACTCCTATCATTCCCCCATGTCACACCCAAAAATTCTAGTCAAGCCCTGAACTATCCCTTAACTATCAGTCCTAGTAGCAGTTACACAACTCTCAATACAACCGAGTGACCTCTAACGAAAGCATTTAAAAGAAAGCGGTAAAGAAAGCATTTAAAATCCTATCACTCGGAGGTTTTTGAAAGTCTGACCCTGGTAGTAAAAGAAAGCCCCCAGTCAGGATGACCGGGTGTGGATCAAGAATTCCCTATTCTCGGTGAACCGCTTACAGTGTTCACTTCCCTTCGGGTGGTTATGAGATACAAACTAATGAAACGAACTAATAAAATTAGTTCGTTCCGGATGCACTCACTCAGGACTCAAAAATAGGCTTTGGCAGAAGAAGATAGCAGTTGAAAGAATACTCAACCCTACCTTAGAAAATAACCAAGGCCCGAATGTTGTTCCTCTAGTATTATCTGTCACACCTTATCGGAATCCAAGTGGAATCTGACCCAGTGCAATATTTAATACAAGATTTCCAACAAACAGCAATTTTGGAAAATAATCAATCTGAAAATCATTCCCTATCAGGTACTAGACTCTCAATTAAAACACAGATCCTTTCAGTCTAGGTGAGACCTAATCGCTGACTCTGCTTCTAATTTTCCAAAATCAACCCCCAGTCGGATGTGAATTAGTCATAACTGTCGAATTTATCCCTTACTCAGATCCGGATTTATAAAGGAATTTTTGTTAGAAATTTATTATGAAACATCTGATTTAAATCAAGACTTCTATGTCCAAGGGAAGGATCCCAAATTAATATTGACCACAATATCTACATAATAATATCATGCATAAATTTATAGAGAAGTGTAAAATTAAATAACCCAAAATATAAGGTGGGTTTAGACAGAAGTTGACACACAGAGATGAAATAGCCGGGGATGTGAAGAATTTATTATTGGCTAAAAAGGATGACTGAAATAGTTGGGATTATCCGGACTGCAAACATCTGCTATCCGGATCCCAACTATTCCAGGTGGAACGGTTTTAGATAGTAAACTGATCAAAATGACAGTGGTCGCTGTCATTTAGACCACTCACTGTCTGTGAATTGGGATGAAAAACCTACATGTTCTTTCACTGTCTTAATTACTAGACGACATTGACCTATGTCGTCTAGTGTTGGCACAGTTTGAGATTCGGGTTTGAGATTAAGATAAGGAAAAGAAAACTGTATCCGGATAGGGATCAGCTGAGCAGCTATTATAATCCCGGATGGACTAACCGCCAAGGCTTCCACCGACCACTATTCGGACCATGCAAAATAACATCTAATAATTAATATACAGACCACGAGCTACTTATCCGTGTGGGAATACCCGCCAACATTAATATGATGTATTCCTTATTAGCTGTTTCACACATTACGGGAAGAGACAAAATAAATAAAAGAAAAATATTTTTGGGTTATCTTGCATGAGAGACATTGGTTTCTCATGCAAGGTATGGAATTAAATCCATAATTACTCTTCATGTCTAAATAATCACTCATTCCATAATTAATTAATTAATTACAGTCCGGATTATATACTTAGATCATTAGAGTTTAATTTTGTAGAAGAATCTTTTAATGGAAAATTGAACAAAGTTCTTTATATCAAATTAATCATGGGTTGAGATCATTGGATTTCAACCTCAAAATATTAATATAAAGGTTCAATTAATTAATGGGGTGAGATGAAGAATAAAGATTTGGCAAAAAGGTGCCACTTTGTCGCGGAATAGAGTTTGTGTCGCGGAGCATGGTTCCGCGACAAAGGTTTCGCGACAAAGGGGTGGGAAATAAGAGGAATGAAATTTTTGAAAATTAGGGTTTATTTTGTCGCTAAGCAAAAATTTTGTCGCGGAACATGGTTCCGCGACAAGGAGGTATAGCGACAAAAGGGTTGAAAATTGGTAAGGACATAATTCCTGGTCGCGGAACAAGGATTTTGTCGCGGTACGTGGTTCCGCGACAAAGGTTCCGCGACAGAGTCCTCCCAGAATAAAATTACAAGTATTTGGGTCCTTGATCGCTAATCAAGGATTTTGTCGCGGAACGTGGTCCCGCGACAAGAGTTGCATCGCGACCAAGGGGTTTCAAAATTAATGGCAAGGCATAATTTTCTGTCTCGGAATAAGATTTTGTCGCGGAACGTGGTTCCGCGACAAGGGTATTCCGCGACAAAGCCATGCAGACAAAATGCAAGAATTTGGTCCCTTGTCGCTAAACATGGATTTTGTCGCGGAACGTGGTTCCGCGACAAAGTGTTCCGCGACAAAAGGTTTTAAAATTTTTTATAAAAATTTTGGCAGCATAACGCCTAATATTGCATTACATGGGTGTGCGTTGTGATCCGTGGGATCACAACGAGAAAAATTACGTTGCAACCCGTGGGGTTGCAACGTGATGCAATACAATATAGGAATATGCAATTTTTATAAATATACATAAACACTTTAATATATACCCCTTTTAGATCTAATGCACAAGAAAGAGAAAATATAAAGCAACAAAAGTACCTAACACTAAAAGGAACAAGAACAGTAGAGTAGGAATAAGAAAAAGACTTAAACTAGAGCATAAAGCAAAAATACAGACACACTATACTAACACTAAAAAATAAAAATAAAATAAAATAAGACCTACATTAAATCTATCAAGGGTAAATATCAAATGTTTATGCATTTTATTAAATAAGGAAAGCAATAAATCCTAACTACAATACTAAAACATGGTTCAAAATACACCCATTAATTAAGTGTTTGAAACCCACAAACTACAAAATATAAAACTGGAAAAACAAGAAATGAACACTAGCTACACTATTTTATTACAAAACATAAATTAAAACTAAGCTAAAGTCTATTTCTACATTGCATAAAATAAATAAAACTATCTACCTACACTAATTTGGAGAGCACAGTGGTGCCTCCGAAACAGTAAAATAAACTAAAGTGTAGCTAGGTTACTGTTCAAGGGGGTGGAAGGTTATATTTATAGAGAGTAGAATTAGCCCTAGGCCCATTCAAGGCCCACCTGGTCGCTAAACAACTGCTTTGTCGCGGAACAAATTGGCTATAGGGACAAAACACTTTTTAGTTCCTGGATGGCGCACAAGAGGGGGCGGGAGTTGAAGTCCCAGGGGAGAAGACAGAATTCCTTATGCCTGCGGGAGCTGGGGTCCCAGGACTTCGTGTATATTTTGTCATGTGGGAAATTGAGATGGAATGGTCACGTGAGGAGCCTCTTTCTGTCGCTGTCGCGGAATACTGCGTGTCGCGGTAGGCTGTCTCTGTCGGGGAAGGCTTTGTCGCGGTCGCGGTACACTTTGTCGCGGAACATTGTTCCGCGACACACTTTTTGTGTCTTACTCCTCTCACAGTCGCGGAGCAATTTGTTGGTCGCGGAGCATTTTGTTGGTCGCGGAGCATTTTGTCGCGGAACACACTTCCGCGACAAAGAGTTAATTTTCTGCTCTCTTCTCTCTCCTCTTTCATTTCCTCTCCCTCGTTCCACTTTCTCTCATTCTTTCTTCTTTCCTTTGTTTCTTCTTCACTTCTATTCTTTCTCTAATTTTCTTTCTCTAATTTTGTTCCTGTTTTCTGTCTCAGTTTCCTTCCTCAATTCTTTCTTCTTCTTCGTTCTTTCTATTTTCAGTTTCTTTCTCCATTTTATTTCTTGCCTCCTTCCTCTTCTTCGTCTTGCTTCTTTCCAGTTTTCCATTTCCGTCAAAAGGGCTGTCGGCGATGGCAGTCGTAGGAGATGGTCGGCGGATGTGGGCAGCGGGGGCTGCGGCAGAGGATGAGGATGGTGGAGATGAGCGGCGGAGGCGGCGCTGCTGATCGGAGAAGGAGGTCGGAGCGGCGGCGGCTGCTTGGTTTGTTGGAGTTGTCGCCGGCGACTGAGGCGGTGGAGATGGTGGAGACGCGCGGAGGTGGGTGGCCTGTGGTGGTGTTGAGGGCGCGGATCTAGGGGCGTTAATGGTGGATGAAGGCGGCGGTGGCCGCTTCTTTCTTCCCCTTTTCTTGATTTTGGTTTTGGGATTTTGGGGCTGTTGAGGTTGGAGTATTTGGAGAGGGGTGGTCGGAGGTTGGATGGGGACGGAAATGGAGGAGAGGTGGCGGCGGGTGCGGTGGTTGCCGGATTGGTTTGAGTCGCCGGAGAGGGCGGATTTTGGTGGTGGTGGTGAGGGTCGGATTTGGACGGAGGTAGTGACGGAGATCGGAGGGCTGAGGGATGGTGGTGGAGAGGTGGTGAGGTGCCGCGATGGAGATGGTGGCGGAGGGACGCTGGCCGGCGGCGGCGGCGGCAGGGCGGCGGCGGCAGGGCATGATTAGGGTTAGGGTTAGGTTTTTAGGGTTGGGCTTGGGTTGGTATCAGTGGGCTTGGCTTATTGAATGGTGTTTGGGCTTGAATTGGTTTGGGCCAAATGGATGGTATTGGGCCTGGATAATGGGTGTTGGGTTGGACTTGATTCTTGGACCAAATAATTTACCTGCAATTAATTTAAATTAACAGTAATTAGTGGATCATTTAATTCTTAATTATAGCTCAAAACAGAAATAGAAATAAACAAACATAAAAATTAAAAATATATACATCAAGATATAAAATAATATAAATATAATATTTATTTCACTTGATTATTTGGTTTGTGATCCATTAAATGAACCCATGTTCCACCGAATAGACAACATCGAACCAACTTAATCAAGTGTATGATTTTTAATATTTTTATCATGTTTTTGGATTTTTTAATATGAATTTAATAAAATAACAATATTTTTGTATTTTTCAATACCAGCTTATTATTTATACAAACTTGCATATATCTGTCAAATTCAACTACTTTCTTATTAAAATAAGACCGGAATGCGATCAAATGTCCGTATTAGACACGGAAATAGAATGAAAATAATGGTCAATTTTGGCCATTATCATAGAGCTAACCCTAATCTGGGCTCGATCATTCATAACATGCAACATTATCCAAGGAAAACATCACCAAAAGTGATATAAAATAAAAAATAAAGGTCAAGTGACCAACAGAGAAGGAAATAATAAAAGATCCATAGGGTGTGAAACCCATTTCATGATTTTTGGGACACATTTCAAGAATATTTTCCCATTTTATTAAGGAATTTGTTAATACCCATCATCCTGGATATCACAAAACCCTAAAAACAAAGTTGTAAACTGAAAGCAAGATGAAAACTGGCTACCTAAGCTGAATCTATGCAATAATTAAATAATACAAAAAATTAAAGCTAAACTAAACTAACCTAAAGAACTACCTACAAACTAAGCTCCACACTTGTCTCCAAGAATGATTTTTCTTGATTCTGTCCAACCTCCTGAGCTCATGGGGATCACCTCATATATATATAGAAGTGGAACCCTAGGCCCATGGGCTTGATCTGAGGCCCACTGTGTCTCAAGACATCACACACATCACAACTTTGTCGCGGAATCACCTTGTGTCGCGGGACAGGGCTGCATGTGGCAAGGCTTCTCGACTGGGTCTTGTGTCTCTATCCATGTCCGTGTCGCTAAAGCATGGACTGCGACGGGACTTCCTTGACTGGGGCGTGGCTTGGCCTCCAAGGTGTTGGTGGCGCGGAACCCTGGTCGTGTCGCGGAACCATGGTACTCGACCAGGGTTCCTCGACTGGATGCTCCCAGACTGGTCTCTTCTTTATGTTGCATGCTGGGTCGCTAACCCTCATGTGTCGCGGAACCATGGTCCTCAACCAGAGTTCCTCGACCAGATGTTCCCAGACAGAGCTGAATGGGCCAGATGGGCCGGAGTTATTCTTTTTGTGGGCTTTTCTATCTTTTCCCATCTTTTTGTATTTTTGTGGGCTTGTTTATTCTTTTGCCCATCTTTTGTATCCTTTTTCTTTTCTTTTCTTTTTCTCATGTTTTTGGATTTTTTTAACATAAATATGTAATAAAATTACATATTTATGTATTTTTCACACCAGCTCAATATTTTCACAATTATGCATAAATCAGTCTAATTCGACTGCTTTCTTATTTAATATAAGACCGGAATGCGATCAAATGCCCGTTTTAGTCACGGAAATGGATTGAAAATAATGGTCATTTTCTGGCCATTATCACCGGGGAGGATGCAACACCGTTTTATAAGAGAATTAAACTCCTGATTTACTCATAGCTAGTGTACATACTTTATTCAAAACAAAAACATCTTAGTCTCAAAAATCAATCACATTTAGAGTATAAATGTGAGGATGTCGATTTCTGAGAAATAATTTCTCTATACCAATTCTAACCTGGGGATGTTGCAGGTACTGTCCTTATTGAACAACATTAAAATCATAAAAATTTCGTTTTATGTATATATGTACTGCTTAATTTCAAATAAGGAGGTATCCAAAAATCAAGTAACCATTTAGAGTACTAAGACTCTAAATGTGAGAATGTTGATATTTGGAGAAAACCTAACACGGTTAATTTATCTGTCTTGCAGAAATTCCGGAACCACCAAAAAGAAGGAACAGAAAAATAGCGCGCAAACCAGGTTCCCGGTTGGATTAATTCCATGAATTTAAGAAAATATTCTCGGAATTTAAAACAATTTATAACCCAGAATAAATTTTTCGAATGAATGGAACTAATCCAACCTATTTTTATGCAAGTGATTTAATTAATTTTTCCAGGCCAGTATTTTGAATTCATTTGGACTGAATTTATTCAGGTCCAAATCAAATAAAATGGATTCAGGCCCAATATCACACTCGGGCCTAGTCCATAAAAATTTGAAAAATTCAAAACTTCGTGTCGAGAAACCCATCCCATGTCGCGAAACCTAGTCTCACGACAGGGAGGGAGGATAGCGACACGGTCCTCCGGATGCAGTTTGGGACCTCAGTCGCGAAACTCAACTCCTGTCGCGAAACCCAGTCTCGCGACACGGAACAAGTCTAGCGCCAGGGCTCCTAACCCCCCTTTCTTCCAGACCATGTCGCGAAGCAAACCCATGTCCCGAGACCATGTCTCGCGACAGGATTGAGTTCCGCGACACGATCTCATCTTGGCCATCACCTCTCTAAATCTGTCCCCAAACCTTTCTGTCCCTGTCGCGATACTCCCAGTCGCGAGACATTGCCTCGCGACTGGCTCCAGTTCCGTGACACAGTTCGCACTTGGCCCCACCTTCTTATTAATCCTGTCGCGATACCCTCAGTCACGAGACCATAGTCCCGCGACAGGCTTCCAGTCTAGCGACACTTCTAATGTCGCTAGACCCTAGTCGCGAAACCCAGTTCCGCGACATTGGCTAGGGTTCCGTGATAGGGCCCATCAGTATTAATATCCCCCCTCTTCTGTAACACCCCGGATTTGATAACCCAGGCCGAGGTGTCACCGCCGCACCTCCCTAGCAAGACACGGTTTCTCCGAGCTTGCTAAAGAGATGCAAGGCTATAAGTGTTGGAAAAAGTCTTAAAAGCAAGTCCGGAATTACTTAAAAATAATAATGTAATGTCATCCGTATATGATAAAAATAATAAGTTGCAGCGGAAATTCAAACTATGGGCCAACATGGCCAATACACAGTAAAATCTAAAGTCTATACTAGAGTGCAACGTATATGGTTCTCAAAAATCCCGAACCCCGAATGCGTACATATGATCATGCCATGTCTTCATACTCTGTAAAAGAAAAATAAACAACGGGTTTTATCAGTATATAAAATACTGAGTAAGTTAATCCCTAACGTAACAATAAAAGGGGTTTTAAAAAGGTTATTTAATTAATTTAAAACTTATACTTTTACTCAGGCTCAAATTTAAATATTAAAAATTTGTAACCTTACTTGCAGCGGAAAACATGATTTATTTATTCAAGACGAGAGTACAAAAATTAAAGGACTTAATTTAAAAGCGTAACCTAAAAGCATAACTTAATAACATTATTTAAATGCATACTTTGAAAACATGGTAAATATGATTTAAGCATAATTAAACGCTCACACAAGTCTTTTATATTTTATCCCGCAACTAAGAAGAGGACACCACACGAGAGAGATCACTAACGAGGCAATCTCAAAAGATCATAATCGGTTAGCCGGTGAACCGGCGGCCGCAGCCATATCAATATTGACTGCCGTTTTGGCTAGCCATGTATCTCGATTGCCATTTCGGCAAGCCGCGTGTATCTACTGTCAATTTGACAGGCATGTATATCAACTGTCGTTTGACAGGCCTTTCAAACGGTTTCACTACCACTCGGGCAGGCCGTGTATTTCCCACTGCCGATTTGGCAGGCCATGTGCACAACTGCCGTTTTGGCATAGTAAGGAGACCACTAACGAGGCAGTCTCAAAAGATAGTAGGACCACTAACGAGGCAGTCCAAATAAAGGGAGACCACTAACGAGGCAGTCTCAAAAGATAGTAGGACCACTAACGAGGCAGTCCAAATAATTTGTATGAAGATCGGCTCAGCCTAGTGAACGGGATTTTTCGAAAGTTCGTATTTCAAAGTTATCAAATGATCGATATCGCGTTTTCATAGTTCGAGTTTTCTCAAGTCCGAAAAATCCTATTCGAGGCAGTTTACGCCTTTCTTAATTTAAAATTTGTCTTTTCTCCAAAAATTCTGAAACTTGGCCAGTAATTCAAAAACACACACACGAACAACTTTCATGTTTTGAGTTTTTGGAAATAAGGTTCCGAAGTGAGTTGAAATTTGAGTTTATTGCAAGGAATTATTTATGTCTTAAAAACTGTTTTCGTCACAGGTTCGTGCAACGCCGATCAAAAATTCATTTCAAAACCAATCGATCCAAAATTTTTACAGGAGCTACAAAACACATTAAGGAACAAATTTCATGTTTAAAGAATTTGGAAATAATGAATTTTAGATGCTCAAAGATCGACCACAACACACTGTGTGCGCGCGGACTCAAAAGTTATTTTAAAACAGTTCCGGAAATTGGCCATTTTGACATATCAAATGAACACCAAAATCCGTGAAATTTTGTATGCATAATCTAGACTCAATTATCTACAACTTTTGTTTAGGAATGCAAAGTTGAATCATTCTTTAAACGGGTGAAAAATATGCATCAAGTTAAGTCATAAAAACTGTCAGGATTTCAGATTTGACGGTTCATTCTTTGACGAATTTTTGGCATAACAAACGTGGTTCAAAAATTATGAAATTTTCCAGAGTTAAACTAGACACAATCATCTACAACTTTTATGTTTTTACTCAAGATTATTTTTGACCATAAAGGATCGAAAAATGCACAACAAGTTCGACTACATAATCTGTCAACTTATCCGTTCAATCGCAGTCTGTTTCGGCGGGTTTTTGAGTATGCAAACGTTAATGAAAATGCGTGAAATTTTACGGACACAATATTTGGACAGTTAGCTACAACTTTCATCTTTACATAAGAGTTTAGTTTTGAAGGATTCAATTAGAAAAACGCCAAGGAACTCGAACACGAAAATCTGTCAGTTTTCTTCGGTTTCAAAAACAACTCAGAAAATACCAGACGCGTTTTCGGGGGTCAAATGTTGATGAAAACTCCTGAAATTTTGACACAACCTAGATTAAGATGTTAGGAACAAATCTCTAGTTCGGAGTTTTTCGTTTCGGATTCTCGAAATAGGAGTTTTTAACGGATTTCAGAAAATGCGCGGATTGGGGTTTCTAAGTCCGATTTTTACGTTTTGTTTTAGATCCATTGATTCGTTCGAATTTAGTCACCCAAAATTGATACACAAGGAAGCAACTTACAGTGTTAGAGTTTAGGATCGTCACAGGGCTCTCTCGGGTTGTCTAGGGTCGCGACGAGCGGGTATCTTCCACCGATCTCCTTCTTCTTCGCCCCCGAAGTGAACTCGTAAGAAAGTTTCGATGGTTAGGTTCGAATTTACTACATTATAGATGAATACAAAACTGTGCAACACCTTACCAACGTCCTAGAAGGCAGGGGGCTTCGTCTTGATCGTTCTCTTGGCCGGAATCCTCGCCGGAAAGTCGTCGGGAGGTCGGAACTTGTGTTTTTGGTTTTTGTTTGAAGGTGGGGGTGGAGTGGGCGGCTGCCACAGGTTCTTGGACGCCCTAGGAGCTGCAAAATTGATTCATAAAGGCTCCCCAAACCCTAGACGCGTTTCCATAGCCGGAGCTCCCCAAAAAGGTAAGAAAATCGCGTTGATCGCGATCTTCCCGCAGCTGCCGCAGGTGGCGCGGTCTTGGCGCGGGGCCGCGCGGGGTGCGCGCGGCTGGTCTGGGCCGTTGCGCCCGGGCTGGCCGTGCAATCCCGTCGGGCCGTTTCTCCTCTCTTTCGGACTTCCGACCTCCTACGTTCTCGGCTCGATTTTTCCGGGTCGTTCTCGGATTCTATTTCGACTCCAATTGTATTGAATTCGTCGTCTTTCGACTCCCATGTAATAATTTATCCGATTAGATTATTTCCGACTTCACGGGTTTGTGGAACTAAAATTCTTTTCCTTCTTGAATTTAATTCCAATTCTTGATTCATGGAATTTCTTCGGAAATCCTTTTCCTCTTTTATTCCGTTTCGAATTTTCGAACCTATCGGCGTTTCATTCCCGAGCAATAATTTATTGTAATAAATTATTTTCTTTTCGGAAATAAATTTTTATCTTTCCGTAAAAATCCCGGGTATTACAGCCTACCCCCCTTAAGAATCAACTTCGTCCCCGAAGTTGCGCCCTCACTTTAACCTTTGGCTCAATTTAATGTTGGGGTATTTCCATCTACTTTCCTTTAAGGATGAACGTCTTCCACGAGAAATTAATTCCATTCCTTTGAACGTGAATTAAATTTCTCGGGTGTTACATCCTCTCCCCCTTAGGAATCAACTTCGCCCTCGAAGTTGTGTTTCGGTTTTGGTTTCTTCGAGTTTAAACGTTAGGATGCTTTCGGTTATGTTTTTATTTTGGGATTTATTTCGTGACTGAACTTAGAATTTAGGTTTCCAAGCTGCCTACGTACCCTGTGAAGGGATCAAGTCATAACGTAGTTCAAAACAATTTGAATTTGTTTATTTTTGATTGGATACAATTCGTAGAGTCGAACTCAAAAATAAATGCAGTTATCGATGCTTGAAAACTACTTACGGTTGCTTGGGCCGAGTGGTCACGTCCTCTCTCCTATTTATGTTTTCTATTCGCGTCCGGCAGTCACGCAGCCGATGACCATGTCGACCGCACCGAAGGCATGCTCCTGGCTGAGGACATCCTCTCGCATAGTGTGGTTTACCACACTTTGGACATGGTGGCGCATAGTCACCATGGTTGAAGTCTATCCCCTTGTTTCGTCCATTGTCGTTTTGATGTGGTTGGTTCGAGTTTCTACGGACATGGTCCTTATTCCTCTTGTATCCTCCTTGTGGTCCTTGGTTAGTCCCATCTACCAATTTTCGTTTCAGTCCTTGAACTCGTGCAACCGCTACTGCACGATCATACACAGCTTGTAGGTCAGGGTAGTGCTCACCCGTGATCACCTCTCTAATAGATAGGTTCAGTCCCAACTCGAACTTCTGTGCCTTCTCTACATCAGTTGGCACCAGTCTCGGCGCGAACCGCACCAACTCCTTGAAACGATTATAGTATTCTTGGACCGTTTTTCCTCCTTGCCTCAGTGTCAGAAATTCCTCATACATAGCACCCTTCATGCTCATGGGATAAAAATGATCCCTAAGCAGATCCGTGAATTCTGACCATGTGTAGGGCTCGTCGTACTCTGCACGTTTCCCTTGGGTGACTTGCCACCAATCATCCGCCTCGCCTCCTAGGTAGTATGAAGCTACGTGAACCTTTTCCCCATCGGGACACTTTACGACGTTCAACAGCTTGTCGAACGTCCGTATCCATTCCTCTAGCTGAGCCGGGTCCTCTTCGCCGGCGTAGTGGGGTGGTTGGTAAGGGTTTACCAAGGCTAAGTAGTTGACCCGGGTTACCGGTGGTGGTACACCCGCTTGTGCACGTTGCGCTTCAGCATTTCCTAATACTACGAGAACTTCCTCGACAGTCCTTAGACGCTCGTCCATATTGTTGGGAACATGAGGCACTCGCCCTCCTACGTTCTGAGGGATCTCATTATTGTTCGGTGTGTTGGGGAGGTCAGCGTTAGTGTTGTTTGGAATTTCCTTTCTCGATTTTCCCTTAGGTGCCATTTTCTGTTATCAACGCACGTGAAGATGAGTTTCTAATCTAAGGTAAGTTAGCGTTCCAGAAAATCTATAAGGTAGGATTGGAAAGAGGTAATAGATAGGAGAATGCTAAACTTAGGTGATCAAATTATAAGACTGAGACAGAATTAGTTTAAAGCAAACGCTTCTAAGTCAAGGTCATGACCAATTTGAAGGTAAGAGTTTTGACACTATTAATTCACATAAAAAAAAATTAGCGCGATATTCATGTATGTATGTATGTGAATGCATGTATGCTTTATACAATGCTACCCCAACCCTGAAAAATATTTCCGTGACTTTAAAAACTTGTTGGAAAAATTTCTATGTATATGTAAATATTTCCCATGGGTTTAAAATAAATTTTGTTCCATGGAAATAAAACTTAAAAATTTAAATAATGGTACTTAAAAATTTTAAAATAATATTAATATTTGTTTAAAAATCTTGGGCCTCTATATTGGCCAAAATAATAATAATAATTTAAAAAAATATTTCCGGGCTCTGATACCACTTTGTAACACCCCGGATTTGATAACCCAGGCCGAGGTGTCACCGCCGCACCTCCCTAGCAAGACACGGTTTCTCCGAGCTTGCTAAAGAGATGCAAGGCTATAAGTGTTGGAAAAAGTCTTAAAAGCAAGTCCGGAATTACTTAAAAATAATAATGTAATGTCATCCGTATATGATAAAAATAATAAGTTGCAGCGGAAATTCAAACTATGGGCCAACATGGCCAATACACAGTAAAATCTAAAGTCTATACTAGAGTGCAACGTATATGGTTCTCAAAAATCCCGAACCCCGAATGCGTACATATGATCATGCCATGTCTTCATACTCTGTAAAAGAAAAATAAACAACGGGTTTTATCAGTATATAAAATACTGAGTAAGTTAATCCCTAACGTAACAATAAAAGGGGTTTTAAAAAGGTTATTTAATTAATTTAAAACTTATACTTTTACTCAGGCTCAAATTTAAATATTAAAAATTTGTAACCTTACTTGCAGCGGAAAACATGATTTATTTATTCAAGACGAGAGTACAAAAATTAAAGGACTTAATTTAAAAGCGTAACCTAAAAGCATAACTTAATAACATTATTTAAATGCATACTTTGAAAACATGGTAAATATGATTTAAGCATAATTAAACGCTCACACAAGTCTTTTATATTTTATCCCGCAACTAAGAAGAGGACACCACACGAGAGAGATCACTAACGAGGCAATCTCAAAAGATCATAATCGGTTAGCCGGTGAACCGGCGGCCGCAGCCATATCAATATTGACTGCCGTTTTGGCTAGCCATGTATCTCGATTGCCATTTCGGCAAGCCGCGTGTATCTACTGTCAATTTGACAGGCATGTATATCAACTGTCGTTTGACAGGCCTTTCAAACGGTTTCACTACCACTCGGGCAGGCCGTGTATTTCCCACTGCCGATTTGGCAGGCCATGTGCACAACTGCCGTTTTGGCATAGTAAGGAGACCACTAACGAGGCAGTCTCAAAAGATAGTAGGACCACTAACGAGGCAGTCCAAATAAAGGGAGACCACTAACGAGGCAGTCTCAAAAGATAGTAGGACCACTAACGAGGCAGTCCAAATAATTTGTATGAAGATCGGCTCAGCCTAGTGAACGGGATTTTTCGAAAGTTCGTATTTCAAAGTTATCAAATGATCGATATCGCGTTTTCATAGTTCGAGTTTTCTCAAGTCCGAAAAATCCTATTCGAGGCAGTTTACGCCTTTCTTAATTTAAAATTTGTCTTTTCTCCAAAAATTCTGAAACTTGGCCAGTAATTCAAAAACACACACACGAACAACTTTCATGTTTTGAGTTTTTGGAAATAAGGTTCCGAAGTGAGTTGAAATTTGAGTTTATTGCAAGGAATTATTTATGTCTTAAAAACTGTTTTCGTCACAGGTTCGTGCAACGCCGATCAAAAATTCATTTCAAAACCAATCGATCCAAAATTTTTACAGGAGCTACAAAACACATTAAGGAACAAATTTCATGTTTAAAGAATTTGGAAATAATGAATTTTAGATGCTCAAAGATCGACCACAACACACTGTGTGCGCGCGGACTCAAAAGTTATTTTAAAACAGTTCCGGAAATTGGCCATTTTGACATATCAAATGAACACCAAAATCCGTGAAATTTTGTATGCATAATCTAGACTCAATTATCTACAACTTTTGTTTAGGAATGCAAAGTTGAATCATTCTTTAAACGGGTGAAAAATATGCATCAAGTTAAGTCATAAAAACTGTCAGGATTTCAGATTTGACGGTTCATTCTTTGACGAATTTTTGGCATAACAAACGTGGTTCAAAAATTATGAAATTTTCCAGAGTTAAACTAGACACAATCATCTACAACTTTTATGTTTTTACCCAAGATTATTTTTGACCATAAAGGATCGAAAAATGCACAACAAGTTCGACTACATAATCTGTCAACTTATCCGTTCAATCGCAGTCTGTTTCGGCGGGTTTTTGAGTATGCAAACGTTAATGAAAATGCGTGAAATTTTACGGACACAATATTTGGACAGTTAGCTACAACTTTCATCTTTACATAAGAGTTTATTTTTGAAGGATTCAATTAGAAAAACGCCAAGGAACTCGAACACGAAAATCTGTCAGTTTTCTTCGGTTTCAAAAACAACTCAGAAAATACCAGACGCGTTTTCGGGGGTCAAATGTTGATGAAAACTCCTGAAATTTTGACACAACCTAGATTAAGATGTTAGGAACAAATCTCTAGTTCGGAGTTTTTCGTTTCGGATTCTCGAAATAGGAGTTTTTAACGGATTTCAGAAAATGCGCGGATTGGGGTTTCTAAGTCCGATTTTTACGTTTTGTTTTAGATCCATTGATTCGTTCGAATTTAGTCACCCAAAATTGATACGCAAGGAAGCAACTTACAGTGTTAGAGTTTAGGATCGTCACAGGGCTCTCTCGGGTTGTCTAGGGTCGCGACGAGCGGGTATCTTCCACCGATCTCCTTCTTCTTCGCCCCCGAAGTGAACTCGTAAGAAAGTTTCGATGGTTAGGTTCGAATTTACTACATTATAGATGAATACAAAACTGTGCAACACCTTACCAACGTCCTAGAAGGCAGGGGGCTTCGTCTTGATCGTTCTCTTGGCCGGAATCCTCGCCGGAAAGTCGTCGGGAGGTCGGAACTTGTGTTTTTGGTTTTTGTTTGAAGGTGGGGGTGGAGTGGGCGGCTGCCACAGGTTCTTGGACGCCCTAGGAGCTGCAAAATTGATTCATAAAGGCTCCCCAAACCCTAGACGCGTTTCCATAGCCGGAGCTCCCCAAAAAGGTAAGAAAATCGCGTTGATCGCGATCTTCCCGCAGCTGCCGCAGGTGGCGCGGTCTTGGCGCGGGGCCGCGCGGGGTGCGCGCGGCTGGTCTGGGCCGTTGCGCCCGGGCTGGCCGTGCAATCCCGTCGGGCCGTTTCTCCTCTCTTTCGGACTTCCGACATCCTACGTTCTCGGCTCGATTTTTCCGGGTCGTTCTCGGATTCTATTTCGACTCCAATTGTATTGAATTCGTCGTCTTTCGACTCCCATGTAATAATTTATCCGATTAGATTATTTCCGACTTCACGGGTTTGTGGAACTAAAATTCTTTTCCTTCTTGAATTTAATTCCAATTCTTGATTCATGGAATTTCTTCGGAAATCCTTTTCCTCTTTTATTCCGTTTCGAATTTTCGAACCTATCGGCGTTTCATTCCCGAGCAATAATTTATTGTAATAAATTATTTTCTTTTCGGAAATAAATTTTTATCTTTCCGTAAAAATCCCGGGTATTACATCTTCCTCCTCATTCTCTACACTCCCACACTTAACCATTTTTCAAACTCTCTCGAACTCCCGAAACCCTTCTTCCCGAAGCACACCACCGTGTCCTTCGCACTTTTCCGACCACCATTTCAGGAGAAACTCTGTCCGAATCGCGCAAAACCCTCGCAATGGCATCCTCATCCTCTTCGAAGGCCGAGAAACCGTGGGGCGACAATTTCCTAGACCCAAATCAAGTACGAGGGAGGACCAATCTGCTGGACCTACCCCTGGAACTTTTAGGAGAAATCCTATCCCGAATAGGAGAGGATGATATCAAGAAAGTGTTTACCGTTAAGAGAACATGTAGAAAACTCCGGGCCGCGGGGAATCTTCCCATCGTCTACAAGAGATGCGAGTTGGAGACCACCATCGTAAGGGTTAGACAACAAGGAATTAAAAGACTAAAGGAGGAACTCCTGTAAAGATGTGTGGAAGCAGAAAATCACAACCTACAGCTCCAACAAGCGTTGCAAGCATTCGCTGTGCTTAAGGACGAGGAGAAAGACTGCGAGTTGCTAAAATCAGGAATCGAGGATAACCACAGAGCATCAATTTTCGTAAGGGGACTAATGATGTTAAGCAAACAGGACGACAGTCTAGTTCTACAAGGGGTAAAAATGATAGAAGAAATGGCGACACACAGATCAATCCTGACACTTACAGCCACCAACACCATTTCATGGCTGATGCAAAGCGAAGACACCCCTGATGTATTCAAAGACCAGGAACCAAGGGTCTATTGTTCAAGGAGTCGAGCGGGCCAGCAAGAACCAGACGCATATTGTTTGCCCTGTGACTAAACAAGCATTGTCTACTGGTACAGAGTCTTCTTCCATTAAAAAAAAAATCGAAGATGGTGATGCTCGAAAAAGAAGATAAAAATCGGAAGATGGTGGAATCACTTATCCAGAGAAAAAATCAGATTCTACAGGCCTTGCTCAAGAAGATCCCCGATGATGTCGGCTCCTCCAAGCAGCCAGAAGAGAAGAAAGATGGAGATTCTTGATTTTATCATTTGCGAGCTTACATTGTAAACATCTTATAAGAGAACTTCTACCATTTGTGCAAGTTCAATTCTAATTGCATGAGATCTCTTGTAATGATGTATTTAGATGCTTTCAAAAAGGAATTTTGCAGTCCAAACAATTTATTTTGAAAAGATGTCTGTACAGTCCGAGATGAATAAGTGACTGTCAGGCCAAAAATATGTTGTTGACATACTCAGTATGTCAGCAGTGCCTCTTTACTGCTTTAAATTAAATAACCAGCAAAAGTATGCATAAACCGACTCTAAATTCACATGTTGAATTTAGGCTTGTGATAAAATTTTCAAACTTTTAAATTGGGATAATATAATTAAAAACATGCATGAAATGAATTCCTAAGGTTTTGAGCTATAAAAATTAATAATGCGATCATCTTTTAGGGTAATAAATCTTCATGTTGAAAATTTTGATTGAATAAATTGTTAGAATTAAGCTTTGATTAAATTTGAAAATATTGTATGACATGAATCAATCCAACCTTGTGAGATTTGAGCCATGAGTCACTTTTACTCATTTAATTTCTTTGATGTGTGAATCAATTTGGTTGAAGCAAACTAGAACTTGCAATTGGGACCGATTCAAGACCATGCCATATTCCCAAAATCGAGCATAGAGGCACTTAGAAAAAACCAAATTTTTGGCCTTCGTTTGAAATCCAAAACCAAAAATGTTTTCCCTTTAGGATTAACCCATCGGAGCCTATAAGCCTAATTTTTTTAGAAACCCACTATATTTTCCTAGCCTTATAAAAAGATCAAAATATTCAACTCAAGTGGACAAGGATAAATTCTATCAAAGGCATTAAATTTTTGATCATCAACAATGTTTAAATCGGTACTCCATAAACCGATTCAATATATATATATATATATATATATATAGATATATGTTGAGTTCATTTAAACAAGAATAAAATTGCAATGACAAAGCAATTAGACATAGTCTAATGTCATGCAATAGAAAAAGAAAAGCAAAAGAAAGAAAGAAATAATTGATGATCATAAATTCTAAATAAAAAAAATGCCAAGTTATTATAGAATAATCTTTTGCCACTTCTTAGCCCAATAATTTCCCTTTCCTACCAAATGTTACAACCGTATGCCCCATTATTACCCTTAAATAAGACCTCGGGATCTCGATTTGAGGAAATGAGCCGGTGGCGAGTTGGTCTAATTGCAAGCTTATGTGATAATTTAATTAAACTCGATTTTGAGCGTTCAATGACTAAACCCCATTGAGAGTGAGTGAATTTTCCAATTCCACTATAAGTGAGGCTCAGTTTCTTTAATTATGTTCATGTCATACCTTAATTCTAATTTTTAATCCTTACATTTTTCAAGCATGATATTCATGAAGGGTTGACAATAGTGTTTGATTTGTAGGCCCGATTTAGTGAGCAAGTATCATTTTATTAAACACTGCAATCAAAGGAATTTAATACTTGTAGTTTTTTATTGTCTTATCTCAATCCAAAAAGAATGTAATTTATGAAGCCACGAAAATGAATTGAATATGTAGAGTCCGTGTTCCAAGGAACATTGACTCCGACTGCTCAGGGACGATCAGTATTAAATGTGAGGATGTTGATAATGGCCAGAAATATCCATTATTTTCAATCCATTTCCGTGTCTGATACGGGCATTTGATCGCATTCCGTTCTTATATTAAATAAGAAAGTAGTTGAATTGGACTGATTTATGCATAATTGTAAAATAATAAGCTGGTATGAAAAATACATAAATATGTAATTTTATTATACATTTATGTTAGAAAAATCTAAAAACATGAGAAAAAGAAAAGAAAAGAAAAAGGCATGAGAAAGATGGGCAAAATAAAAAATCAGCCCACAAAAATGCAAATCCGGCCCTTCTGGCCCTACTAATCAGTGTCCGGAGCATGCCAGTCGCTAGACCCCTGTCGAGAAACATGGTCTCGCGATAGGGGGTGTCTAGCGACACAACAGCCAACTGAAGAGAAGGCCAGTCCAGGAAGACCGTGTCGCTAGACCCGTGGCGCGAAGCATGGTCTAGCGACACGGGATGGTTCCGCGCCACAAGCAGCAAACAAAGAAGATATATGTCCCTAGACTCCCTGTCGCTAGACTCGTGGCGCGAAACATGGTCTCGCGACAGGGGTATGTTTAGCGACACAGAAGGCAAGATGAAGACTCAGTCAAGAAGCCTTGCGACATGCAGCCTCATCTCGCGCCACACCGCGTGATATCGCGCCACACCGCGTAGTCTCGCGACACAAAGGAATGTTGTGATGTTTGTGAGTCTTACGACACAATGGGCCTCAGATCAAGGCCCATGGGCCTAGGGTTTCATTTCTATAAATATGAGGTGATCCCCTTGTGCTCAGGGTTAGCAATTTCATTCTTGAAGACAGCATCAAGAGCTCAGTTCTTAGGTAGTTCTTAGTCTAGTTTATTTCTTTTTTCTATATTATTTAATTTTCGTACTAGTTTAGCTTAGATTAGCTTCCTATTAATGTTGTTTTTGCCATTTCAGTAGCTTAGGTAGCCACTTTTCACTTATGTTTTCTTGTTCTACACTTTGTTTTAGGGTTTGAAATATCCAAAATGATGGGTATTATCAAACCCATCAATAAAATGGGAAAATATTTATCAAGATGTGTACCACAATCATGAAATGGGTTTCACACCCCATGGATTTACTGCTTTTATTTTTCTTTCGGGTCATTTGACCTTTATTTTTCCATTTTATGCTTACTGCCTTCTTATTTTTGGATAATGAGCATGCATATTGTGTGATTAAACCCTAGATTAGGATTTTGCTTAATTTTAATATTGTGTTAGTTTTATTTTGTTCAAGCATGTTCTAGGTAGATCCAATTATTGTTTGGTTGTTTTGGGTTAAAACAGCTTTTTAATCTGAAATAGGGTGAGATCACGCTGTTTGCATGCTACTGTTCCTTTTTGTTTTTCTGACATGTGTCCTGAACCACATCCATGTCGCCAACCTCTTCCTGTCGCAAGACCACGTCTAGCGACAGGAAGGCTGTTTCGTGACATGGGTGCTAGGGACACTTGTCTTATAAATTTTAACCCCTCAGTCGTGAGGCAATCCTGTCGAGAACCCACGGTTAACGACACAATGTTTTGCCTAACGACTGAGGACCAAATCCTTGTATTTGCACTCATATGGCTCCTGTTGCGAAACTCCTGTCGCGGACCCACGGTTCTCGACACACTTTTTAGTCTCGAGACAGGAAATTATGCCTTAACAAAATTTTGAAAACCCCTGTCGCTAGACCATCCTGTCGCGAGACCACGTCTCGCGACACACTTTTGAGTTTCGCGACTTGGGACCCAAATACTTAGAAAATTTTCAGAAAATCCTCGTGTCGCGAGACCCCTGTTGCGAGACCACGTCTCGCGACACAATTTTTGTCTAGCGACACGAACTCAAAGCATTGCAAAAATTTCTAAAATCCACCTGTCGCGTGATAATGGCCAAAATTGTCCATTATTTCCAATCCATTTCCGTGTCTGAGACGGACATTTTGATCGTGTTTCCATCTTATTTCCATAAGAGAGCAGTTGAATTTGACAGATTAATGCGAGTTTGTAAAAACATCAAGCCGGTAATAAAAAGACACAAAATATGCAATTTTAAATTGCATTTGTGTTAGAAAAATCCAAAAACATGAAAAAAGGAAAAAGAAAAGAAAAAGGAATGAAAAGATGGGCAAAAGAATAAAAGAGCCCAAAAAAATCCAAAAAGATGGGAAAAAGATTGAAATCCCACAACTGAAATTTGGTTAAGTGTTGAAGCACAATTCGAATTGTGCAATTCGAATTAATTCGAATTGGCACAAACAATTCGAATTGCTAAAGAGAACAAAGAAATGGTTGTGTCGGAAGGGATGCAGAAGCCTAATTCGAATTGTTCAAGTTCGAATTAATTCAAATTAGGGAAGAAAGAGAGAAGAAACCCAAAGGCAAGAGGAAGATGCAATTCGAATTGTCTAGTTCGAATTAATTCGAATTAGCACAAACAATTCGAATTGCCATAGGTGCAAGGAGGCCAAGCAGAAACCCTCATCCAGTTCGAGAAAAGACCAATTCGAATTCTTCACAACAATTCGAATTGACTACTCAAGGAGAGATCTCACAATTCGAATTAATTCGAATTGGTTGAGATAATTCGAACTTCACTCAACAATTCATCCAAAGAAAGCTGTGGAACATGAGCACAACATTGGTGGGCCTAGGGTTTCAAAATTTATCTATAAAAGCAGACCTTCCACAACAGAATCAAGAGATCAAGAATTTTGCCAAAAATCAGCTTGGGACAAAAAGAACAGCAGGAGGCTCCACACCCCTTAAGGGTTAGGTAGGTAGCTAGTTTAGTTTAGTTTATTTTTCTTGCAAGTAGTATAATCTTTACATGCTTTGATCTTAGTTTAGTGTAGAAGCAGTTTGTGTAACCCTTAGAGTAGCCATTTCCAGAGTTTTTACAAGCTTTCTAGTTAGAATAAACCCTACCTTCAAGTTAATGATGGTTTTGGGTTCTTTATTTTGCTTCCAAAGTGCCAATACAAGAAAATTTCCAGAAATGGTGTTATTCATGTGTTTTGGCACTCTTTAATGCTTTCCCTAGAAATAAATGCTTAGTATGTTTGTTTGTTTCAACTAGGTTACATTTATTATGTCTTAGTTGACATTCAAACTTAATAAATGCATGTTTGGTGGGTTTTTGGTTTGGTTTTGTGCCTTAGAGCTCCAAATAAGTGTTCTTAGGTTTTAGAGGTTTTAGGGTTTGTTAGAATTTATTTTTATGCTTTATTTTTGTTTTCTGCCTTGATCTTATTTCATGCTTCCTTAGCTAACTTGAGTGTTCTTAGTTTGTTCAAGCAGTTTTTAGATAACTAGATGTTTTAGGTTCTTTGATCTTTGATCCTTTGTTTGTAGAAATAGGGTTTAAATCTTGCCAATACCCACTGGACATGTGTTTGTTTATTTCTTGAAAATTTCACTAGGGTGGCTGTGAAGTGACATTGATGTGAGATGATGGATTTAGTAAATCTAAACCCATCATTACAGCACAGTGTTCACCTAACCCATACTTGTGAGAACAAAAATTGTTGTTGTGCGAAAACGTGTAATTCGAATTGAGGCAATTCGAACTATCTCGAATTGCCTTAGAAATTCGAATTGTAACAAAAAATTTCCTTCATGTGATTTCAAACCAATTCGAATTCTCCAATTCGAATTAATTCGAATCGGTTCAACAATTCGAATTGGCAAGGAAACCACATTGTATTGCATGCCATCCATTCATGCATTAGTTTATTTTCCATCTCTCACCAGTTCGAATTGTGCAATTCGAATTAATTCGAATTGCTGAACAATTCGAATTCACCTTCCTCTTGAGGTATATGCCTTAGTCAATTTTGAGCAAGGAAAGGACTTCATCAATTCGAGTTATCTAATTCGAATTAATTCGAACTACTCAACAATTCGAATTAGATGATATCTCATTCCTTTGCAAGGATTAATTGGGTAAGATCATACTTCATTCTTCATGCATTCTCAATTCGAATTACCCCAGTAATTCGAATTGAACTATCCCTTCTATTTTAAAAATTCCAAAAATATTTTTCTTTCATGATTTGTGTAAGTTGCATGGGTGCATTGGGCCTAGGCCCATTTCACCTAACTTTATCCATTACACATTTCAACCCATTAGTGTCCACTTATTGTGTGCTTAACACCCACACAATACCAAAAATATTTTCTTACTTTTCTGTTTTCTCTTTCATTGTGTGTATGAACGGATAATGAGAAATGCACAGATTAATGTTGGTGAAAGGTCCCCTCACAGGGATATCGACTAACCCGTCTTCTGTGTGTCAATTATTATCTGTTATTTTGCATGATCTGGTTAGTGGTTGGTGGAAGCTTCGGCGAGCGTTCTCTTCACTAAGAGTTTCGATTAGTCACTCAGCCAATTCCTAATCAGATACAGTTTTAATTTTCCTTATCTTAATTTCTCAACCTGAATTCAAGTTGCAATAGTATTAACTATTGCCGACCAACATCAGTTAAGACATATTACAACAAGAAATATGTGGGTTTTTCTTCCACTCACAGACAAAAGAAAACTAAATGACGGCGGTCACCGTTGTTTGGGATTCTTTCTGTCTAAAATCTTTCATCTGGGATAATTGGGAACCAGACAGCAGGTGTTTGCAGTTCGGAAAACCCCAACTATCTCTGGCACTCTTTTTAGCCTATTTCTTCTCATCTCAGGCTAATCCACCTTTGTGTATCGCGTTCTGTCTAACCCTACCATATATTTTGGGGTATTTTATTTTCCTTTTCATATACGTGTATGCATGATACTATTATGTAGATGTTCCGGTCATATCATTATTTTGGGGATCCTTCCCCTTGGACACAGAAGTCTTGATTCGAATCAGATACTGCATAATAAACTTCCAACAAAAATTCCTTTATAAAATCCGGATCTGAGTAAGGGATAAATTCAACAGTTATGACTAATTCATATTCCACTGGGGGTTGATTTTGAGAGCTTAGAAGCAGAGTCAGCGATTAGGTCTCATCTAGACTGAAAGGATCTGTGTTTTAATTGAGAGTTCAGTACCTGTCTAGGGAATGATTTTCAAACATTTATTTGCTTCTCAAAATTGCTGTGTGTTGGAAATCTTGTATTAGTTATTGCATTAAATCAATATCCACTTGGGTGTAGATGAGATGTGATAAATAATATTAGAGGAACAACATATAGGCCTTGGTGAATTTCTAAGGTAACGTCGAGTATTCCTTCGGCTACTATCTTCTTCTGCCAAAGTCTAAAATTGAGTCTTGAGTGAGTACATCCGGAACAGATTCACTTATGGATCTGTTTCATTTAGTTTGTATCTCATAACTGACCAGGAGTTGTAAGCCCTGTGGCTTATCGATATCTTGGAGGTTCTTGATCTGCATCTGGTCACCAAGACCAGGGGCTCTTTTATACTAACGGAAAGAGACGTTTTTAACGATTCCGAGTGATAGATTTAAATGCTTTCTTTACAGCTTTCTTTACTGCTTTCCTTTAAATGCTTTCATAGAGGTCACTCGGAAGAATTAGGGGCTGTCCATCTGTTAAAAGGTTTGAGAGTTATGGAATGGTTTGGGGTTTGATTTGAAACTTTGGGTGTGACAAGGGGGATGATAGGAGTACTTGCCATGTCAACTAATGACGTGTCAGGTGTTGCTTATCCACCACAGATGAATAATATGCCTTAGCATGGCCATGTGAGGGCAGTTGTGAGTCTGTGGTATCTTAGAAATTGTTGTCTTAAGAAGCATGTAAATTCTCACCATAAGTACCTGTCTGTTAAAGGGAACATGGTGCAGAAAGCATGAGAGTTAGCTAACTAGAGAGTTATCCCAAGCTAAGATCTGTGTATTAAAAATGGAAGTTTAATTGTGTTACATCTGAATTTTGTCCAAACTTTATTATTTCCTCCCTGTCCCTTCTGTCATATTTAAATCTGCTTTCTAGATAGTGTAGTGTAATTTTATATTGCTTTCGTAGTATAGATTTAATTGCTTTCTTTTACCATGCTTTGTAGAATAATTTGTACTGCTTTCAAGATCTGGATTTAAATTATGTCAAGTAGTTGATAGAAATCCTTGCAAAACTTGAAACGAGTAACCGAGTGGAAAATCTTAGTAAACGACGTGGGCCCTGCTTCCATCGCACATCCTCCAGTGAACGATCCGGTACTTACTATAAATTACCGCAATTCTTGACTCCGTGCGCTTTCGGGAGCACAGTTTCTTGACACGAGTAAATAAAAAGACATCATTTTAGAAAATACTCATGTAGTGGGAAGATGTTCAAAAGTTTCATGGCAGGTATCTTCTTGACATGAAATTAAGAGAAGCATCATGGTGCAGATACCAGGGACTTTCAGGGTGACAGACTGAAGGTCAATCCCGGTTGCACCGTGATATTTGTCAAAAGTTTCATGGCGAGGAGGACCACAGCGCCGTTTGAGAATAAAACACCCCACATGAGTAGTAAAAAGGGAATTCATAACATATCCTTAAACCCCTTCCCTAAATCATAACTCTTTTCATTTAATAAATCCATACCTGAGATTTCAGAAAAATACTCGTGTCACACAAACTAGAGCAAAAGTTTCATGGCGCCGTTGCCGGGGAGGATGCAGCGCCGTTTACTAGGAGAACTACACTCCTAATTTACTCATAGATTGTTAGTATAATTACTATCAAACCATCACTAACTTGGGGATTGCACAGGTACTGTCAAAATCTTGATACCAACTGCTTATGCAACGGAGGAGGAGCACATTGCCGGAGTTACCGTTCGATCTAGAAATAGAAAGGACCGCTCGCCAACTGAGGGCAGAAGCCTGAAGAAGGAAAGAGCAGGAGCGTCGGACCCGCACTTCACCTGAAACATCGAGCAGCGATTTATCAGATATGGCAGATAACCAGAACATTCCCCCGATCTTACCCATAGACCAACCACCAAATAACCCTGGTAATGGAGCTGACGGAGGAATGGTAGAGCATCCTAATCGTGCCAACGAAGAGGAGAATCTACCAAATCCTAATCAGCAACAATACCAGCAATTCCACCAACAACCACCACCACCCGTAAACCAATTTCACCAAAACCAAAACATACCAAACCAACAGTACCAGAACCAAGCTTTCAATCCAGATCAGTTTCAGAACAACCCACAAGATCCACATAACTTCCAGCAATTTCCCAATTACCACCAACAGTACCAGAACCAAGCTGAACAAGGAAATCAACAACAGCAGCAAGCAGCGGCAGACTTCATGCAACCAATAGTAGAGCCCTATCTGGATGGACCTGGGAGAGCACATTTTCCTGCACGCAATTTCGAGCTAAAACCGGCACTCATTAATTTGGTGCAAAACAATCAGTTCTGCGGTGCAAATCATGAGGACCCTCATGATCATCTCCAGACCTTCATGGAGCTCTGCGACACGATAAAAAATCAGGGAGTCTCTCCTGATGCTATTAGGCTAATGTTGTTTCCATTTTCTTTGTATAGTGGTGCCAGAGACTGGTATAAGTCATTGCCTATCAATCAGAGGAGCACTTGGGCAGACTTGGTAAGGAGCTTTTTGCTGAAGTATTTTCTAGAATCAAAGATTGAGGAAGGACGAGCTAAGATTGGAGATTTTAAAATGAAGCCAGACGAATCATTATATGATGCGAAAGAAAGATTCTTGGGCCTCATCAGGCGATGTCCCCAACACGGGTACGCACCATGGGAGCAATTGAGGAAATTCTACGGAGGACTCACCCATCCATGGAGAACAATGTTAGACGCTGCAGGCGGACGACATTTACTCCACTTGCCTATGGACCAAGCTTGGGAGAAGATTGAGACAATGTCTGTCAACAGATCCATCCTAAACACAGACGATAGGAAGGAGGATCCTCCTAGAAAAGTCTTTGCTGTAAGTGAAGGGAAAACAGATTTTGAAAAATTGCAAGAACAGGTAGCTGCGATACAGCTGAGCCAGGACAAAGGGAAGGGAATAGACGCTTCTCAGGCAGGAACCTCATCAGACCAAGTTCAAACACAGCAATCGGGAGTTGCAACGCTGTCCACTTCGAGGATCCTATCTCTGGGGACCTTGAAGAATTCGATGGGGTTGAGTTCATCCCGGAGGAAGAGGAAAGCACTGCTGAGGAGGAATTGGATCCTGTACTGACACAGGATCCTGAAGGTAAATCTGATCTCTCTCTCCCATCCATTTCTCGCAAACTACTACCTTCCGTTGAATGCCCACCAGAGCTTGAACTTAAAATACTTCCGGATCATCTTAAGTACGTCTTTCTCGCTGAACATAAAAGATTACCGGTGATTGTGTCTGCCAAGCTGACACAAGAACAAGAAAAAGCTCTGGTAGACATTCTAAAGAAATATGTACATGCAATCGGATGGACCATTTCTGATATAAAAGGAATAAGCCCCTCTGTTTGCATGCACAGAATTTTAATGGAAGAGGAGCTGCAACGCTGTCCACTTCGAGGATCCTATCTCTGGGGACCTTGAAGAATTCGATGGGGTTGAGTTCATCCCGGAGGAAGAGGAAAGCACTGCTGAGGAGGAATTGGATCCTGTACTGACACAGGATCCTGAAGGTAAATCTGATCTCTCTCTCCCATCCATTTCTCGCAAACTACTACCTTCCGTTGAATGCCCACCAGAGCTTGAACTTAAAATACTTCCGGATCATCTTAAGTACGTCTTTCTCGCTGAACATAAAAGATTACCGGTGATTGTGTCTGCCAAGCTGACACAAGAACAAGAAAAAGCTCTGGTAGACATTCTAAAGAAATATGTACATGCAATCGGATGGACCATTTCTGATATAAAAGGAATAAGCCCCTCTGTTTGCATGCACAGAATTTTAATGGAAGAGGAGTACAAGCCCTCAAGGCAACCACAAAGGCGTCTGAACCCCCATATGCAGGAAGTGGTAAGGAAAGAAGTTATCAAGCTCTTAGATGCTGGTATCATCTATCCTATCTCTGATAGCAAATGGGTTAGCCCAGTGCAGGTCGTACCGAAACGTGGGGGGATCTGTGTAACGACTAATGAGCAAGGAGAAGAAGTGGCGACGCGTCCAGTGACCGGTTGGAAAGTTTGCATCGACTACCGGAAGCTCAATACCGCTACCAGGAAGGACCATTTCCCCTTGCCATTCATTGATCAGATGCTGGAGAGGTTGGCCGGAAGGGAGTACTACTGCTTTTTGGATGGGTACTCTGGCTACAATCAGATTGTAATAGCTAGTGGATTACGACAAGACCACATTCACGTGCCCTTATGGAACTTTTGCGTACAGGCGCATGCCTTTTGGACTTTGTAATGCGCCTGCCACATTTCAGAGATACATGATGTCAATTTTCTCAGAATTTATCGAAAAATGCATTGAAGTTTTCATGGACGACTTCTCTGTGTATGGAGATACTTTTGATGAATGCTTGACTAATCTTGCACAAATTTTGAAAAGATGTGAGGACACCAACCTAGTTTTGAACTGGGAGAAGTGCCATTTCATGGTCACCAAAGGAATAGTGTTGGGTCACCGCATCTCGCGCGCAGGCATCGAAGTCGACAGAGCTAAGGTCTCAGTCATCTCAAACCTACCATTGCCTAATTCAATAAAAGCAGTTAGGAGTTTCTTAGGGCATGCCGGTTTCTACCGGAGATTCATAAAAGACTTTTCTAAAATTGCCAAGCCGCTCACTAACTTGCTCTGTAAAGAAAATCCTTTTGTAATAAATGAAGCGTGTGTTCAAGCCTTTGACACGCTCAAAGAGATGTTAATTTCTGCTCCAATAGTGCAACCACCCGATTGGTCAATACCTTTCGAGGTAATGTGTGATGCAAGTGATCTCGCCGTGGGTGCAGTTCTTGGGCAACATAAGGAAGGGAAGCATTGTGTAATTCATTACGCAAGTCATGCCCTGAATGAGGCCCAAATTAACTACACCACCACGGAGAAGGAGATGTATGCTGTGGTTTTTGCGTTTGACAAATTCAGACAATATCTTATTGGCACAAAAACCACAGTGTACACAGATTACTCTGCACTGAGATACTTGTTTTGCAAACAAGACGCCAAACCTCGATTAATCAGGTGGGTACTTTTGTTGCAAGAATTCAACATTATAATAAAAGATAGAAAAGGCAGAGACAATGGTGCTGCTGACCATTTGTCTCGACTAGAAAATGATAAGAATGAGCTAGCCGTAAATGAGAATTTTCCGGATGAGCAACTGTTTGCCTTGCATCTTCATGATCAAGCTTGTCCGTGGTTTTCCGATATTGCTAACTTTTTAGCATGCGGAATAACCCCACCATTTCAAAGCAGGGGCCACAAAGCAAGGTTCAACCGAGATGTAGTTAACCACTTCTGGGAAGATCCTTATCTCTTTAAGCATTGTGCAGATTCTATTATTAGACGATGTGTAACTGAGCACGAAGCTTATCAAATCGCTAAGAAATGTCATGAGTCGGAATACGGAGGTCACCATGGCCCCACTCGAACAGCTCATAAGGTGCTCGAGTGCAGTTTTTATTGGCCTACCATTTACGAGGATTGCAAAGCGTTTGTTAAAGCTTGCGACAGATGCCAAAGACTAGGGAATATCTCCAAGAGGGATGAGATGCCTCAACAAGGAATTCTCACTCTCGAGATTTTCGATGTATGGGGTATTGACTTCATGGGACCATTCCCGACATCTGATGGGAACCATTACATCTTGGTAGCTGTCGATTACATTTCCAAGTGGGTTGAGGCCGTTGCACTGCCAACCAATGACGGCAACCAGGTCGTCAAATTTTTGAAAAATAACATTTTCAATAGATTTGGTGTACCCAGGGTGATCATATCAGATGGAGGAACCCATTTTGTTAATAAAGCAGTTGCAAATCTTATGAGCAAAAATGGGATTCTCCACAAGATCGGCACGCCTTACCATCCCCAAACCAGTGGCCAAGTCGAGGTCTCAAACCGCGAAATCAAACACATACTCGAGGCCACTGTGGGGACAACTCGCAAAGATTGGTCACGTAAGCTCAATGATGCTTTATGGGCATACCGCACTGCATTCAAGACTCCCATTGGGATGTCTCCATACAGACTCATCTTCGGAAAGGCCTGTCATTTGCCCGTAGAACTAGAGCATAAGGCTTACTGGGCCTTACGAATGCTCAATTTTGACTCACGAGTTGCTCAGAGTAAGCGCAAGTTGGACCTCAATGAAATTGAGGAAATACGTGCGCAAGCTTATGAAAGCTCGAGGATTTATAAAGAGCGGACCCAGAAGTTACACGATCGTCGTATTAAATCTAAACACTTCTATGTTGGCCAGAAGGTCTTGTTATTCAATTCTAGGTTGAAGCTGTTCCCCGGAAAGCTTAAATCCAGATGTGAAGGGCCATACGAAGTGATGCACGTGTTTGAAAGTGGAGCTGTCAGGGTCCGAACTGACAAAGGAGAGCTGGTAGTGAATGGACACAGATTGAAGGAGTATCTTGGGCAGTTCGACCCCGAAAAAGAAGCTCAAATAACAACAGAACCGGCTTATGCTCAATAAATATTATATTGTATATATGTACTTACTTATTTATTACTTACTCCATCTATTTTTATTGGGATGAAGAATCCAAAAATCAATTGAACATTTAGAGTACTAAGACTCTAAATGTGAGGATGTTGATATTTGGAGAAAACCTAATACTTTTTATAATTGTTTTGCAGGAATTCGAGGAACCAACAAAAAGAAAGATAAAGCTTCCAAAAACCAGGTTCCCGGTTGGGTTGACATTATATTTAATGAAGGTTAATTTTGGAATTTAGAGAAATCTAAAATCCAGAATAAATTCATAAAATAAAATTGTTAACCCAACCTAATTTATGCAAGCAACATGTTTTAGATTCTAATTCCGTGTAGATAAGTTTGCTATTGAGTTCATCTTGATGAACATAAATTTTTGAAAATCCAAATTTTTCCTAAGTCTTGAATCTGGTTTATTTTTCATTTCAAGAAAATTCGAATTAATTCGAATTGCTTGGAACAAACCATGTGAGACACTTTGCCTTGGAAATTTTCACTTTAGGATAAGTTAATTCGAATTATGCAGGCGATTCGAATTAATTCGAATTGCTATGCAAATTCGAATTGGCACCCAAGGCAGAATTTTCGGATGTTTTATTTGGCCAAGAATTGCAATTCGAATTATAAGGCAATTCGAATTAATTCGAATTGCCTGACTAATTCGAATTAGCATACAAAAGGCATTCTCTTATGCAAGTGAGCAATTCGAATTGTGGGGAAGTTCGAATTAATTCGAACTACACCAATAATTCGAATTAGCGCACAAAAGCATTTCTATGCGAAGTTGGTCTCCACCACCAGGTTCGAATTGTGAGTCAATTCGAATTAATTCGAATTGATTCAGAATTCAAACTTGTGTGTGTAATTTTGTCTTTCAAGCCAATTCGAATTAATTCGAATTGGCCTGAATAACTCGCATCTCTCACAGAATTGCACCAATTCGAATTAATTCGAATTGATGCAATAATTCGAACTCCCCTTCCGAATCCTTTTTATACCCTTCTTTCCCTCTCATTTCCCTCACTTTCACTTTCCACATTTCCAAAATCCCCCGTTCTCTCTCTCGCGAAACCCTTCTTCCTCGCGAAACCAGCCACTCATTTCAAGCTTTCCTCCAGCCAAATCACTCGGAAATGGCTTCGTCGTCGTCAAACCCTAGTGGGAGTCGGGGGTAAGTATCTCTGTTTCGTTTTCGCACTCGGTTTCAAGTTTACAGTTTTGTCTTTTCATCTTCCTTGCGAAATCGAGGGTGGGAAGGGGAATACTTTTGCTTCTTATGACGGGAAGAGTCGGAAAGTGGTCGGAGTGTGTCGGGTTTGTTCAGAAATGGGGTAGAAACCGACTAGGCAGAACCTAGGGTTCTAGGTTTTGTGTTCATAACTGCCATTTAAGGGTTCGAAATTTTCTGTGATTAAGGGGGTGTTCTTATTTAAAAAAAAATGAGGGTCTCAAGACCCTTAAAAATTTGATTTTTGTTCATATTGTAGTATTGTTGTTCCATTTGTGTCTCTGTGTGTATCTGTGTTATCTGCCTTGTGATTTTGGTAACCTGTAAGTAGGGTTAACACTGTGGTCATGCTTTCTTTAGCCACTGTGTTGTTCTTCAGTAGATAATTGTTGATGATGACTGAAAATGCATGTTGATAATATCTGCAAAATTTATGTTTTTAAAGCATGAGTTTTGTTGGTAACATTATTACATTACAGTAGTATAGATGGACCAATTTTGTCTGGTTGTTTTGGTGTTTGCATGTGTACTATTATCTGAGTAAATTGGTAATAAATGCTTTTGTCGGGTACATGTTGCCCACACTTTGCAAACTCAACTCTAGAAGTTGATGTTTGCACATCCAGGACACATGGTACAGACGAAACCATGCCAAAATTTTTCCAACATTTTTGGCATGGCATTTATGTGTAAAAAGACAAAATAGTAGATTGTTCTTTGCATTAAAAGTGTTTGATCTTTGTCAACTTGGGACAAGTGGGGAATGTTCACAAGGGATGTTTGTTTTTATCCCTTAAAAACCCACTTCCCAAAACAAAATCCAAATGGGGGACCACTTACACCCCCAATTTCATTAAATAAACAAGTCAACACTTTTTCATAAAAACCCAAAAATCACCTTTTGTATGTATGCACGTCTACTTTTATTTTTATTTCTTATTTTTGGTCATGGTCCATTGTTACATACTAGTAATTGCATAATTTATCGCTTGCATTCGATTTTCATCATTAATCTCTTATCTTCCCTACCTCACATGATTTAAATCACTTTTTAAGTGATGAGAAAAATCAAAAATTCTTTCGTAGGCTCAACAACCTACGAAATATTCTCGTTTTGGTCCTTCGACCACCCAAAAACATCTTAGACTATTTATAGTCCAAGAAAAACCTTAAGGATCCAAGATCCTTATCTCTCTCTTGCTTTCCTTAATTTTTGCTGTAATAAGAGTTAGATTTAACAATCAAGCTCTATGCTTTTCTTTCTATAAATTCGATCAGAAACCAATTAACTCACATTTAGAGCTTAGCTCAAAATGTGAGGATGTTGGCTTTCAACTCGGATCCACTTATCAAAAATTTGTTAAAAAAATAGTTCCAACTCCTTTTCTCTCCAGGGATCAGTTCATCATAGATTCCTTGATGGGTCTTCCAAAGACAACTCCAGATCGTGCCTTCTTGGAAATTGACAGGGCTGAAGAAAGAGGCAGAAGAAAATAGGGTGGCCATAAGGAATGAGCATAACTTGAATATGGACCACCAGATTGAATGGAGGTTCGAAATAAAGGACCACTGGTGGAATGCTATTCCGGAAGAAGAAAGAAATGATAGAGCAACAGGCCTCGAGAGAGACTTTTGCCAACACGTATGTAACTTCTGGAATCAAGAGTTCGATGAGGCAAGATACGATCAACGGTTCGACGAGCCAAAAGTTCACTATGAGCGGATGGTTTGGAGGATGAAACGACAGAAGGCTTATTGGAACAGAATGCTTGAAATCCACTTCGGAGATAAGAGAGCCTCAGCATTTGAACCAGTCCTCGTCCAACCACCCATTACAAGCGAAATAAAAATGCAGTATGCCCCCAAGACGCCTCCACCGTACCTAGTTGCGTCAACTGGTGTACTCTTCATGACAGAGGCTTTTCCATTTACGTACAAGAAGGAATTATTCGACAATGGGACCATTTGCGGACCGGAGGAGCAGCTGTGGCTGACATTGCGTGCAAAAGAGCGTCATACTGAAATGACATGCAACTTCCGGGACTCTCTCCAAGCAGTGCTGAACTACGGACAAGCCCACCACACTCCCATGCTGGATTCGATTATTGAGAAAACAAAAGCAGTCAGGAAACTGTGGGGGGAATACATGATTGCATGGGGAAAATGGGAAAAGGACATCAGGCAGTCTGTACTGAGACCGGGATTAGTAATACCTCCGGGAAATGTGGAGATTATGCCAGTCTTCTTACCACAAAGGATTCCGGCAGTTGAGCCCCGAGAGACTACAATGAAGGGGATGCCCAATTTCGAGCTGATGAGAGCTGAATGCATCGCGATGATTCGAAACAGATCATGGGACAGAATGGGACGCAAGAGGAAACAGATCTCGGTCATGGGCAAAAACAAGTGTCTGGAGTATCTCAACATTCCGCCAGTCCGAGACCTGAGACATCTGAAGGAAAAAGAGGCGGACATCATGGACACCCTGTACACGGAGATGAAAAAGAGGTTCCTCGACCTGCTACGTGAGATGGATGCAGAAGGTTTGAGGCACTGTCAAGAACACCGACCTCGGTTGCAGTATAACACGGGATTCCAGGGTGTCCTAGGCAGATATTTCACACTAAAATGGACTGCGCAACTCACAGCCATGTCCGAGCCTAAATTCATCCAAAAATTTCTGAAGATCAAAGGACCGGAATTGGGATTGAATGTTGAGGATGAAGAACAGATCATTGACGATTATGTTGATCCGACCTCCGAGCAATCTGAGCCTGCCGAATCTGAGCCCTCCCAGACTGAATCCGAACCAGAGCCACCCAAGAAGAAGAGAAAACTGATAAGGTTGGCAGATAAAGAAAAGTCTGAAAAGTCTGCTGAGCCTCAGATCAGAATCCAAGAACCTCCGAATCAGCCAAGGATCATTCCCCCTGTGCCCAAATTCTATGATGAACCTCCCAAGCAAAAAGACAGAAGCAAGGATCAAACCATTGAGTTATCCAAGAAAGAACAACAGCGTAAGGCCCAAGAGCAAGCCGATGCAGAATTGGCAAAGAAGGCTCAGGAAGAAGCTGACGCAGAAGCAGCAAGGATAGCTCAAGAAGAAGCTGAGATGGATAGGATTGAGGCACAGAGGAAAGCCGAGTACGAGGCCCGACAAGCTGAAAGGGCAAGAAGGGAGAAGGAGGAGGCTGAGATCGAAATGGCAAAAGAAACAGAGGAGTGGAAACAGAAAATGGAAGCTGCAAGGGCCGAGAAAAATCGGCTCTGGAAAGAGCAAATGGCCAAGGCAGCTGAAGAGGAGGCTAAGAAAGCAGAAGAAGACACCAGGAAGGCAGAAATTGAGGAAAATATTAGAAAAGCCCGAGAGGAAGAGGAGAATAGAAAAGCTGCTGAAGAATTGCAGGCTGAGCTGGAAAAGAAGAAGAAAGCTGACACTAAAACACAGGTGGAGGTCGGGGACGATGATTGTCAGATAATCAGCGGAATCGACATTATTCCTGTCAAGGTGAAAGCCGAGCCAGCAGAATGGGCGGAAAAGGAGGAACAAGTAAAGAAATCTACTTCTCGCAGAAATGACAGAAAGGCGGATGTTGAGAAAGCAATGGAGGCGATGCGACCCACAGAGGAGATAGAGGAAATGGTGCACGAGGGTAATGTCAGATTTGAAGAATCAAAGAAGAAGTTCGTCGAGCTTGCGAGTGATTTGAATGACATAACGGCACAAGCTCTAGCGGCAGCCACCACTCAACTACAACCCACAGTGCAAGAAACAGCGAGAACTGAAAGTAGTAGTGGTGACAAGCAAACGGAGTTGGAAACCATGGAAAACTACTTTAAGGACAAGACATTTCAGCAGATCCTCCATTACGATCTCAATATTCCCATAGAGCAAGGAGACGACATGGAAGAACAATTGGGAGATCTTAACATCGGGAAGGAAGTTGAGGCATCAGAACAAGAATACCAGCATGTTGCTGATCCCTATCTTTCCGAGGATTTCTTAAATTCTGTATTCCATGAAGATCCTTGTAATGCACACGAGCACGGAGCAACTCAAGGAGGTGAAGAAACTGAGTTGAGACAAACTGAGGAAGAGCCACAACCGAATACACAGGCTGAATCAGAACAGCACGAGCAAACTGAACAGAGGGAACAGCCAGGGGAGAATTCTGACTCTGATGGAGAACAAGCAGGAACTGAAGGAACCCAGGAATCGACCGGATCAGTGCGATCGGCTGGTTATTGGGCCAACTCAACTTCAAGGGGCAGACTGGGTGTATCCACTAAGAAGTTCAGAAAATTCCGCATCACGGATGATGCTGACATAATGAGGAGGTTCAACGGGAATGAGCAGAATGCGGGACGATACATGGCACTAAGTGGAGTATTTGTCCCTGATAAAGGGTTCAGTCCAGAATTGATTGATCATCCAATGCTACTCACATTGAAAGAAAATCACGGATGGACTGAGTTCCTTAAGCATCACGCTGAACCCGGGATAGCAGAATTGGTTCGGGAATTCTACTGCAACATCAATGCCACACAAAAGACAAGTTGGGTGCGAGGAGTTGACGTAGACATTTCTGGAGAATACTTGAACAACTTCCTTGGTACACCCAACTGGAGGTCAGAAATCCCGACATCTGAACATTTTGAGAAGGGAGCAAGCAGGGCAGCTGACAGGCAGTATCATGACAACATCACTAGGTCCCTTACTGCTGAGAGCTACACCGGTGAAATCCCCTTCAAAGCAAAGCACCTGAAGCTGGAATTTCAACCCTCCTATGACTTCTACATGTCGAAGATTAGGCCAAATCCTTATGCACATGAAACATCTGGTCGAATGTTGAAGGGTTTTGCCAAGATTTGGCATGGACTAAAAATCAATGTGGGGGAGCAGATTTTCCACGTCATGACTACAAAAGTCACAGGCACCAGAGCTGCTGCTTTATGCTATCCCAACCTCATCAGGAGAATTTGTGAAGCCCAAGGAGTAGATCTAACAGTTTTTGCAGAGAGTGATCTTATCGATATGAGCCGGCCGATCCCAGTCCCGAAGACAAGGATAACTAGACCAGTTACATACATTATGCCGGAAGAATCAGACGCTCAATCCAGATACACTCCTAGGACACCAACAGCCGGACGCAAAAGGGCACAAGAAGAAGGACTGTACTGAAGCGGTACCTTCAACAGAAGAAGCTGCAGTCACACCAACAGAACCTGCTCCCACTCATCCTGGAACTGATGTTTCCACTCCAAGCTTATCACGAAGACATCCAGTCCGACCCTCGCGCAGAAGCCCAACTGTGTCTCAATATCCAGCTGAGTCTCAAACTCTAGAAGCAGTGAGCAGAATAGGGGAGTCAATGATGCAGAGTGTCAGATCTTTGGCCGATGCCATTGTTTCGACTCACGAGAAACAAATGCAGAAAGAAGAAGAGTTTAGGCTGAGAATGTTTGAGAGAGAAGAGGAGTTCAGAAGGGAAGCGGCCAGGCAGCATCAAGAAAGGATTGAGAATGAGGAAAAGAATAGAAAAATGTTCGAAGCAGTGTTCGCCAGTCAAGCCAGGATGTTCGACAATCAAGCCGAAATGATGAAGACCATCCTCAGCAAGTTCCCATCACCTCTAGGAGATGCCACCGGATCCTCCACACAGCCCACGGAGAAGAAGGACTAAGCTAAGTGATCACATTCATGCGAGCTCCATTGTAAACATCATGCATTAGATTTTCCATTCATTCAGTGCACCTTCAACCCTCACCATGGGAATCTATTGTAACTGATGTACATTTACTGCTTTCCAAAAGAGAATTTCGTCTTGAGTTCTCCATTATTTGAAAAAAGATGTGTGGCAGTCCAAGATGAATAAGTGACTGTCACACCAAAAACAAGCTGTGACATGCTTGAATGTTCACAGTGTCTTTTTACTGCTTTCAATTAAACAAACCGGCATAAAACAAGCATAAATCTGTCACCTAAATTCACATGTTGAATTTAGGCTAATGATGAAAATTTCAGACTATTACATTGGGATAAAACTATTTAAAAATATGCATGACATGAATTCTTGAAGTTTTGAGCTATAAAAATCCAATGATATGATCACTTGAAAGACTGACAAACTTTCATGTTGAGAATTTGATTGAATAAGTTGTAAGAAATTTTTCAAAGGTTAAATTTTGAGAATGAATGTATGACATGATCAAACCGTCCCTTGTGAGATCTGAGCCGAGTCATTTTTACTCAATACTTCCTTGATTGTGTGAATCAATTCGATTAAAGGGCACTAGAACTTGCAATTGGGACCGATTCAAGACCATGCCATATTCCCGAAATCGAGCAAATGATCGAGGCACTTAGAAAACCCAAAATTTTGGCTTTCTTTTGAATTCCAAACCCAAAAACATTTTCCCTTTAGGATTAACCAATCTGAGCCTTTAAGCCTAATTTTTCTTTGAAGCCACTATATTATTCCTAGCCTTACAAAAAGACCAAGAAAATCAAACCCAAGTGTACATGAGCCATCCCATCAAGGCATTGTAATTTTTGGTCATCACATATGTATCAATCGGTTTGCTATAAACCGATTCAAAAAAAAAAAGTTGAAATCTATTCAACAAGAATAAATTGCAAATGACAAAGCAAATTAGACAAAGTCTAATATCATGCAAAAGAAAGATAGAAATAATGATGATCATAAATTCTTAAACATGCCAAGTTATGGTGGATTGGTGTCATGTCACTTTTTAGCCCAATAATCCCCTTTCCTACCAAATGTTACAACCGTATGCCCCGTTATAACCTTGAATAAGACCTCGGGATCTTGATTTGAAGAAATGAGCCGGTGGCGAGTTGGTCCAGTTGCAAGCCTATGGTAGAATTTAATTGAATTTGATTTTGACGTTGATAATAAAAGCCAATCTTGAGAATGAGTGAACTTTCCGATTCTACTATATGTGAGGCTCTGTTTCTATTAATCAATGATCTTGTCATGCTTGAATTCAAGGATTAAACCAATGAGATTTTCTAAACACATATTCAAGAAGAATTAACAATAATGATTGGTCTGTATGTCTACTCAAGTGAGAAGTATCATTCCATTAAACACTGCAACCAAGAGAGTTTAATACTTGTAATTTTGATTGTCTTATCCCAATATAAGAAGAATGAAATTTTTGAGGCCACGCAAATGGATTGAATATGCAGAGTCCAAGCTCCTAGGAGCACTGACTCTGACTGCTCGGGGACGATCAGTATTAAATGTGAGGATGTTGATAATGGCCAAAATTGTCCATTATTTCCAATCCATTTCCGTGTCTGAGACGGACATTTTGATCGTGTTTCCATCTTATTTCCATAAGAGAGCAGTTGAATTTGACAGATTAATGCGAGTTTGTAAAAACATCAAGCCGGTAATAAAAAGACACAAAATATGCAATTTTAAATTGCATTTGTGTTAGAAAAATCCAAAAACATGAAAAAAGGAAAAAGAAAAGAAAAAGGAATGAAAAGATGGGCAAAAGAATAAAAGAGCCCACAAAAATCCAAAAAGATGGGAAAAAGATTGAAAATCCCACAACTGAAATTTGGTTAAGTGTTGAAGCACAATTCGAATTGTGCAATTCGAATTAATTCGAATTGGCACAAACAATTCGAATTGCTAAAGAGAACAAAGAAATGGTTGTGTCGGAAGGGATGCAGAAGCCTAATTCGAATTGTTCAAGTTCGAATTAATTCGAATTAGGGAAGGAAGAGAGAAGAAACCCAAAGACAAGAGGAAGATGCAATTCGAATTGTCTAGTTCGAATTAATTCGAATTAGCACAAACAATTCGAATTGCCATAGGTGCAAGGAGGCCAAGCAGAAACCCTCATCCAGTTCGAGAAAAGATCAATTCGAATTCTTCACAATAATTCGAATTGACTACTGAAGGCCACAATTCCAGCTCAAGGAGAGATCTCACAATTCGAATTAATTCGAATTGGTTGAGATAATTCGAACTTCACTCAACAATTCATCCAAAGAAAGCTGTGGAACATGAGCACAACATTGGTGGGCCTAGGGTTTCAAAATTTATCTATAAAAGCAGACCTTCCACAACAGAATCAAGAGATCAAGAATTTTGCCAAAAAGCAGCTTGGGACAAAAAGAACAGCAGGAGGCTCCACACCCCTTAAGGGTTAGGTAGGTAGTTAGTTTAGTTTAGTTTATTTTTCTTGCAAGTAGTATAATCTTTACATGCTTTGATCTTAGTTTAGTGTAGAAGCAGTTTGTGTAACCCTTAGAGTAGCCATTTCCAAAGTTTTTACAAGCTTTCTAGTTAGAATAAACCCTACCTTCAAGTTAATGATGGTTTTGGGTTCTTTATTTTGCTTCCAAAGTGCCAATACAAGAAAATTTCCAGAAATGGTTTTATTCATGTGTTTTGGCACTCTTTAATGCTTTCCCTAGAAATAAATGCTTAGTATGTTTGTTTGTTTCAACTAGGTTACATTTATTATGTCTTAGTTGACATTCAAACTTAATAAATGCATGTTTGGTGGGTTTTTGGTTTGGTTTTGTGCCTTAGAGCTCCAAATAAGTGTTCTTAGGTTTTAGAGGTTTTAGGGTTTGTTAGAATTTATTTTTATGCTTTATTTTTGTTTTCTGCCTTGATCTTATTTCATGCTTCCTTAGCTAACTTGAGTGTTCTTAGTTTGTTCAAGCAGTTTTTAGATAACTAGATGTTTTAGGTTCTTTGATCTTTGATCCTTTGTTTGTAGAAATAGGGTTTAAATCTTGCCAATACCCACTGGACATGTGTTTGTTTATTTCTTGAAAATTTCACTAGGGTGGCTGTGAAGTGACATTGATGTGAGATGATGGATTTAGTAAATCTAAACCCATCATTACAGCACAGTGTTCACCTAACCCATACTTGTGAGAACAAAAATTGTTGTTGTGCGAAAACGTGTAATTCGAATTGAGGCAATTCGAACTATCTCGAATTGCCTTAGAAATTCGAATTGCATAACAAAAAATTTCCTTCATGTGATTTCAAACCAATTCGAATTCTCCAATTCGAATTAATTCGAATTGGTTCAACAATTCGAATTGGCAAGGAAACCACATTGTATTGCATGCCATCCATTCATGCCTTAGTTTATTTTCCATCTCTCACCAGTTCGAATTGCTGAACAATTTGAATTCACCTTCCTCTTGAGGTATATGCCTTAGTCAATTTTGAGCAAGGAAAGGACTTCATCAATTCGAGTTATCTAATTCGAATTAATTCGAACTACTCAACAATTTGAATTAGATGATATCTCATTCCTTTGCAAGGATTAATTGGGTAAGATCATACTTCATTCTTCATGCATTCTCAATTCGAATTACCCCAGTAATTCGAATTGAACTATCCCTTCTATTTTAAAAATTCCAAAAATATTTTTCTTTCATGATTTGTGTAAGTTGCATGGGTGTATTGGGCCTAGGCCCATTTCACCTAACTTTATCCATTACACATTTCAAATCATTAGGGTCCACTTATTGTGTGCTTAACACCCACACAATACCAAAAATATTTTCTTACTTTTCTGTTTTCTCTGTCATTGTGTGTATGAACGGATAATGAGAAATGCAGAGATTAATGTTGGTGAAAGGTCCCCTCACAGGGATATCGACTAACCCGTCTTCTGTGTGTCAATTATTATCTGTTATTTTGCATGCTCTGGTTAGTGGTTGGTGGAAGCTTCGGCGAGCGTTCTCTTCACTAAGAGTTTCGATTAGTCACTCAGCCAATTCCTAATCAGATACAGTTTTAATTTTCCTTATCTTAATTTCTTAACCTGAATTCAAGTTGCAATAGTATTAACTAATGCCGACCAACATCAGTTAAGACATATTACAGCAAGAAATATGTGGGTTTTTCTTCCACTCACAGACAAAAGAAAACTAAATGACGGCGGTCACCGTTGTTTGGGATTCTTTCTGTCTAAAATCTTTCATCTGGGATAATTGGGAACCAGACAGCAGGTGTTTGCAGTTCGGAAAACCCCAACTATCTCTGGCACTCTTTTTAGCCGATTTCTTCTCATCTCAGGCTAATCCACCTTTGTGTATCGCGTTCTGTCTAACCCTACCATATATTTTGGGGTATTTTATTTTCCTTTTCATATACGTGTATGCATGATACTATTATGTAGATGTTCCGGTCATATCATTATTTTGGGGATCCTTCCCCTTGGACACAGAAGTCTTGATTCGAATCAGATACTGCATAATAAACTTCCAACAAAAATTCCTTTATAAAATCCGGATCTGAGTAAGGGATAAATTTAACAGTTATGACTAATTCATATTCCACTGGGGGTTGATTTTGAGAGCTTAGAAGCAGAGTCAGCGATTAGGTCTCATCTAGACTGAAAGGATCTGTGTTTTAATTGAGAGTTCAGTACCTGTCTAGGGAATGATTTTCAAACATTTATTTGCTTCTCAAAATTGCTGTGTGTTGGAAATCTTGTATTAGATATTGCATTAAATCAATATCCACTTGGGTGTAGATGAGATGTGATAAATAATATTAGATGAACAACATATAGGCCTTGATGAATTTCTAAGGTAAGGTCGAGTATTCCTTCGGCTACTATCTTCTTCTGCCAAAGTCTAAAATTGAGTCTTGAGTGAGTACATCCGGAACAGATTCACTTATGGATCTGTTTCATTTAGTTTGTATCTCATAACTGACCAGGAGTTGTAAGCCCTGTGGCTTATCGATATCTTGGAGGTTCTTGATCTGCATCTGGTCACCAAGACCAGGGGCTCTTTTATACTAACGGAAAGAGACGTTTTTAACGATTCCGAGTGATAGATTTAAATGCTTTCTTTACAGCTTTCTTTACTGCTTTCCTTTAAATGCTTTCATAGAGGTCACTCGGAAGAATTAGGGGCTGTCCATCTGTTAAAAGGTTTGAGAGTTATGGAATGGTTTGGGGTTTGATTTGAAACTTTGGGTGTGACAAGGGGGATGATAGGAGTACTTGCCATGTCAACTAATGACGTGTCAGGTGTTGCTTATCCACCACAGATGAATAATATGCCTTAGCATGGCCATGTGAGGGCAGTTGTGAGTCTGTGGTATCTTAGAAATTGTTGTCTTAAGAAGCATGTAAATTCTCACCATAAGTACCTGTCTGTTAAAGGGAACATGGTGCAGAAAGCATGAGAGTTAGCTAACTAGAGAGTTATCCCAAGCTAAGATCTGTGTATTAAAAATGGAAGTTTAATTGTGTTACATCTGAATTTTGTCCAAACTTTATTATTTCCTCCCTGTCCCTTCTGTCATATTTAAATCTGCTTTCTAGATAGTGTAGTGTAATTTTATATTGCTTTCGTAGTATAGATTTAATTGCTTTCTTTTACCATGCTTTGTAGAATAATTTGTACTGCTTTCAAGATCTGGATTTAAATTATGTCAAGTAGTTGATAGAAACCCTTGCAAAACTTGAAACGAGTAACCGAGTGGAAAATCTTAGTAAACGACGTGGGCCCTGCTTCCATCGCACATCCTCCAGTGAACGATCCGGTACTTACTATAAATTACTGCAATTTTTAACTCCGTGCGCTTTCGGGAGCACAGTTTCTTGACAAGAGTAAATAAAAAGACATCATTTTAGAAAATACTCATGTAGTGGGAAGATGTTCAAAAGTTTCATGGCAGGTATCTTCTTGACATGAAATTAAGAGAAGCATCATGGTGCAGATACCAGGGACTTTCAGGGTGACAGACTGAAGGTCAATCCCGGTTGCACCGTGATATTTGTCAAAAGTTTCATGGTGAGGAGGACCACAGCGCCGTTTGAGAATAAAACACCCCACATGAGTAGTAAAAAGGGAAATCATAACATATCCTTAAACCCCTTCCCTAAATCATAACTCTTTTCATTTAATAAATCTATACCTGAGATTTCAGAAAAATACTCGTGTCACGCAAACTAGAGCAAAAGTTTCATCGCGATACCTATGTCGCGAACCTAGGTTCGCGATACAATTTATGGTATCATGACAGGATTCTTATCTCTTTCAATTCCCAAAAATTCTGTCTTCTAGCCCCATGTCGCGAGACCCCTGTCGTGAGACCATGTCTCACGACACACATTTTGTCTAGCGACATGGAAACCCTAAAAATTCCAAAAATTCAAATTTTTTATTCTTTCCCCCTCATGTCGTGATCCTCCCGTTGTGAACCCACGGTTCACAATGCAATTCTGTCTCACGACATGCATGGCACCCTCTTGCCAAAATTTTATGTTTCTCCATATCCATCCATTAATTAATTGAACCCCTAAGTCAATAATTAAATATCATAATTAGAAATGATTAAGATCGATAATCACCATGATTAAAGGATCTTTGTTCAATTCTCATTAAAACACTTTTCTATAACCAAAACTTAATACCTTAAGCAGATAATCTGGACTGTAATTAATTACGGTATGACGGATTATTTAAGTTATTAATTATGGATTAATCCCACAACCTTGCATGAGAAACCAATGTCTCTCATACAAGGCATCCTCTTTTATTTTATTTTGTTTTCATTTTGTCTTTTTCGTGATGTGTGAATGAACAGTAAAAGATATCACAGAATAATGTCGGCGAACGGTCCCTTCACCGGGAAATGAAGTAGCCCGTAGTCTGTATGTTAATTACTGTTTGTTATTTTTCATGGTTTGGATAATAATCAACGAGGTCAGGCGAACGGTCCTTTCACCAAGAAATGAAGTAGCCACTCAGTTAATTACTGTCCAAATACAGTTTTATTTTCTTTATCTTAATTTCCAAACCCAAATTCTAATCTGTAATATGAGTCAGCTAATAGCTGTCAATATTAGTTGATGAGCATTGCAGAGAGAAAACATGTAGGTTTTTATCTGAATTCGCAGACAGTAGGGTCCCAACTGGTAGCGACACTGCCATTATAGGGTTTTGCTGTCTAAATTCACTCCATTCGAGTAATTGGGAAATTGGATAGCAGATGTTTGCAATCCACCCGATTATTCTGCCACCACTTTTGGCCTCACGGCTGCTTCATAATATGTGTTCCACGTTCTGTCTAAACCCACCGTTATATTTCGGGTTAATTAATTTTACACTTCCATATATCCGTATGCATGCTATTATTATGTAATTATTGTGGTCTTTAATATTTTGGGATCCTTCCCTTGGACGTTAGAAGTCTGGATTTAAACAGATATTGCATATTAAATTTCCAACAAAAAACTCATTTATAAAATCCAGATCTAAGTAAGGGATAAATTCCCCAGTTATGACTAGTTCATATTCGATCAAGGGTTAAATTTTTGGAAATTGGAAGCAGAGTCAGCGATTAGGTCTCATCTAGACTGAAAGGGTCTATATTTTTATTGAGAGTCTAGCACCTATTTAGGGAATGATTTTCAAATTTATTATTTTCCGAAATTGCTATGTGTTGAGAATTTAATCTTAACTGTCACACCGAGATGGGATCCACTTGGATTCAAATACAGTGTGATAGATAATTTAGAGGAACAATACGTAGGCCTTGGTTATTTTCTAAGATAGGGTTGAGTTCCTTTCAACAGCTATCCTCTTCTGCCAAAGCCTATTTTTTGAGTCCTGAGTGAGTGCATCCGGAACGAACTAATCTATTAGTTCGTTTCATTAGTTTGTATCTCATAACCACCCGGAAGGAAGTGAACACTGTGAGCGGTTCACCGAGATCCGTGAATTCTTGATCCACATCCGGTTATCCTGACTGGGGGCTTTCTTCTACTAACAATATGATGCTTTTGAAACTTCCGAGTGATAGGATTTTTAAATGCTTTCTTTACCGCTTTCTTTTAAACGCTTTTATAGAGGTCACTCGGATGCGTCGAGAGAACTTCTAACTGCTACTAGGACTGAGAGTTAAGGGATAGTTCATGCTTATTCTTAGACTTTGGTTGTGACATGGGGGAATGATAGCAGTACTTGGCACTTCAACTAATGATTTGTCAGGTGTTGCTTGTCCACCACAGATGAAATAACATACCCTGGCCGGGGCAGTTATGAATCTGTGGTATCTTAGAATTTGTGGTCTTAAGAACATGTAAACTCATACTGTAAGTACCTGTCTGTTAAAGGGAACATATTACTGAGACCATGAGAATTAGCTATCTGACCGGATTATCCCAAACAAAGATCTGTGTATTAAAAAAGGAAGTTTAATTATGCTTTATCTAAATCTTGTCCAATCTTTATTCTTCTCTCTCTGTCCCTTCTGTCATCATTTTAAATCAGCTTCATAGCTAGCATAGCATAGATTTACAGTTTTCTTAGAATAATTTTTACTGCTTCCATAGGATAATTTTAGCCGCTTTCTAGACCTAGATTTAATTGCTCTGTAGCCTAGAGTTATCCGCTTTGTAGAATAATTTTATCTGCTTTTATAGTGTAGTTTAAATTATGTCAATTACATGTTAGCATGAATCCACTATGAATCGAGTAACCGAGTTGAAAATCTTGTAAAATGGCATGGGACCTGCTTCTATCACACATCCTCCAGTGAACGATCCAGACTTACCTACAAATTATTGCAATTTTTGACACCGTGCGCTTTCGGGCCACGGTTTCTTAACACGAGTAATAAAAACGTGACAACCTATAAATATATCCTTAATCCAAAATCCATCATCATAAATTGATTTTCATTAAATAAAATTTAGACCGGGATTATTGCTTTAAAAAATATTCGTGTGGGAAATTGTCAAAAGTTTCACAAAATATTCTCAAATTTTATTTTGGCAATTAATACTAATATTTTTTTTTTGCGGAACAGCCTATAAAAGCTAGAGAAGTGGTGGGAGCCCATGCCACACAATTACAAAGGGGAAGAAAAGGGGAGGGATAGGGGCCGGGTGGGAATCGAACCCTCAACCTAATAAAGGTTGATAGCCAGGGGCTTAACCACTTGGGCTAAGTCCCAATCCCCAATTAATACTAAATTTAAGAGGCCACACACAAATTTCCAATTTTTTTAAACATAATTAGTATATAATATTTTTAATATTATAATAATCCTATTAAATTTCAACTGGTAAGTAACCCGTCGAGACTCGACGGGTATAATTATATATTTTATATAATATATACTTATATTATATTATATAATAAATGATAAATTGTATTTTGAGTAATAAAAAATGTGTAATGATTTTATATATGTTCGAAAGATGATGTATATGATAATATAATTAAATTACTTTTAAAACACTAAGAAAATATATTATATCATCTTCTTTAGTTTCTGTGGCTTGTCCGGTACAAACTTAAAACATATCAATAAAAATAATTATCAAATAATATTTTTATTTAATTTGATATTTAAATTTAAATAAAATAAAATTTAAATATAAATATTAAACATAATATGAAAAATTCACTCACAATTTGCTGAGAATTTCATTGCTGAAAATCTCATTAGTATGGGCTAGTATAACACTATCTTTAAGTGTCTGAATTTGAAATGGTGCAGTTTATATTACTATATGTACTTGAAATGATTGCCGCTATATGATACCCAAATTCGGAAATGTCATATCTGATTGTACATCTCCAAAATAAATAACGGCATTACCATCACCTACATCAAGTATCTATTTTAAAATTTTTATGTCATATATAAATTTCATTGTAAACAACATTTGTTGTGGTATCTTGAGTTAATCCTTCTTAATTGCATATTAATACTTTGAGCCACATCTTGCTAGTGACACAAATATTGCAACATAACTGCTCATGACTAAAAACTGGTGAATATAATGTCCAATATTCTTTAAAGATTGACATTGACTTTTTGTTTATAATCATAGCAAAACAAACTACGGTGAGATTTTTCTCATATGAAATCGAATGGGGAATCTGGTTAAATCAGATAGGCTCATAAATCATTCTACCAATCAAGAATTTTTTTTACTTTCATGGTTTCCCGAAAATTAGTTCAACCTCAATTATATGGTTCCGCATCTTGGTTACTATTACTTCCATTGCATAGTTTATTTGAAGGATCTATATTCATAAGAAGCATGACTATGCAACCCTCATTCAATAATATTCATGATTTGGTAATCCAAAACAATTAATCGTGTTTAGATATTCCAGTGAAAATAATTTATTGGCATTATCTATGCTTTCATCATCTTAACAAATATTGTTAGAACGGATATATATATATATTTTTTTGGCAAACATATGTTTCATGATGTAATAATTGATCGTATCAACCATCTCATTGGTATAGGTTAGTATAACACTATCTTTAAAAATATTTAGATTTGAAGTGGTGCAGTTTATATTTGTATAGTAATCTCAACAATTGACGCTATAGAATCTCTTGTAGAGTTTATAAAAATATCATCTGGAAATATCATATCTAATTGTACATCTCTAAGATCAATATCAACTTTACCAATTACCATCACTTCCTTGAAATATCCATTTTGCAAATTTTTGCCATATATAACTTTCATTGTAAACAACATTTCTTGTAATATCTTTAGTTAATCCATTTTAATTACATATTAATACTTTGAGTCCCCTCTTTCTAGTGACATGAGATATTGTAATAGGTGTATAACTATTTGTGGCTAAAAACTGATTTTTGGAGATAGAATCCAACATTCTTTAAATATTGGCATTGACTTTTTTTATCATGGCAAAACAAACCGTCAGTGTGAATTTTCTCCTTTGAAATCGAATGTGTAAATTGATTAAATCACACGGGCTCATAATCATTCTACCAATCACAAATTTAAATTCCATAAGTTGGAAATTTCATATCTTTTAAATTGAAAATTGAGATTTCTATATACACATTATTATATCTTTGAAAATGCATAAATAAATAAAAAAAATACAAAAATCTAATTCAGGTGGCGGGCTTGAGTGATCAAAGTGAGAAGAGTATTTGTGTTTGAAATTCTAATGAATTTTGACACTATTTATTATTTAACTTTGACTAAATATTATCGTATTTTAATATTCAAGTGTGCTATTGGTAGAATTGTCTAGGTGTCTAGTTTTATAATATATATTTCATAGAATTTTTATTTGTACATATTTTGAAATATTAAGAATTAAAGAAATGCAAGGAACTGTGTATAGGAAAATAAAAGTGTATTGAAATTTGTGCATAATAGTAAAAATGGTTAGTTTTAATAGGATTCGAAAATAATTAAGATACTAATCATATTTATATTAATTTAATATATCTAAAAATGAAAAGTGGTCAAATTTCATGGGATACCAAAAAATGAATATGTGTCAACTTTCGTGGAATCGAAGGAGTAAATAATTAAATCTTGAGACACAAACTCAATATGTAAAAAAAATTATGCGTATTACTAATAGATATATTGAAAATCTAAGATTTTAAAATAAATGAATAAAAACATAAAATCTTGGAAATAAAAAATGCAAAAATAAAAAAATAAATAAAATATGCAAAAAATTGAAATCGATCAAACCCTTCAAGCATCAAATTCAGACACACACACATCACACAGAGGTAGTAAGATTAAAGAACTAATTTACCCGGCATAAAAAAAAAAAACACACAAATCGATCAAACCCTTCAAGCATCAAATTTTTATCACAACTTTTAAATTTAATATCATCTAAAAAATTCATTTCTTCACAAGAAAGATGCTAAGAACTCAACAGCGTAGAGTCATTAGAAGTGTGACGTACCATAAAAGAAAAAATTATGTTAAAAGTCTCAAAATAATCACATAAAACCAAAAAAGAAACTAAAATAAATAAATAATATATGCATGAAATTTCAAATATTTTAAAACTGATACTGTGTGAATTCCATATAAATTAAAAATTCATATATTTTAAAAACTAAAAATTGGGTTAAAAACATTGAAAATTGTGGGAATAAAAAAATGCAAAAATCTAAAATAAATAAATAAATAAATAAATGCAAATTTTTAAATTTTAAATAATTTAAAAATAAAAATTATTGGAATAAAAAATAGAAAAATCTAAAATAAATAAATAAAGAACATACCAAAATCTAATATAAATAAAGGCAAATATGCAAAATTTTAAATTTCAAATCTTTTAAAAATTGATAAAATGGGAGTTCCATATAAATTGAAAATCATACTCCCTCGTTTATTTTTTGTTGCTGCATTTAGAGTGTTAACACTATTCACAATCACACTTTCAATTAAAGTTTTATTATAGTTATAGAAGTTAAAATATAGTCAAGTGGGATCTTGTTAGATTTGTCTCGTCTTGTAGTTTTTATATATGGAACTTTTAGAATTTTTACTTGTGCGGAATATTAGTTATTAATGGTTTAAAATGTGCATTTAACTGCGTGGTTAGTGGGTCCCTAGTAAGAATAAAATGTAGGGAGTATCTTTTAAAAAATAGAAATTTGGATTTCCATATCTAAATCAATAATATTTTACCATAAATAAATAATAATAAATAATAACAAACTCAAAAATCTAAAATTAATAAATAAAAATGCAAAAATCTAAGAAAATTGGAAACATTAAAATGGAGATACCACATTAAATGTTGACTTGGTTGACCACTAATGGTTTTAATAATATATAGATTTTTTTGGGGGCAAAGGAAAATCAACGGAAAAAAGGCCAAATATATCCGTTTTGTTTTAAAAAAAGCCAAATCTATCCTTTTTTATTTTATTACCGAATTTATCCTCTACATATGCTAATTATATCCGGAAATATCCTAAATTCACTAATCATGGAATGGCTGCTGACGTGGCAATAAATTACCTTAAATCCTACACACTGGATGGGATTTGAAGTGTCTCTCAATTAGGGCTGGGGAAAAATACCGAGTATACCGCATACCGCACATACCGTATCGAAAAAAGAAATATCGAAATTTTCGGTATACCGTAATTTTCGGTACGGTATCATACCGAAAAAAATTCTCCGTACCGTATACCTTACCGAACTTTACGGTATGAAAAATTTCATACCGTTGCCGTACCAAACATTTCGGTATACCGATCTTCGGTATACCGAAAGTTTCGGTATGAAATATTTCCATACCGTTTCCATACCGACATTCCGGTAAGTTCGGTATATACCGCTATACTGAATATTCAGTACATATAGACATACCGTATCGCGGTATATACCGACATACCAAACATTCACTACATACCAACATACCGGTATTGCGGTATATACCGACATACCAACATACCGGTATTGCGGTATATACCGGCATACCGAACTTTCGCTATATACCAACATACCGATATTACGGTATATAACGGTATCGCGGTATATACCGACACCGTGGTATAGACCAATGTTCGGTACGGTAGCGGCAAAAAAATTATACCGTTACCGTACCGAAATCTTACGGTACGGTATGATACCATACCGAAAATTTCGATATTTTTGGTATTTTTTCGATACGGTATGTGCGGTATGCAGTATATTCGGTATTTTTCCCCATCCCTAATTGACACACTTCAAATTCGATCCAGCGTGTAGGGTTTAAGTTAATTTATTGCCACGTCAGCAGACATTCCACGATTAGTGAATTTAGGATATTTTCCGGATATAATTAGTATATGTAGAGGATAAATTCGATAATAAAATAGAAAAATGATAGATTTGGCTTTTTTTTTAAACAAAAATGATATATTTGGCCTTTTTTCCGAAAATCAACCTTCCAAATCTACTCCCAATTCGTCCCACCGGCATCAATATTAACGAGGCATAGTTAAATAAATTTTATAAATATGTTATTTTATTATACTATACAAAATATTTGAACATATTTATAAAAATAAAATAAATAAATCTTTATATAATTCATTCTATGGTAAGTGGTAACTACCATTAATTTACTTTATCTACAATTTCATTTTATTGTATTTTATATATACGATTATATTAAATATAATTATAAATAAATTCTAGAATATATTAAAAATATACATTGAAAACAATATGAGGAAAAACCTCCCTGATCATAAAAAAAAAAACAATAAGTTTTAAGAAATTAAAATTACAATTGAATTTTATAAAATTAAATGTTCATCTCCGTATAATTATTTAGAATGCAAAAAAAATCATACTTATTCAAATTTATAAATTGATCAATCTTAGTAAACCGTTTGAGGCCGATATTATGTGATATCATTAGTCCGTTTCAGTATGCCTTTTTACCGGGTAGGGGCACGACAGAGAATGGTGTTCTCTTACAAGAAATAGTGTCATCCATGGAATGTCCGCGATCAGTGGCTAAGGCAGTGGTTATGAAAATTGACCTTGCAAAAGTCCCGTGGGATTTTTTGGATGTATGTATTCATGAGTTAGAACTTCCAGTTGGCTGCCGGGAATTGATAATGACTTGTGATACGTCATCGAGTTTTTCCATCCTCTAGAATGGTACCGCTGTTGGTAATATCAAGGCTGGAAGAAGGTTACGACAGCGGGATCCATTGTCGCCATACCTTTTTGTGATAGTTATGGAGAAACTTTCTCGGACCATATTAAAGGAGGTGGAGCTTGGTTGCTGGAAACCTTTGGCTTTGAGGTCGGGCGGTGTTGGGATATTTCATTTGATGTTCGCGGATGATCTTATGTTTGGCTGGGAATTAGTGGAAGGAATTATAATGTGTATGGCATCGGTTCTGGCTTGTTCTGGTTCTAGGTCCGGTTTAAAAATGAGTGCAGGGAAGTTTAATGCGTTTTGCTCTCCTTGTACGTCACTAGAGGAGCGTCGTTGGATTGGGCAACACTTATCGGTGGAAGTAGTAAATGAGCTTGGCAGATATCTGGGGTTTTCCAATCATTCTTGGCCGTGTTCGAATATCACACTTCGACTGATTGCTAAGGCGTTTGGAAACGAAATTGAGTTCTTGGTCTGCTTTCCTTTTGAATAAGGCAGGACATATCACTAAGCCACGAGCGAATTGCATCTTTATCTGTTTATGTTATATAAATTTACTGTTACCTATTGGTGTTTGTAATCAGATTGATAAATTAATTAGGAGGTGGATTTGGAAAGGAACATCAGGGTGTGGCATCCATTTTATTAATTGGAAGGTGGTCTCTCCTAAGATCGGGGAAGCGAGGGGCATGAATATAGCTCTTATGGGGCGTTCAGTGTGGGATTTTATTACTACACCGGTTCGAGTGGTCAGGGATAAATATGGTTTGGAAGAAGGGATATTTCCAACTTCTGATTATAGAGGTTCTAAGGTTTGGAAGAATTTATGCAAAGTGACGAACTTGTTGAAACCTGGGTATGGAGTTCGCATTGGTAATGGAGAAAGTATGTTTTGGTATGTGCCTTGGTGGAAAGGTGAATGTTTTGCAGGAATGTTTTGGTATGTGCCTTGGAGTGCCATTTGTCCATATCAGTGAAGTTCACTTAAGGATCAAAGATGTCATTAAACAGGGCCGTTGGGAGTTGAGAGAAATTATGTCTTGGATTCCATGGAGCTTAAAAATGCGATTGTTGCTACTCCAGCACCATATCTATCCTCTAGGTCAGTGGACGTTCTTCATTGGAGGATGGATAGGAGTGGATGTTATTTTAACAAGGTATTATGCGATTATGCCAGCAGGGTTGGACATGGATGTGGAGCAGTGTTGTGCCGGAGAAGCTTGATGTGTTGTTATGATTACCAGGACATGGCGCGTTACCATGTAACTAGTTGCATTTCACTCGTGGAATGCAGAGTCTCCACCGGTGGCGAATCCAGGAAATTAAGTTCGGTAGGTCAGTTTTTGATAATTAATATAATTAATTTTAATGCATTAATTATTGTAAAAATACTAAAAATGTTAAATTCAAAGTAATATAAAATATGAAATATCAAGTAATTAATAGTACACCAAAATAATTATAATTGTTCACAATGGTCATATTTTGGTTTTGTTGTACAATAGTATTAATAAAATTCGTATACTACAAGAAAAATGCTGATTACCGATCGAATTGTGCGGTCAGTAACCCATGAATACGGGTCGTTCAACCCTTACCAACCATCTTATTGACCGAAAAATGCCGGTCAGAGGGTTTCAGTGAAAATGGGAGGGAGTAAAAATGGGGAGTATTTTGTTTGTTGATATAATAACGAATTACAACCAAATTGGGGAAGATATAATGCCCTAGATAACAGACTGCAATTGCGGTCGGTAATACCGACCATAATAAAAATGGTCCGTGATTTGGTTGACATTGACTCCCCAGAAGCAAGAAGCAACAATAGATAGATTTTAACCGAAAAACATGTGCGGTCGGGAATATGTCGGTACTAGCGACCGCAGCGTGCCGGTCGGGGAATGCAGTCGGTGCCCCGGAATTTTCTTGTAGTGGTAAATAAATCTCTTTCAATAAAAAATAATCAAAAAATCAGTTAGTTGAGTTGATTCATGATATTCCGCAATTTATTCTTTATCATAATCATTACTGAAAAAGCTCTTGTTGTTGCCCAAGAAAGAAATAATACTAACTTCAAAAACATGTGTACTTTCAAATGTGTTTCATCCTTCTGACAAAGCTTGATGGAAACCACATTTAATTAAATGCTTCACATCCTAACATCTCTCATCGGTTTGAATATCAACATTGGAATTCTTTAATATATATTCAAAACAATCAATTTCATTTCTGAAAATTCTTTAGTATAGAAATCTGCAAGTGATCCTAATTTTTTTTATCAGAAGAAGAAAATGGATTATTATAGGTATGAAAGCAGGTCATACAAATAAGTAATTCCTTACTTACCTCACTAAATCAATTTTCAAGCTCTAGCAATTATAAATAAATTAGATCGAAAATAGTTCTACTAAAAAATGATTGTCACTTTTCACTTATGAGAACTCATTTCTACGATAATATCCATATCAAGAATCACCACTTCATACTTGATCATAAATTATATATATAATTCTTTCAATGACATCATCACATCCATTATCCGTCAAAGTTTAATTTAAAGATTTTTTCTTTGTTACAGTAACCATGGATATCGCATTTAGAATTTTTTTTTTTCCATACAACGTCGAATTTAGCTCATTCGTAACTAAAATTATATCCAACATCTAAGTGTCACAAAAGATGAAATAAAAGCACATCATTAAATAAAATTGGTAAGTGATTCACTTTTGTTTTCATCATTCGTGTCAGAAACTTCCTTAATGGCATCAAATGACTCAATAATAATAAGACACAAATGAATCACATCTAAAATTATTTTATAAATGTGAATTAGTACTAAACTACTAAATGTTTTTTATTTTTTTAAAAAAAGAACCTAAACTATGGTGGGTCAATTGACCCACCTTGCACATATACACATCCGCCAGTGAGGTGGAAATTGACAGTGGCGGATCTAGAAATTTTTTTAAGTGGTATCACAAAAATTAATGTAAATTAATTTAAAATTTTGGATATTAGTCACAACACAAAAGCAATTAAGAAAAGCTATATTGGACTTGGAGATAGTGTTGTTACTAGGAGTGAAAGCGGGACGGATAATTCCCGCCCGATCCGATGCCGTATTCGATGATATTATTCAAATTCGCATTCGAATTTTTATATCCGGCAGATATAGGACCGGATATGGGATTGCAAATATCCGCTCGTATCCGCCATATATAATTAATTAAATCAAATCATATTAATCAACTCGACTACAACATTAGGTTCTTTGCATTTAAACTGTAGTATTTAACATGTTATAGTGATGCTATTTAGATATCTTGAACTGAATAACTAATGATCTTGGAGTATATTCGGAGTTCTCTTAAAAAATTATAAAAAAAAGAATAATTTTAAAAATTATAAGATTATCCGAGTTAAAATCCGAATCTGTATCGTATCCATTTCCCGATATATTCAAATTCGTATTTGTATCCGGCCTATTCGTATTCGATTCCGTATTCGACAAAAAAATATGGAATAGAATATAGGACAAGTACTATCCGCCCGTATCCGTCCCGTTTTCACTCCTAATTGTTACTGCAAAATTGAGTTGGTCATTGGGGTCAGATCATGGATGAATTTTATAGTGCACGTACAACTATATGTTTAAAAAACTCTTTGGAGTTTCTTTTAGTAGTCTTTTAGTTATATGTTCAAAAGCATAACTTTACATACCCATAAATTTTTAGCGTCATTTCTGTATTGGGCTTGAAATTTGTTAACGTACGCATGGTTCATAAGTTTGGCCCAACCTCATTGCAATAATAATAATATTTTTTATTATTTAATTTTGATTTATTTAATTTGAATAACCTTAAATATTGCGGTCTCACCATCATTACCCTCAAATCATTCTACTTTATTTATTAAAAATATAAAAATATATTTCTAAACCAAATATGATCTCTTCAGTCTTCATATGGCCCCATGCGGCCACTCTAGCTAGTCAACAAACAACCGAGCAAAGCTATACATTTTGTCATGTTCAAGCCCGGAGAAGAACCTGTTCTTCCAGGTCTTCTGCATAGGGCTCTCAATTTTTGGCCCATTTTTTTTTATATATATATATATATATATATATATATATATCCTTTGTAAATCTATGTGGTGTTTGTTTGAGGAGAAAATCCCCTACTTTCATCTTCTATGAAACCAATAGAAGTGACTAATGTTGATCATTCTATATTTCTCTTTTTGTGTGTTTGTAGATACTAGCATCATGGAATACTGTTTGAAGATATCTAGATCAGATGCCGAAACTCTCTTAGTAGAGAATTTAGTAAATAATTTCAAACAAGTGAATTCTTTCTCATCAAATAACTTTATTATTTAGGCCCAGAATTTGGTCAATGATGTAGCTATAAATTAATCCATTTTTTTACATTTTAAATTTTTGTTGACATATTGTTAGTTTTAAAAATAATTTTAAAAGGTGGTTGAAAACTTAGCCAAGTCAATAATTTTCAATCAGGATTCGGTTCCTAGCCTGACCCACTATTTATTTCCTTTATCTCTTTGTATGTGTGTAGCATATACTACTATTTTATACCAACCATTTATCTGGCTTGACTATAAAAATAAAAAATTAAAAAAATTAAAATTTGCATTTTTTTTTTTGAACAGGACCTTCGGAAATGATTAGACGGCTCTGCCCTGGTCTTGGTTCTATAACAAAGATAATAATATGTGTTAATAGTTAGTTTGACTTGCGAAGAGAGGGATGCATGGGGCATGGGGAATAATGTCCCAAGTTAGTAGTGGATCCATGATTTTATTTATGGGAACATCAACTTGAAAATTTTCAAACATACAATAATAAAATTATTATTACTCCATATGTCCATTATTTACGTCTCATAACTTTTGGATACACTATCCAATATATTTGTTTAACGATTAATATTTTAAGATCGGAATAAGTAAAAATTATATAAAATATATATTCTGAAACTACATTGTTAGATGATTCTAAGAAGAGTAAACTTGACTATATTTTGTTTTTATATAATGGCGATAGCATTAGGTCAAGGTTGATCAATAAACAGTGTTAAAAGTCAAAATGAGATACATTTAGTGGGACGGATGGGGTATTATTTTTTTTATAAACAAACTATACATGCTAGAAAATGGTGTTGTGAGAGCTCATGACATACAAATTATAAAGGGACAAAGAAGATGAATAGAAGACTGGGTGGAGAATCAAACTCCTAAAAATAAACATACAATGCAAAAAAAAAAAAAAAAAAAAAGAAAAACAAACAAAAACAAAAACAAAAGACCAACACATAAATATCCATTCAAGAATTATTGTAATAATGGGCTGGGCCTTGGGCTTGTGGTAAATTATTATAAGTATAAATTTTGAAATGTTCATAGGCTTGGGTTATGGAAGAAGAGAGTAAACACAATTGGTTGCCTTAGACCATCTCTGATGGTGGAAGCAAATCCTCAAATTTGATGATTTGGGGAAAGTTTGCTCCCAATGGTGGAAGCAAACCAATCCTCAAATTTGAGGAGAGATGAACATTCCTCAAATTTGTTGAAATTTGATACTTTCCCCAAACCAATCCTCAAATATTTTCTTTTTCTTTTCTATTTATTTTATATATTATTATTGATTTATATATTATCAAAAAATAATTTTTAATATATAATCCATTTAATAATTTTAATCACATTATTTTAATATAATATATAAATAAAAATAATAAATTTACATATTGTATATTAATAATTATAATCGTATTATTAATAATTAAATATAAAATAAACTTATATTAAACAAAAAAATTGAAAAAATAACATATATAAAAAAATGACATTGCACACTAAAAAAAAATTAGAAATGCATTACACATAGATAAAATATGGTTAGAAATAAACTACAAACTAGTAAATAAAAGTAAACACACAATACAATAATTTAAGAAACATAAAACATGAAAATAAAATGCAAATACATTTTGGATTTTGTGATTAAAATGGAGGTAAATCACTCCCCGAGCCTCCAAGATCACCGGGAAAATAATTCCCATATATATTATCCCTTCGTGTTTCATTGTCTTCCATTTTTCTTTTAAGTTTAGATTTTTTTACCCCATCTGGTCGGTAAGAATGGGAACCAAATCCACATTCGTCACTAGATAAATTAAATTTAAGTTAATACCTGAAAATGAAGGTGACCAAGATGAAGTGTTTTCTGGAGAAGAAAGATTAATAGTTGCATCACTAGATCTTTCCCCATCTTTTCCGAATTATTTAATTAGTATTTTAGTGATATTTTTATTTAATCAATCTTTGAAATTATATATTTTGTAAATAATTTTATTATTAATTAATTTTTGATATTATTTAATTAAAATATTATTTACAAAATTATATATTATAATATTATTTATAATCATAAAAGTTATGAAGTTAATTTTAAAAAATAATATAATTGTTAATATATATTTAAAATAAATAAAATAATAATTTTAATTAATATTCTAAAGAATATTCTTCCATTCATCAAATTTGGGAAAAACTATTGGGAGAAAGTATCATCAAATCACCAAAAATTTGGTGATTTAGTGAAAGGGAACCATTGGGGTTGCCCTTAAGCCCAATGGACAGTGAAAATGTTTAAAAATAGTTCGAGCTCGATGTTTTTGAAATAATTTACATATTATTTTAGCTTAGTTCTTGAAATTCGATTAAGATCGAGCTTCAGCTTTCAAGTTCCCATGGATAAGCATATATAGTTTTTTATTTATATTTTTATTTTTATTTTTAAGTGTAACGTTTCTCATTTCCATGTATGTCAATGCGTATTTTCAACGATTAATAATTCAAATTCATTATAAGTAAAAATTCTAAAAATTTAATATTTCAAAACTATAAGATGAAATAATCCAACAAAATTGGTTATATTTTGTCATCTATAATTATAACAAAAATAGAAATCAAAGTGTCATAACGAATTAAAAAAAAAAAAAAACTAAAATGTTACACTTAAAAAAAATAGAGGGAGTAATTAACTTCAGAACTCGTCCCAAATCTTTCACCTTAGCTTGCCACGTGTAATGACATAATATAAAATTTACCGATTCTAATAATTCTAATAATATACTATCAGTCTCATATTGTCAGTTTATTTATTACATGTAAGCATGCATATCTCATCCACCCTCCTTTTCCTTTCCTTAAATAATCCTCCATCACTATTAACCACATCCATCCACTTGTAATAATGCCCATGCCTACATATGTTCGTTTTTAGCACCCCTAAAATATTATATTGACCAATGGCCACCACCATTTCATTTTTATTCACATTATTTGTGATTTACACATCACAAATTATAAACCACCCCCCCCCCCCCCCCCCCCAAAAAAAAAATAATAAATAAATATATAAGATGTTACCCATACAAGATTAATGGGCTACTAAGGGCTAATAATTTTGACTAGTCTTACTTCCTATCCCACTCCCTCAAATTATTTGATAAGTTTAGTATTTATACACCTAGCTAAAGATGCATAATAGATAGGGTCTTCTAAATAATTGAAGTAAATTAAAATATGATTTGAACTTATAGTTAGCTGGCTATTGTATAATATTGGTGGCTTGACAAATGACAATTGACATTGGTTGAACCAACCAAAAAAGAGAGGTTGAGTACCAAAAAGGACATCTAATAAGATCAAAAAGTGGACCTTTGCCCATTAGTTACTTCACAACCAAATTCCATCTATTGTTGTGTAGTGATTTGAACAATTATTGGCATGTTAAGTTCAATTGGTGAAATTAGTTACAACCCCTTTTGCAACCTTTTCCCCTTTTCTTTAATACCACACATTTTGACGTTCACTAATAAAGTTCCAACTTTTCACACGTTTATTTTCATATTTGCCTTCGTTCAATCATGGAAATTTCCGGTCACATAGGTTTTGTACCAAAAGAGAATTATAAATGAGTCAAGAGATATCTTGTACTCCTCGAACCCGAGACCCTGTTTAAGCTGTCAGAGCCTCATACCACTCATTTCAACTGCGTTTGGTTATACGTAGTTGTTATACATATAGTTATATTTACAGTTTTGTTTTTTTTTGAACAACCTATTCAGGCTAAGAAATTAGTGGTGGGAACTCATGCCACACAACTTACAAAGGGACAAAGGGGAGGGTTAGGGGGCGGCATGGGAAATCGACCCCTCCAATGTAGAGGTCGGAAGTCAGTGGACTTGACCAATTGGCCAAGTCTTTATCCCCTTATTTACAATTGATTGTAAGAAGGATTAACTCTGAAAATAATTTGTATTCCCCTAGTGAAGTGTAAATAGTAGTAATAACATTACTATATTATTCAAGGTTTCTTTTTACAAATATATACTGGATGACAGTTACATTCAACTATATAATACTCCTACAAGTTCAACAAATATAGGAGTAATAATAATTAGTACTAGATTTTTCTTTCGTGCTCAAACTAGGTGTTTATATATACTTTTTAATGCAAACACTAATTTTATTAATTTAAAAATTATAGATAATATTATCGTAGTATGTTCTTTTAATATTTTTTTAATGAAATATACTATAGTTTTTATCATATCGTTTATCTATTTCTTCTTAGTTTAAATGATTACTTAACAATCCAGGAACATTTTTTGGGGAACTATTTCTTTGAATTAATTAGAATTTTAAAAGTGGCTTGCTTTTGATTCTTATTCTTTGTACAGTATTTTTGGTTTCAAGTCTATAAATGGCACTCACTTTGTTAATATATTGATGTAATTTCTAGGGTTGGTTATCGGATTTTTCTTTTGAAGTTACTGGTTCAATTCACAAAAAACCTGGTTGGAAAGATGCTACTTAGACTACCAAAATTTTGTAGGAAGACGACGAACTCCATCATGCGACGAACTTTTAGGTGACAACATTCATCTTCGTTTTCGTTGGCTTTCTGCGAATTTCTTCTAGTGTTAATCTGTAAGCCGGTCTAACAAAATTGCACGATATATGGAATGTTGTTGGAGTTCAAGGTCTGGATTTCGTTATGATAATTATTCGCCTCAATTTTTATCAGGGAAAATCTAGGATGTTTGAGGCCTTTCCAATGAGTTTTACTCTTAAGCCTTCTCTGCACTGTCATGCTGTGGGATTGACACATCAAATTCCTTCCCGACAACTAATTGACTCAAATATCGATTGAGGATTGCTTGAAACTTAGTTACGGTCATATTAGTTGTTGCAGTTTGCTCAAACCTAAAAATATTGGCCATAGAGAAATATTTGAAGACTCAGCACATGTTCTTGGAGCACATGCTCAAACCTGAAATCTTGGGTAAATTATAAAAAAAATAAATCATCAATTTTGTATTTGTGTTTGAAGGTCCCATTGTAATGAGTCAGTGGTTCGCCGAAAATTGTAACAACGATCAAACTAAAGTAAATGCAGAAATTAAAAGAGATACGGCGTTCGATAACCCAGCTCGGTTCTTCCGACCTACATCTGGGGGATTTCAATTCAGGCGACAAACTCTATCAACAAGACTCAAAAGGTACAATACACATTCTACGATCCTATCTAGCTTAGCTCGATCAAATCGTCAGGACTCCCCCTCGACAACAGATCTCGTTACGATTAAGAACTAGACACTTCTTGCTGTTTTGACGCCTAGCTGACTACCTTGGAAATGGCAATCCTATCTAATAAAGAAGATCTCCGTCTTGATTTACAGTAATACAATCGATGAAGTACAAACTCTCAAGATTCTAAGTCAAATTACAGAACCAATACAAACATGAAGGACACGAACATGACTTAAGAACTCTCTTCTAAATCTTGGAGAGTTTTAATCACTAAGAACACAGATGAATTGGTTAGTTCGGTTGTTGATGGGATGTGGGAACATCAGCGAACTCTGCATGAAAAGTCTTATTTGTACTAACAGTCTTTGTTCGCCTTTGTGATGAATTAGATCAATTTCATTTCTGTGCTCTTTAATTTACACTTTTATGCAATTTATATCATAATTTTTTTATTTTTTATTTTAACATGTGATCAATTTCTCCAATTGTGTTTGTATAATATGTTTCATAATAGGCCTATAAAATGTTTGATAGAACACCTATATCAATTTCCGTCATATTTGTTCAACATAAATGCGAGGGAATTTGACTATATGGCCAAATCATCATCCTATTGAACTCCCAGTGACTTGGTAGTAAAAAATTTGTATTGTACTCCGTTTACGTTTTGTTGGAATGGTGGAATTCGACAAATTATATGTGTTTAATTAATAAGTTATGTTAATCTTTTTATAATTAAATAAAATTATTGGTTATCCACAATTATATATGATGTTATCTATATATATATTAATAAAACCATTAGTGAACAACCTATCCTATATTTAATGTGGTGTCTTCATTTCAAATTTCCAATTTTTATAGATTTTTGCACATTTTAATTTATTAATTTTAGAGTTTCTCATTTATTTATTTATTCATTATAGATTTTCAATTTTTGAAATATATGGAATTTTGAATCCTACAATATTGTTCACTTTTAAAAAGATTTGAAAGATTTGAAATTTAAAATTTAACAAGATTTGAAAGATTTTGGATTTTAAATTTATATAGAATTTCCAATTCCAATTTATATATATTATATATAATTAATATGTACTGATATCATTCTAATTGTATATAAATACTTCTTCTATATTCAAATATTTTTTACGGACCCACTTTTTTACAATGCACATCTTAAATCATGAATAACTCAAATTCAGTACAAGTAAAATTCTAAAAGTTCAATATTTAAAAACTACACGACGAGACGAATCTAACAAGATCTCACTTGGCTATATTTAACTTGTATATCTATGATAAAACTTTAAGTGGAAGTATGTGTGTGAATAATAGCACATTTACAAATATCAACAATATTTGAATACGGAGATAGCAATATGAAACTTAATTATATTTTATTATATTAAAAATTATACAAAACATTTATAATTATTAAGAAAATTGTGAAAATTCATATTATGTGAATAATTGGTTTACAATAAGTTCACTATTTCCGTAAAAATATTTAAATAAAATAATGGGGTGTATAAAGAGTTATTGGAGTGCGAATATATCCATTATTAAATAAAGAAGGAAAATCAAATTTATTTAATATATTTTTTAAGGAAGAATTCAATAATCTATGTTTTAACAGATTTTCAATTGTCAAAATAACAAATAAAAAATCTAGCTTTGTTAAAAATTGAAAAGCTAATTGCTGCAAATTCTATAAAGTTGAAACTTTTCTCTGGAATGCTGGTACCGGATGAAGTTTTAACGTCTGAAATAAAGAATCTACTAATATTAGAAGAATCATATTATAATAAGAAAAAAATGATGACAGATCATACTAAGCTATTACCTTTGTTGATTGATGGGCAAAGAAATTTTATAATAAGATAATATCTGCAGTTGATAGTAGTGAGGTTGGATTATTTTTTCTTTACGTGGTGGAACTAGCAATACATTTATCTGAAAACCATTATATTCAGCCATTCGTGGAGGCATGATATTATATTGCTTGTAGCATCCAATGGAATAACATCACTACTTCTTCCAAGAGGTGGGACTGCACATTCTAGATTTGGCATTCCACTAGATTGTTATGAGAATTCTACCTACAAAAAAATTACCCGAGAAAATGATTTAACATCTCTTCTAATTAAAACAAAGCTCATTATTTGGGATGAAAATTCTTGATTGATATAATGATTATGAACCCATTTGATTTAACCAAATTTTCCATTCGATTTCAGAGGAGAAATTTCTAGTTATTTGATTTAAGCAAATTACTAGTTATTTATTGGTTTAAGAAAGTTATTCAGATGTAGAATTTTAGTATAATTAATTATTTGATTTATAGGTCACATATGTATATAAAAATAATAAATAGGTGGGTTATAAACCTATAATTGCTAAGCACTCTCATAGAATTAAATGAAAGTGAGTATGTTGATCTTATAAAAATTTACACTTCATTGTTTCTTTTTTTCGTGGAGCCGAAGCCATGAAACTTTATTGTTTCTTTAAAACATTTACACAATTTTTTTAACATGGGCAAGAAAAGAAGAATCGGCAATTAAATTAAACATATCATCCAACCTTTCTCTATAAGTTGGAAATTGGAATGACTCCAAATCAAGGTACCAAATTCCTCCAACCTACACACTATATCCTAATTTGGAAAAAATATATATATATATATATATACTAGAAATCGTGCCTGTGGCGCGCGCTACGCTGCGCGCGCCCGGTGAGGAAATATCATAATGTATGAAAATATATATTTTCTATGGTGAAAAGCAACGGGAGAACTAAATATTATAGAATGAACATAAGGTGCAATGTTAATTGCCATCTTTTCATCTTTTACTTATAGATGATCTTTCAACCTTTGCTTGCGGAGCAGCAGAAAGGAACCACTACTTCACGCACAGTGCCAAAATTGAATTGCCCTATTATTGCTTGTAATTCGAATATGGAATCAAAAGCAAGAATGCTGGGGAAAAAATAAATAATAAAATCAATCTCTAACTCGAAGGTAGGGAATGCTGGGAAAAAATAAATAATAGAATCAATCTCTAACTCGAAGGTAGGAATTACTCAAGAAACGAAATCAAAATCAAGCACACAATTATGAATTGTATCTGAACCTTAAATTATTCGGAAATGCAATGAAAACATGAAGACAAACAAATCATTTCAAAATTCAGCACAAACTTCATCAATCCTAAGACTAACATATCACATATATAGTATTTTTTGTTTTATTAAACACCACTCTAAAGAATAAAATAAAAATTAGGTAGTTAACATGGGAAATTTACAGGAAGGAAAACCAAATGAAGCTCACACCAAAAAGATTTGCTCAACTAATTAATGGGAACTATTATCCCAATACTTTCACTCCCCAAGTTAGTATGTAATTTGCATAATGCTTTACAAATGTCTTACTATTATGACACCTAGTCTCTGCAGTAATGAAAATGAGTTTCCAGAAAATGCAATCTGTATATGGGATGTAGATCAAGGCTTCATCATTCGTTCATGATGTTTTGTAACAAGTAATAATTAAGTATGGCAACAATAATTCAAGAAAGTTATACCTGAAATGCTTTGTCGGGACACTTGTGTTAGATCTTAGCAAGGCGTCCAGCATTGGGCAAGTGGGGGCACGGAGAGCTACAGTGGGAGTGGGAGCAGGAAGATAGACAAGCATAAAATCTGCTATTATGGTCATCAAATACCAATGTAAATTAGAGAACAAGAATAGCATATTGTTGTGTCGAACCATCGATAGTAATATAATTGCCTTGGTCAAAACCATGACTCGCGTAATCAATTAGAATAAGATCCTATATCAGATATCATATTTAGTTGCACTTAAGGTAGCTCCATAAGTAGAGCTTGAACCAAACAAATTGCTATTTGCTCCATAAGGATGGTACTTGAATCATCTTAATGCACATTTTTAAGCAAGGAGTTTCATTTTGAGGTTGGGCCTAAAATTTTCTAAACTTTTCTTGCAGAAATATAAACTTATTAAAAGCCACCAGGGACATGCTAAAAATGGGATCAACAAAGCGTGTAAGCAAATGTAGGATGTGTAGTAACATAGATGCGCTCATACACAAATACTTAGCACTGGAATTCGGTTACACGTAATTATTTAGTTCCTGGATTACAAATGCGCCAGACAGAGTACCACAGAAGAATCAAACTCAAATGAACAACCCTAACATTGCAACTAAACCAACTGAGTACGATACCAATGCAAATCAAAGTCCAATGAAGACTACAGGAACAACTTGAGGTAGATATCATATTAGTTAAAACATTAATAGTGACAAAAACACTGAATTGTATGATATAACAAAGGCTTACTGGTGCCATTTCCACAGGTACAATAACATCTTGAGCTGCAGACAACTGCTCAAAGTAAACACTTGCAAGCTGTCTTTGAGAAGGTAGAGGAAACCCTTGGAAAACCAAAAATGGGAATACTTGGACAGGAGTCTGAAAATTCCAGTCAGCATATCCCGTTCCAAAAGTATCAACACAATGCTTAAATCCAGAATTTTGTAGAACAAGTGAACTATCAGATTTGTGCTTCCCTGAAGTAAACACAGAAAAAGATAGTTCGACACGAAACTAAACATTATGTGGAGGTTTGATAAGGGACAAGAACTGCAAACCAATGCAAGGGGGTTACAGTAGCATTACGACATGAAAACATGGAAAATACATTTATGACAGAAACCAATATCAACAAATTAACAAATTATAATACTTTAAAGCGTAAAGTGAGCAATTTTAAAAAAGTTTCCACATTGTTAGAAGCTAGTAATAACACAGATAGAAATTCAGAAAGGCTATGAATATGTGATTCGACTCCAAATCACCGAGAAAGACCAATTAGACAATTTGCTCAGAAATAAAAGTCTACCTCCATATATTTGAGAGTTGTAGGGTAATATCAAAAGAATCACCAGATGACAATTTGCAAACTTACATGAACCACAACCACAAAATGTTAAGCCACGGTATAAAAATATGTGTGGAGGATATCTTGCTACAGCATTGTACAACCAGCTCTGGACTTATTCCAGTTCGCTGCATCGCAAATTCTATTAATTTAGTGAAATATCAAAAGCTTATGAACACTAAACCATGTATACATCCATGAAGAAAAAGATCGTTAAAATCCATTCTCTACCGGCAAAAAGTAGTTTCTTAATAGATAAAACGGGGTAATGATCTAACATAATCAGAAGACTAAATAGCTGCCACAAAAAAAAAAAAAGCTGAAAGATTTGCCACAAAAAAAAAACAAGCAAACCATCGAGTGAACCTAATGGCAACCCAAGAACCCAACCGCTAACAAATGGAATAGACAAATTTCAAACCTATGCATCAATTAACGGGCAGGAAAATTCTGAAACTTGAGAAGACAAAATTGCACAAAAAAAAAAGTGAATTCTCAATATGATTCATATACCAGTAAAACAAATTTTCTATAAATTCAATATGCGAAAGAATGGGTGCCTCATACATACTACACCATGACAGAACAGGAAAGCATGAAGCCATATGATCTCAAAGTATATTATAAACCAACAACTGATTCTCAACAATGCATACAAAAATTTAACACCATGGAGCCGACTAAAGATTTCGAAATTTGAAAATACAAGTCAGAATTAATACATCATTACTCCCTAAAAATTACTACTTTTTCTACAGTGAGTGCATTCGGTGAACAACAATTGAACATACAACCCAAAATTTTGAGGACAATTAACACGTGATTGCCAAATCAGGATTTGAGTGGTATTAGATATTATATTCAACCCATTTTTTTGGTCTCTAGATTTTTTCTTAGTTATAATAAGACCTTCGGTGCATTTTTAAGCAACTATATGATTTCTCCATATAAAAGTCAGACAATGTTTCATTCAAATAATAAAATAGAAAATAGAAAGTTCCCCATACAAAAAAAAAGCTCCAAACTAAAATCAGCTAAACAAAAGGTGCCAAAGAAAAAACGGAATCACCTAGAATCCACTTGAAGCACGGGGATGTTTTCATTTCAATATCATCAATAAAGATTAGCTTCACCTTGTAATATATTAGAGCTTCCATGTCGGAATCTTCAGTTTCAGGAGTGAAAGCATCCTGAAATTTGAAAGATTGTGTACTACTATTAAATGCACACTAAAAGGCAACAATATAATCATTTTATTTTATTTTTTTAAACAATGATGCAATAGAGCAGGGAATGAAACGTATTGTCATAAATAAAATTACAGCCCATGCCTATTTTTCCCTTTTCTCTAAGGCTTCTCTGATTATTAAGTTAGCTAGGCAACCATTGCAGACGAGAACCCCTGCAGTCCATGCTAGAGAAAGTTAAAAGAACATCACCAGTCATCGCTAGAATGGGCCCTTCCCTAATTCAACACAATTAGCCATCAAGAAAGCCTCCTCAATGTGTGATTCTTTGACAATTGCGATGCAAATTTTAAACACATCCCAATTTTAAGATTACCTAGACAAACCAATTCCAAATTTTGGGTGCCCATTAAAAGTACCTTATTTGTGGACACCGGCCTGTTGTATGATATTATCCAGTAATGCCTTGTCATCATCCCCTCCATCGACATCAACCTCGAATTCAATTCTTTTTTTTTCTTTTGTTTTTTCCTCGAAGGAGATTCTCAATTCAATCGGTTGAAAGCAAGTCGCAAGAAGCTCGATATTGTCATCAAACTGGCGATTTTGGTGGGGTCTGGGGGAAGACAGTGCGATTGGGTTCGGAACATGGATAGATTTTTTCTGCAATAATATCACGCATGAACCCAAAAGTAGCAAAATCTTCATATACAAAATCAACATAGCATAAGATTTGCCTTTCTTTTTGAAACATTCAATGAAATTGTCATAAATAGTTATTTCTGGATGCCAAACAATAGATGAAATTGGAAAGGCTCATCACCTTTGGTTATATAGCTGCACAGTTTTAGCTTCCATCCGCTTAGACCTCACAACAAAAAACCCATCACCAAACCTGGAAAATGTTTCCTGTCAAATTGAGTTCACTTATGCCTATGTTAAAGGAAATGTTTGGGAGTCAGCAGATTTGTTAGCAGATAGCAGATTTGGAGAGAGAACTGTGAGATAATATGCTGTTTCAATCCGCTATATGCTTGTGAATATGCTGACATCCAAACATGATCAAAATGTTTATGGCCATTAGGGATACCTTTCCCTGTACAGAATTGGATATCTCCATGTCAATCCTATTAAAGTGCTAGGAATTGTACCTCGAGTGCTCTTGATGCATCGGAAAGCCAACGGTATACAAACATTTTCATCTGTGAAGACATTAAAGCAAAAAATCTGAGACTAAAAGGAAACTTGAATCTTGCTGTAGGAAAATGCCACCATAGAACAACTGATAAGAACATTGGATACTGTGGTCCTGTGGTTTACAGAATTCCAATTTTTCAGCCGAATGGCATCTGTACGTGCCATTCATGTGTATCACATGAATAAGCTAATATCTAATGACTGAAATAAAAATTAGCAATTCGTAAGAAACAAACAAAAGACTAATTAATGAATACATTACACAGAAAATTGAACAAATAAACCTCTAAGGGTGAAATAGGTCCAAGCCACCCACAAAGTTTTGCTCCACAAATCTTCATACAACAAAACAAACTGTAAGCATATGCGGCAGGGAACTTAAGGAAAAAAAATCCCAAATGAGATGAATGTGACATAAACTTATATGTACGCCATACCTTGAGCTTTTGCCCCCAGAAACAACTTCCCTGAAACAAGCTTTTGAGTTAGCAATTCATCCAACAGAGCATTCATAGAGTACATTAGAATTTGCCCAACTTGGTAGGAAATAATTTTGTTTAAAAGTGCATTGATTTGTAGACAACCTCACCACCCATCAGCTAGAAGACCAAATCTAGCCCAATTTTATAAATAATTCAAGAAAATCAATGTCAACATTTGAACATAAAAACCCTACAAAAGTCTTAGAAAAATTAAATTAGACACTGACCCCTCTTCCACCTCAACTCAACTCCCGCTACTACTCTTCACCACCATCGTTGGTCACCACTACAAAGCCACCACCGACTCCGGTGAACTCCAGAAAACCGCCGCCGCGCCCAGATCGGCAGCGCAGCAGCAACCGAGCAGCAGCAGCCGCCGTGTCCTTCCTAGGAGCATCATCCACCATGTTTTTCATCTAGCGGCGGTGCCACCTCCCCCAGCAGCTCCTCTGGCCGCGCGCCATCTGCCCGTCACCATTCTGGCGGGATAGGGTTTAGGGTAACCACTCCTGTTCCCAACGAGAGAAGAAGGGGACAGAAATGGGGAAAAAGAGGAAAAAATGGGGGAAGAGGAAAGTAGCAAGTCAATCCTTACCCGCACGCTCCCAAAAATGTCGGATTCCCTCGGCGATTTCCAACTCGCGATTGGGTAGGGAAAATTAGGGCATTGGGAAGGACTCGGCGGAGGAAGCGCGGCGCCCCGAAGCATGCAGCGTGCGGGGTAGGCTTCATCGAAGGCGGGAGCGGAGACGAGGCGAATGGGAGTTGGAACGGGACTGCTACAGCAACAGGCAGAGCTCGTAGGTGGAGGATGAAATTTGGGTGAAAGTGCGCGTTGTTTCTAGGGTGGAATTGTGAAGGGAGAGCTAAGAAGGACTACGGGTCGGATCCGTTCGGTACGGGACAGGTTCGAAATTAGGTTCGGAATTAGACTCGGAAACTACTATTCATTCAACAGTAACTTGCTTGGCATTTATATATATTAGATATATATATATATTGCATATGGATTCCTTTATTTGACTAGCCACATATCCGATTACTACACAAATCTACAATAGGAAAAATTAAAAATACTACAATCAATAAAAAAAATCTGGTGAAAAGAGGATATAGGTTAACATGACATTTGGTCGCCGAGAATACATGTATAAAGACATGGAGTGAATATAGACATTTCAGAGTTCAAAACAACAAGTGGTTACTGTTGTCGCGTTTTCGTCTCTCTAATTAATTTGATTTCTTTATTAATTTAAAATTATTTTGTTTCCATTAAAATTTTTCCTAATTTTATTTTTTGCTTTAATTGGGGGTTTTAGCTACATCATGTAGTTTTGGATGATTTTCTTACTTGGCTAAAGGGTTGTGCTCAAGCATATGAACTTTTTTGGCTTTGGGTTCTAATGGTGATGTCTTTGAGTGGATTCCAGGAATAAAAGGAGGCTTGATTCGATTGCGGCGGCGGCGTTGAGCTGGCGGAGCAGGAGGAGCAGAGGTGCGGCGTTTAGGTTTACAACTGTTTATAGTTAAGCTTGGGATTAACTTACTGCAGAGAATTATTCCTCCAATATATTAGTTATTAATATAAAAATTACATATTTAAATTAATATAATAAAACTCTAATATAAATTATTTAATTCAAAAATACCAATATAATTATAAATATATATATATGATTAAATATATTAAAACCATCTTCTTTGCAGCTTACTCTTAAATATCCACAAAAATATATTGATGGTATGTATTTTACTTATAAGTTTTATGTGATATAATATTTGACTCCGATATTCTAACTTTTAGTATAATTTTTCCATGATTTTTTTTTTAAAAAAAATTTGCCCCCTCTGCAAATATTTGAAGTTTAGGAATAGGAAAACTCATTATCAAGCTCCCGTCCCTCCCATCAAACAAACAGAGAAGGAAGTCTCGTTGGGTTCCTATGCTTTCATGTTACAATTCAATAATTTGGTAAAATAAGAAACACCCCAATTATGACTTGTTAAGGCAGGTTAACTTGTAGTATAATTGCTATGCACATTAATTATGGAAAAAAAAAATCTATCCTTAGGTAACTACTGCCTTAGCTTTAATTAGAATATGGCAAGGCTTTTGATTTTTTCAAGGACAGGAGAGACACTAAATATATGCAAACTCATTTTTTTTTTTTTTGAGGATAAAATTTTATTGCTTGGAGCTTCCAAAATCAAAGAAGTCTCAGAATGGGGAGCCCCTACAGTCTTTCGCCGTACACAATCAGATAATTAAAAACCAAAACCAAAAACAAGCAGCATCTTTTGGCATAGCGACCAAGGAATTGAACTCAGCAACCGAGGGGTAGCATTCTTGACCAACATCATCATATACCATCAGACACTGTGTGTTATGCCTGGCTGCAAATGGCCTGCCTCCCCCAACAGTATCAGAAACGCATTCCTCCGTCAATCAGACAAGCACTTCGGGTACCAGCAACCAACAGTAGCAGCTATCATCAATCTCTTGGGATGTGTAAATTCACTCAGACCTCTCGAACGATGGTAAACACCAGCAAGCCACCATCAGAATCTTCGTTTTCCCACAATCAAACTACTGCTAACGAGTACAATCAACATGAGACCACCTGTTCCTTCCAAAAAAGAACGTCTAACAAGATTTCGTAGCATCAGAGGAAATATTCAACACGACTTTGTAAGTAATGTTAAAAAAGACACTCCAAAAACTTGCTATCATACCACATCTCCCCTACCACGAAATCAAAGTCAGTGCATCGAACCGAAAAGAGTCAGAGGGTGACATAGGTCGGCTGAAGAAGAAAGTCGGGTATTGTGAAAAAGGGACCATCTATGCATTGCCCACAAAAAAATCCAGGGCGTGGTACCACATCCACTCCACAACAAGGTGAATCCTGAACAAGTCTTCGCCTGAAGAATGACACACATAATACTATCTCCACCAGACTAATCTCAAGGAAGGTGTACAAAGAAAGTAACCCCTATTCTGTCTTCCAACCATTTCCTGGAGCCAATTCATCATCATTCCATCTTTCGATATTTTATTTTCCTTTTCCTTCTTTTTCTTTTTCTCCACTCTTTTTCATTTTTCCTTTACTCTTCTTCTCACTCTAATTATCTTTTTTTTTTTTTTTTTCAAATAATTCCCTAAATCCAACATCAGACTTTTCCAACATAACCAGTGGCTACAATATCGTTCATCATTCATCATTTCCCCCCTATTTAATCTCCCACACCCATTGGATATCAAACCAACCGAAACCTTCCATATCAAGATCATACTAGCATTCCAAATTGTGTTAACTTCTAGACTGCGCCGCAGGGTTATTTTGGAGCAATGCATAGATGAAATCGAAGTCTCTCAGGGGCTAAATGAGTGTATGTGGAAGCTGCGGAAGGGTGAGATTTAATGGAATTTTCAGGATCAGGAAGATGGATAAAGGAACAGACCATCAATATCATTTAAAAATCTCAAGCAGGAAAGTCACGTTATGATAGGTAGGGCAGGAATTGGAATTTGAAACCGAAGCAAATGCACTCACATAGAGATATCCAAATACTCTTTTCATGTTCAAACGCACCCCCATGATTCGAGCAGGTTCAACATGCAACAACAGCAAGTTCAAGAATGACATTTTTAACATTACCTTTGTGTGTCGCCAAATGACTCATCACTTCTTGATTCACCCAGGTAGGGAGTTTCAGTAGGCTTCGCAGGTATCTTGCAGCAATTTTATGAAGCTAATCTGTAGTCACCATCCATCAGACCTCAAGAACATCAAAGTACCCCAGCACGAGTATTATATTCCATGTAAATTTCAGGATCATCAAAGCATTCCATCAGAAACTACAGCATCCGATTTCAAGGTGTAAACTGCCTTTCAGTGTCCACGTCCGGTACTATCCTTATCTTGCCACAACAGACCAACCGTGTTCCTTCAACAATCATTGCTCGTTTCCTTTCGCCCTCCATCACGCAAGCTTATCACAATGTTCGAATTTCACCTACAATAAGAAAAGAGAGAAAGAAGCATAGAAAGGACAGAAAACAAATGTCAGTTCTTCAGGTAGCACCAATGAAATGCCATCTCCTTAACCCCCCATCCCATCAGCTCTCCCTCCCTCGCCTCAGAATCCATGATATAGCATCAACTCTTCCCCAACACCTACACTGAATTTGGTGTCAAATAAAGCTGTTTTGTGGCAGTATCGACATCTCCTACAGCTTCCATAGTGCCTTATCAAACTCCCATATCCTGAACTAGAATACACTGGCCCAACACTAACCCTATTCCCCCACACCAACCTCAACCTTCAACCATCAAATCATCTTGTTACCACTCCTGCACCATCCTGAACTACATCCACACTTCCACACTTCCTTCCTGTCCCGCCCCTTTCCTTGCCCAAGAATCTGCCTCTTCGTTCCGTTCTCTAAAAATATGACTGACTTTCACGTCCCCAGCACAATTCCAGATTTCTGCGATTGGTCCTATTAGACTTCTAAATCTCCAAGGAATCGTTCCAAAATCCATAAGCCAGTTAACCACATTCCTAGAATCGCATTCGAAAATCAACCTTGGTAACGGAAAACCTTGGTCTCTCAATAAGGCCTTGCACACTCTACTAATAGCCGAAATCTCAGCCTCTGAGGAGTCCGTGAACCCAATAAAGTCTGACATTATATATATCGTCACGCCCTCCTCATTTCTGATGGTTCCCCCAATACCCGCTGGCCCAGGATTCCCAAATGACGACCCATCCGTGTTAATCTTCCACCACCCCTTCGAAGGACGTGTCCAAGTCAGCCCATGTCGTGGTATTTTGCGTGTAATTCTCCTGTCATGCCATAAACCATCCGGAAAAGTCACACTACCCTCACCCAGATTATCAACATTATCGTTATATCCAGCCTTCCACCACATTTGCACGTTCCATTTGACTTCGGCCTCGATCATATGCAAATTAAATGCTTGGCCTCTGAATATGCTTCCATTCCTGTATTTCCAAATCATCCAAATGATCGCCAGACCTGTGACTTCCCACAGCTCCCTTTGTCCTTTCCCAGGACAGGTATTAAACCATCCTTCCATTAATTTCGCGGCCTCGCCCGGAATAGCCCATGCAAGTCCGAACCAATTAACCCCTATATACCATACCTGTGTAGTTACCGTACATTTGCAAAATATATGATCACCTGTCTCAATGTCTTCATTACAAAACGGGCAGTTGACATTCAGGATTTGTATGCATCTCCTCCTCCTAAGAATTTCTCTTGAAGGAAGCGCATTGAGGCATAATTTCCACGCCACCAGTTTAACTTTCATCGGTACTTTTGTCTGCCAAAGTCTCTTCCAAAACTTACTTTGCTCAATTTGAATCTCCCCTTCTTCGCGTCTCCACCATGACTTAGTTGAATATACTCCATTCCCTTCCTTCGGCCAAATAACCCTATCTTGTATAAATCAACACAGCTTTACTCTATTTAATTCGACCATGAATTCCTCCCATACTTGAAGTTCCCATTGAAACAAAGCTCTCCTAAACGTGATATTCCACTCCCATGTCCTACCATTCCAAGAGCCGAACTCCGCCACCTTCCCCTCCTTGTTTGATGCTAGGATGAATAATCTTGGGAAAAGATCTTTCAGCGGCTGTCCCCTAAGCACCCACGTATCTTGCCAGAACTTGGTTCCCTCTCCGTTTCCCACAATAAGTCTGAAATTACCAGATTGAGCTATACCCTCTGCCTCTTGCCAAGCGCTACAGATTTTTCCCCATAAGGTCCTGTCAACCTTTGGCACCGGAAGTAAACTCGCATTGCCACCATAATATTTAGAATTAATGACCTGTTTCCACAACGACTGTTCCCGTCCAAACCTCCATCTCCACTTTAGAAGTAATGCCATATTAAACTTCTCCACATCCCAAATTTGGAGACCACCATCCTCTTGATGTCTGCACACCTTTTCCCAATTGATGGTATGCAATTTCCGGACCCCATCCCATTCGTTCCAGAAGAAGCATCTTTTAAATTTCTCAATTTTTTCAGCCACAGCCTTGGGAACTTTGAAGATTGATAGGAAGTACACTGGCAAGCTTCCCAAAATGGATTTAATTAAGCACAGACGTCCAGCTTGTGAAAGGAGCCGCCCCTGCCAACCTTTTAATCTTGCCTCGACCCTCTCCAGGCATGGCTTCCAAATGTCTACCCCATTGATTCTCCCGCCAATTGGTATTCCAAGATATCTCATAGGCCATATGCCCACCCCACAACCGAGGATGTCAGCTGCCTCCTTCACTTCGTCATCACCACAGTTAATCCCATACAAATTGCTTTTGCTGAAGTTAAATCTCAATCCGGTTGATAAAGTGAAACAACACAGAATCCTCTTTATAGCGATCACCTGCTCAATAGAACCTTCGCAAAAAAGAATCGTATCATCGGCATATTGCAAATGTGTGATGACTGGACTGCCCTCACCTGCTTCCAAACCTACAAAAACCCCCTGTTCTGTAGCCTTTTTTATTAATCTGTTGAGAATCTCGGCCATCAGCACAAATAGATATGGCGAGAGGGGATCGCCTTGACGTAATCCTTTGTGCATTTTAAAAAATTTAGTTGGAGAACCATTTATGAGAACGGCTGCCGATGCCGAGGTGATACACTCCTTAATCCATTTGATCCATTTGCTCCCAAAACCCATGATCTCCATCAACTTTATTAGGACCTCCCATGAAACGTTGTCGTATGCCTTGGCAAGATCCAATTTAATGACGAATCCCTTCCTCCCAGCAGCTCCCGTCGATTGAATGACTTCCGCCGCTATCAATGCTCCATCCAAAATTTGTCGACCACTTATGAAGGCCATCTGTGTCTCTCCCACTAAAGAATCAAGAACCCCCAGTAACCGTCTTGCCAGCACTTTGGCCAAAATCTTGTACACACTTCCCACAAGCGAAATAGGCCGAAAGTCGGTAAACTCCACCGAATTGTCTTTTTTTGGAATCAAGACGATGAACGATCCCCCAACCTCAGACGGTAATGAACCCCCCTGTTCCAGTGACTGAAATATTGCCATTAAATCGTCCTTCAATAATTCCCAGAACGTCTTGAAGAAACCTATGTTGAATCCATCTGGACCCGGAGCACGATCGCTTCCACAACTCCATATTGCCCGTTTAACCTCTTCCACTGAAAAGTCACTTTCAATCCAGCTGCTTTCCGCTGCGACCAACCTGCTAAACTCCAAGTTGTCAGTCTTAAACACCACCCTGCTTGGTTTTGAGAATGCCGCCTGGAAGAAAGAAAATGCTTCCTCTTTCACTCTCCTAGGTTCGTCCACCATGATTCCATCAATCCTCACCGCCCCGATAAAGTTTTTTTTCCTATTGATGGATGTCACTGCATGAAAAAATTTCGTGTTTTGGTCCCCCTCTTTTAGCCACCTCAACCTTGATTTTTGATACCACCTTCTCTCTTCTGCTAAGTATAACCTACTTAACTCCCCTTTCTTCTTCTGCCAGTTGGCCCTGACCTCCTCCCCGCCGTTACTCTGAATCAGTTCCTCCTCGACAGTCCCAATGTCTTCCAACAGTTTATGAATTCGCTCCTCAAGTATTTTGGCTCCATACCCGTCCCAATCTTTAATCTTCCCCTTAAGTCGTTTAAGTCTGCCAATCAAATTGCCACCAGAATTGCCCTCCTTGCCTTGACTAAGCCCCATCCAAACTTCCTTAATAAAATCTCCGAAGCCTTTTTCATCAAGCCAGTAGTTGTAGAAACGAAATGGTTTAGGGCCCCAAGATGACTCTCCCAGCTCTAATGACACAGGGTAGTGATCCGATAGAATTGCATCTCCCCTTCGTTGAGATATTGCCCCATTTAAACAAAGCCATCCCGGCGAAAGGAGGATCCTATCCAACCTACTACGCGATTGGCCGCCTCTGCCCACCCAAGTGTATAACCCTCCTTCCAATGGAAGATCAACAAGCCCCAATCGATCAACGAAATCGTTAAAATCTCTAGTCGACCCCACATCTTCCGATGCCCCGATTCTTTCCCCACCCGATAGAACTGCATTGAAGTCACCGGCGAAGCACCACAGGTCGTTGTTGTATGTGTTGCACTTACTAACAAGCAGGTTCCACAATTCAGCCCTCTCCCTGCGATTATTGGGAGCGTGAATGCATAGAATGTTAACCACCTCATTCCATCCTCTGAAGTTACCTTTGAGCCACATGTAATTATGTCCCTTCTCCATTAGTTCAAGTGAACATAAGTTGTTATCCCACACCATAAGTAAACCGCCAGCATTGCCTACCGCCTCCTGGAATACAAAGCTGCATCCCCTGGATCCCCATAGTCTGAAAACTAACCTATCCGCAATTACCCCCATCTTGGTTTCCTGACAACAAAGCACCACAGGTTTTTGCTTTCTACAAAGCCTCATGACCGCTCTCCTCCGTACCGCCCCGTTCAAACCTCTTAAATTGCAGGTTATGATCTTCATAATGGAAACTTCCTCTCAAACGATCAACACACGAACTTCAGACACCTTCGAGCTCCCTCCGGATCCTGTCAATTGCTTCCCCTTTATCTCTGATGCATCCCAGCCCGAGCTTGTGCGCTAATTCCAACACCGTTTCTGCCTCTTCAAAATCGACCAACCTGACCCCATCTTTAGTCCGCATCGTGGTGAATCGCAGCCGTGCAAAGTCCTCTCCCTGACATTCCATATTTCTACTTTTTTTACCCTTGCCGCAAGGAATTGTATTCTCCAGCTTGGTTCCTTTCCTCCTCCGTCTGCTCTTCGGTTTAGCCCTCCCGCACAGCACCTTGGCCATGGCCTCCTCCACCTTCCTCAACCTCGAGAATCTTTCCATCCCAATCTCTTCAACCTCGCACCCCGACCCCTCCCCCTTCGAGATAACACCGTCAAGCGCACCTCCGACCCCGCCCCCCTGACGTCCCTCGGAAGAATTCCTCTCACCCTCCGCTCTGCCCACCTCAATCTGGTTGCCTACCCTATCTGTTTCCCCAGCTTCGTTCGTTCCTTCTGGCGCTTCTATTATCATCTGCACTCCTGGATCGCATTGTGAATCCGTCCTCCCTTGATCTTCCAGAATAGTCGAATTCTCGATATGGCCAGATAAAATGGACGCTGCTTCAATGTTTTCCTCCCTAGTAGGCCCGTTTAGAATATTCCCCAGGCCCAATCCACAACACTCTGCATTATTCCCCCCATTCACAATCTCACACACAATTTCACGAGGCCCACTAACTTCAGGCCCACCCTCGTTACCGCCAACCTTGCTGCATTTGTATAAGAGCCCACCTTCTCCTTGAACCCCAAAAGCTCTGTCCCCCTCCACGCTAGTAATTAAATGCGCCGACTTTGAACCCAGCTGTTGATATCCCCCATGCTCTGCCTCTTCCCGACTGTCCAATTCCCCATGCATGTAAGACCCGGACTTCCCGTCCGTTCTGCCGCCCGGCAAGAGTTCCGCCGTTTCCTCCACTACGGATATTCCTTCCCACCCTTTGTCAATCAATTCCCCATTGTCTTCCGCCACCACCACCGGTTCTCCGACCATCTTCACGATCTGAATTTTAGTGACCAACCTCCCCACTTTCACTTCCAACTCCGATGGAACAGTGTTTCTGTCGACAACCATAATAAGCAACCTCGCTCGATCTAATCTTCTCCGTGACTTCGTATCGTAATCTACTTTAATCACCGATCCCCAACCCCGAACCAGCCTCCGGAAATTCTCTAGGCCCCAAGCATTGAACGGAAGACCGTAAACGTGAAACCACACCAATTGACAGCTCTCCATGTATCTCGCAGACCATCTCCTTTTCCGTAATATGAACTTGGAGTCGCTTCTATCCGAAAGGAATCTATCTCTGGCTTCTAAGCATTGGAATACCGCTACCAAGGAATGCCCACCTCCGTATTTCAACTCACCACAGACCTCAAATTTTGCATACAGCCAATCTTGATATTCCATCAGAACGTCAATATCTCTCACTTCGATTATAGCTGCACGTTTAAGCCATATAGTGTCCTCAGGAACTTCCTCCAGATTTATCACTTCCTCCCCCCAACCTAAGTTCGGATCTACCTTGGCACTTCGATTACCGCCTACCATTCTCGCAAGGTTCGGAACCTGCTTCTCACTTCTATATTCACCTACCACTTCCGCATACGTCCTCTTGTCTCTCCATGCACCACCCCCTCTCTTCTGAGCAACCCCGGCTTCTACGTTGGGCTGACTAACCCTCATGGCAATCCTACGATAGTGTCCACGTTCTTTGTCAACCCGCCCCCTACTCGGAACAGCCCAGTTTGCCCTAAGTTTACCCGCAAACCATTCCAATCCGTTCAGTCTCTTGATAACCCTTTCAGCATCCATACGATTTTTGAATCTGAAAAATCCAAACTTTACACCCTCCTCCGGCCATCTCCTATTTGGAAAGAACCAATCTTTCACCTTTGCCACCCTATCCACCAAAAGAAATACCTCCCTACATGCAGCTCCGACGGGAATGTTTCCCACATAAACCCCAACAAGCTTCCTATTATCTCCACTGCCTCTGGTGCTTCTGGATCCCTTTGCCGTGTTAAAGTTCGCCAGAATCTCAGAATTATATTTACCCTTCTCCTTGCCGCACTCCCGCTTCTCCGTCTCTCCGGCCTCCCCAACCGAAGTCTTCTTCCCGGCTGAAGTCCCCTCTCCGGCTGAACTCCCAACTCCGCGCTCCATGACTTCCCTTACTATTAATCTAGTAGTAGTACAATAATTTATAGTCCATTGAAACAAGAGGCAAAGACAAAGGTTAAGTATAAATACAAGCCTATTTATAGTGAAAATTAAATGCGGAAATTAAAGAAACCTGAACTATCTTTTATTCCAAAATACACTCTTTGCTTCTGTGATAGTTTTCTTACCATTGGTGTATTTTAAAGATGAAGTATAAATACAAGCCTATTTATAGGCAAAAGTTTAAAACTGATCTACGGTTTTGAATACATAAGCAATGTAACGGTGGAAAATTAGTAAAAGGCTAATGCAACAACAAACTATGCAAAAACAAAATAGAAGCAACAAATGAGTTAGAATATACAGAAAAATTCTTAGTAAATTTTAAACAACATTGACATAGAAAACTATCTAGAAAGAATAGGTGGAGATAGAGATGAGTATCTCACAGAAACATGGGCTATATATTCTGGGTGAAAGCCATACGGTAATTATCCGATCAATCCGTATTAGTTACTTTCTTCGTCTTATTTGAGATGTCACATTTTTTTGGCACAATATTTTAGGAAGAATGAGTTATTGTGTTAATAGGGAGTAAATAGTTGATGTGATGTTTGTTTGAAGGAGTAAAAATTTTCTAAATAGGGAAATGTGACAATTGAAATGAGACGAACGAAAATAGAAGGGACATTTGAAATGGGACGGAGGAAGCATATTTAAATTCGAATCCAAAATTTGTTATCCAGCCGGATATTTCAATATTCGTATTCGAAAATATCCGACATATCCGAATTCGAATGAATGCTAATAAGATATTATCTGAATTTTAAATCCAGATATCCAAATATATTAGTATATTATTATTTATTAATTGAAAATTATTAATTAAAATTGGTCCAATTGAGTCCATAATTTATACTAGAGATCAAAATCGCGAGACTGATCGTAGGATGGCATATTCATAAGATCTCAATTCTATAAAACCATCTGGATCGCCATAGGAACTAAAATGTTGTGAGATCGGGGTGGGATCCGTGTAAGATCGTAGGATCGCTGAGCGATCTGATCCTACTCTCTATTACTTTTTTTTTCATCATAAATTTACAGACTCAGAGTCTAGAGAGTCACTTTGGCACGTCAGTGTTTAACTTTCATTGGATCATAAATAATCATGCTTTGAAGGAACATTTATTTGATGGTTAAGGATAATTTAGTAAATTAACTATCAAATTCTTGTTGAAAAAAGATGTAGAATAGATATTTCCCATCCTACTTGCCACTTGTTTAATAAGATAATTTGTAACGCCCCGAAAATTTAAAACCATTTTCGTGACGTCACTGACGTATTAAACTATACTAAACTGTTGATCACTCAGCTTAGACAGCTAATACGAAGCGAGGTAATAACATAATAACAACATATACAGTAAAGCAATCCCAGGAACCACAAAACATATCCGGGCTACAAGCCCTGTATTATTTACTAACAAGGCAAAAGCCTAATAACGCCAACATAATTTAATACATGCAATCTACACTAGTTCGCTCAGCCCGTATCCCATCCTCATGATATGCCTCATCCGTAGGAGGATCTATAAAACAGACAACAACAAGGTATCAGTACAACGTACTGGTAAGGTAATAGCAGTAATAAGTAGATTAGACAGTACGAGAATCGACATAATTATAAATATAAATATATTAATAACATAAATTAAATACAGTATTTAAACATCGCACCGTCCCATACCGGTGCTTCAACCATAAAATGCATTGCAATCATTATGCATGATGAATGATGAGATGAATGATATGACCTATGTGTCTATCTATCCTGCAACAATTAATCATGTCTAACGCGTTTCCTAATAACCATGATCGACAGTCATCATTGGCGAGAGGACACCACCCTCTCCCATCACAATGAACTGCCCGTCAACGTCGCCCCCGCCACGGACGAATAGCCTACGCAGGGCTAATAACACGGGCGAGGGAGCCGGATAGTCTACACTGACTAGAGCAGCGTCCAGCGGGTCATGGCACAGGATACACACCCAATTGCCGCAACGTGCCACACGCACAACACACAGACCCGGGATATCAGCTGAATATCCCTACAGGTCAAATCCAGTCAAGGGAATAAATCCCAACATAAAGGTACACACATAACATGAATAATTAGAGAAACCACCTAGCCGTCTAGATTCTCTATCATAAATTAAAACATTCGATATACAACTTCTATATCCATTATAATTACATTACTAGCTTAACATAGCGAGTAATAGATTCCTAGGGAACCAATCTAGTCATAGACGTCTCTACATCTAAGCATAACCTATTTAGGAACACATTCTAAACGTCTAGATTAACACGTCAAGCGTTACAAGATTTATAAATCAATCACTAGTTAGTCATCTCGGCCTAACTCACTAATCTACAGATTACTAACTAAACCTTGCCTTATCACAAATCTTCAAAGCTTCTTTTATATGTCTTCAATCTTCCAATGGCTTCAACACAACTCATGGTTATTCCCTGAACAAGAAAACAATGATAAAATTAAAATAACATAAATAAACACATTCACTCCAAAATAGTCCTAATTAATAAAATTAGTTATGAAATAATTATCCGGGAAGTTACGTAATTAACAAGTATCAATTTGAAAAAAATATAACTAAAATTTCATAGGATTTTAGGATTTCGATTCGATCCTACGATTCCGAACTTACAAAGATAAAAACGATCGGATATAGGATACCGATCTTGATAACCTTGCTTTATACTGAGTACTATATTTTTATTTTCATATGTTTCAGATACAATACATGTAATTTATCTAAAGAGACAATAAACTTGCTACGAGAACGAAATCTTCAATAGAATAAGATACAATAAATTGACATATAAAACGAATAAACAATAAATCCCTTATCTGCATCTTTTTTATGAAAGTTCATTCAATTTTTTTAATAAAAAATTATAAAAATTATCCGATTAAATATGTATTCATCTTACAATCTTTCTATACTCAACCTGTATTTGTATCCCGAATATATTCAAATTCATATCCCACTACAAGAAATTTGCAGATTCCCGACCGCAATTACCGACCGAGCAAAGATGGATCGTCATTACCGACCGCATTCCCGACCGAAATGGTGGTCGGTGTTTTTTGGCGACCAAAACACCGACCGCATTACCGACCGCAATTATGGTCGCAAATCCTATTCCAATTTTTTTAATTTTTAATATTTTTTTTAAAAAAAATATAATTACCGGCCGCATAACCTACCGTAATTGCAGCCGCAAATTCTATTCCAATTTTTTTAAAAAAATTCATATTTTTGTATAAAAATTAATTTACCGACCGCATTACCGACCGTAATTATGGTGGCTAAATGTTTTACTATAGTTATTTTATATTTTTAATAAATATTTTTTATTATTTTTATAATTTATTTATTATTGAGCCAATTAATTAATTATTTATTTTATTATTTTATTTAATTACTATAATTTTTGTTTTTAATTTATATTTTTAATTTTAGTTCTTAATTAATTCATTTATTTATTTTATATTTTAATTTAGTTTATAATTTAGACATTTATATTTATCCATATTCTATTCGAATCTGAAACAAAATATGTGAGATAATATACGTTTTCGATACTATCCGTTCTTATCCATACCATTTTCATACCTAATCTTAAAACAATGAAACTTGTATAAGAAAATTTCAGATCATAGATAAGTAAGTAAAAGGATTGAAGAATTCAGACTGGAATAATCAGCAACCGCAATCCCACAAAATTCAGGAATAGAAACAAAATCAAATGTGAACTAAAAATCACTAACCTAGAATATAATATTACTAGCCCTCTTATTTAGACAACCCCAAGCCCAAAGGAGAGATTTACTATAATTAACATTAAAGGGTGTATTCGATTGAGAGTTTATAAGATTTTTATGGACTTTAAAAAGTTGATGGATTTAAAAAGTCCATAGACTCCACGTAGAGTTGACTGATTTATATAGAATCCATGAAGAGTCTTGAAGAGTCTGGCTGATTTTAGAGAAATTTTGTTTAGTTATATTTTTTAAGAGAATCCATTAAAATCTATAAAGAATTAAAATAAATAGACTGTTGAATACCTCTAGATTTTTTAAGACTTTTAAAAATCTGTATTGAATACCTCTAGATTTTTAAAGACTTTTTAAAATCTGTATTGAATACCTCTATATTTTTAAAGACTTTTTAAAATCTAGATTGAATACATCCCAACTTTAGAAATCCAAAAAACTCCAACAGAGTCTTGATTGAATACACCCCACTAAACAAACGGAAATGATTTGGTGACTCTAAAGAACGGACAATTCATTAGACATGGGTCTGTTTTTCACGTAGGGATATAGCTGCGAGTTGCAGCTGTAGAAAGTTGTAGCTGTGGGGAGCTGAAGGAGTTATAACTATTAATTTTTTCATAAGTGTAACTACAAGAAGCTATAACTATCATAAATTGTGATTGGAAGAGAAAATTATTTAAATTTGGAAAGTAGCTTTCGAAAGCTCCTAAAAGTTATTGAGCGTGGCTTCTGATTGTAGAAATTTCTGGAGCTGTAATTCACAGCTAAAGCCTTCAAAAGCTAGTATACGCAGAACAATGCTATTTTTGAAATAAAAGCTAAAGCTATTCAAAACTATCAAAAACTTCCAAAAGCTGGGGTAATTTAAGGATAGGAATTTAGTATATATATTATTCTTATTTTATTATAAATATATGTGGATATAAGATGTGTGGTTGGATTTCGGGCGGGTTGACAATTTCATGAGTTCGCCCATTACACTCCTAACCAAACTAATTAAAAAGATCTTCAAATTAGTATTAGAGAAATTAACATACCACATCGAAGTGGTATGTTATTGATAGCGACAAAGGTTACTTCCTGGCAAAGTTTGGGTCGGCGGAAGACAGGCGCCATGCCTTGTTTGATGGCCCATGGTCACTATTTGATCACCATCTGGCGGTTGCGCCTTGGACGAGGGAGACCCATGCAACCGCGGGGATCATTACGCGCACTTCTGTCTGGGTCCGATTTCCAGGATTGGATCCCATGTACTATGAGGAGGAAGCCATGATTCTTATTGCGAGGCTTGTTGGGAAGCCAATGCGCGTCGATATCAATACCAAAGAAACGAATAGAGGACGGTTTGGCCGGGTTTGTGTGGAGATTGACCTGTCCAAACCTGTTGTTGGCAAAGTTAGGGTTTCGAATTATTGGCAGAATGTGGCTTACGAGGGCCTCCATAATATTTGCACAACTTGTGGAAGGTTCAGGTTTGATTTGGGAGAATGTAAGCATCATGACCAACAGGAAGTGGCGGCGTCGCCGCCTGTACAGCAGCCGGCAGCATCGGAAACAAGGGTGTGGCTGGGGGCCAAGAAGAAACCCTAATGAAGGAGCTAAACAAGATCTGCAAGATACGCCACCAAATTTGGAACTCCATAAATCTAGGGATACTAATATGGGTGATCAAAGGGAAAGTCATGCTGAGTTAGGAAACAAAAAAGATATCCCAAATACGCTAAATAAGGAAAACTCTTCCTTGACTGCGAGTGTAGAGGCGGGAATCCAGCGAGCTGGTGACCCCCTTCCGATCGTGACTCATGGTGAATGGATTTGAGTCACACGTCCACCACGGAGGCCCCGGCTTGAAGGTCAAGTTGCCGGCAAGGTGGCATTCTTCGATCGCACCAACATCCAGGATGCACCACGCTCAACTCCAGGGGGTGGACAAGCCAAGTTAAAGGGGGTTGTCGCCGATGAGAATTACCATGATGGAGGCCAGGAGTCTGACACTCGGCGGACCAAAACCAAGAGGCCACGTCGATTCTTTAGACAGGGACAAAGCTCCAAAACTGAGTCTCAGCAGGTGGAGCAAAATGCTTTCCAAGCATTGGCTTCTCTTGATAATGACAATGAGATGGAAACGGATGGAAGAGAGGGTGGATCACTGGGTCAGTCCGTACCAGTTGATCAATGATTGAATTCAATGAGTTTACAATCGTCTCATGGAACGTGCGTGGCGCCATGAGCAGAAATACGCAACGCCACATATCGGATGTCGTGAGAACATACACTCCCTCCGTGTTAGTTATTCTTGAACCGCAGGGTCGTTTTGACCGCTTGAAAGTTATGTTATATCGCATTGGCTATGAAGCCATACATATAATTGAATGTGATGGTCCTCAATTTGCCGAGGACAGTCGTCTTGGAACCTCACAGCACTTTATGCTAATCCCTGCCATCGGCTGCGTTTGATGGACTGGGATCAATTGAAGCTCGCTCGCTCTTTGGTGCATGGGCCTTGGCTTGTGATGGGGGATTGGAATGAGGTGTTATCCCTGTCCGAATCATTCGGCATGGCTCCCCGGATGGATCAGTGCGAATTATTTCGCCAGGTTGTTGATGAGTGTGGACTGGAAAATGTGACTACTATTGGCGATCCCTTTACATGGCAAAGAAACACTACGGGAGGTCCTTTGGCCCGTAAGCGTCTTGATCGTGCTATGGCCGATGCGAATTGGGTTACCCAATTTCCGTGCGGTATGGTGGAAGTGTTGCCTAGGCGTGCATCCGACCATAATGCCATCCTTTTACGTTGTAACCATACAATGGAGAACCGGGCACCGAGGCCGTTCAGGTGGGAGTACGCATGGGCGTCGCATCCTGCATACACTCACATCGTGGATTTGGCGTGGCACTGGAGTGAGAATCCGCTGTGTACTCGGCTGGAACAGGTTCAAGCATCATCCCTCCATTTTAACCCCTCGACTTTCGGAAATATTCATGGCCGGAAACGACGGTTGATTAGGAGGCTTGAAGGTGTTCATCATTTCCTGTTGCGTGTTGATTCCGTTAGGGCTTGTTTATTGGAACAAGAATTGATGAAGGAGCTTGACCTGGTATTACGTCAAGAAGAAATTTTCTGGCACCAAAAATCCAGGGATAAGTGGATTACTTGTGGCGATCGGAATACCAAGTATTTTCACGCTCAAACCCTTATTCGTAGACAGCGGAATAAGATTATGGGCTTGGAGGTGGATGGTCAGTGGATCACTAACAACAGGGCTCTTCAGGACCATGTTAGATCTCATTTTGGTTGGATGTATGGCTATACTGATCGGAGTATATCCTCCCTGGCGCCGCTCGCTGGATTGGCCCCAATGCCATCTGTCGAGACCTTGGAGGTTGAAGTGGGGGATCAGGAGGTTAAGGACGCAGTAATATCTATGCGAGGACTTGCTGCCCCTGGGCCGGATGGGTTCCCGGCAATGTTCTACAAAACCTATTGGGATTCGGTTGGCCATCCTTGGTTGAGATGGTTAAAGAAGCGTTTATCACAGGGGAATTTGATCCCCGTATTGCAGCAACATATATATGCTTAATTCCCAAGGTGGAGGTGCCTAGGGAGATCCGGCAGTATCGTCCCATCAGTTTGTGCAACGTGTGCTACAAAATTCTCACCAAAGTCTTGGTGAATCGGCTCAGGCCTCTACTTCAGCAGTATATTGGCCCGTCCCAATCGGCATTTCTCCCGGGGCGTGGCACGGCGGGGAATGCCCTCATCTTACAGGAGGTTGTCACTACCTTTCAAAATAGACAGAGACGTGCTAAAGAGTTTCTTATTAAGGTGGACTTGGAAAAAGCCTACGATAACGTCGACTGGGACTTCTTGGAAGCTTGTCTTGGCGAGACTGGCATTCCAGCGGCTACCATTCGGATAATCATGTTCTGTGTCCGATCTCCGATCTATGCCATCTTGTGGAATGGGGCTGCCCTTCCTCCTATTACTCCGGCCAAGGGTATACGTCAAGGGGATCCCCTATCCCCGTACTTATTTCTTATAGTCATGGAGAAGCTCTCTAGGACTATTATATCCAAAGTTCAAGAGGGACTGTGGCAGCCAGTGCGCGTGTCACGTAATGCCAACCCGATCTCACACCTCATGTTCGCGGATGACCTCTTGCTGTTTTCGACTACTGAGCTGGATAGTGTTCGTTGCATGGCGGAGGTGTTAGAGAGCTTTGCTGGGTTTGCTGGCCTTCGGTTCAATCCCAGAAAGTCTCAAGCTTTTGCTGCTGCGGCTGTGGCATCCAGTACTAAGGTTGAGATAGCTTCTATTCTTCATATTGATTTTACTATTGATCTGGGAGGTTATCTTGGCTTTCCTCTTATACATGGGCGGCTGCGCGTGGAGCATTTCCAATTTCTTATTGATCGTGTGAAGAACAAGATGGGGAATTGGAAGAGGGCATTGTTGAACAAGGCGGGGTGTGTCACCTTGGCGCGCTCTGTCTTGTGTGCTCTCCCTTCGTATGTAATGCAAACTCTGTGGCTTCCGACCTCTATTTGTATGCGGATTGATAGGATGATCAGGGAATTTATTTGGAAGGATGCGGGGGGGCATGGCCTTCACCTTGTTCGATGGGGTGTGGTGACAATGCCTCGCAAATGGGGTGGTCTAGGTGGTCGGGGTTGTAGAGAAATGAATGTTGCAATGTTGGGGAAGCTCTTCCAGGATCTATTACTCCAATCACCTAAACCGTGGAGCCAATTGTTTCTGGCGAAATATGGCTACAATCATGGTGTCTTCCATAGCAGGCCTGGCTCCTCTCCAGTGTACCGCGCTATGACCCATGCTGCTCCTCTCTTGTCCGATGGCTTCAGAGTCCGAGTTGGAGGTGGGGATATTAGCCTGTGGTATTCGTCATGGCTCAAGGAGGGACCTATCGCCCCCAGAATCCCATATGTGCACATATCGGATACATCTTTGCGACTTAAAGATATTGTAGCGGATACTAGGGTAAACTGGAACATGGTTTACACTATGGTCCCGGATGAAATCAAAGAAGACGTTCGGAAATATGGCCCACTCATGCTACACCCTGAGGCTGACGATCGATGGTGCTGGATGGGATCGACTTCTGGAACATATTCTGTGAAGTCCGGCTTTCAATGGATTGTTGAGAGAAGGGATACTGATATGTGTAAGGGTGTTGCATGGGTATGGAATATTAATGCTCCGGAGAAGATCAAAATGCTCATGTGGTTGGCGGTGCGCAACTCTCTCCCTATCAACGAAGTGAGATGCGCAAGGGGGCTGTCGCCTTCGGCAGCTTGTGGTATATGTGGCGCAAACAGTGAAGGTGTGTGGCATGTCTTCTTCGGCTGCCATTGGACCTTGAGTATATGGAATAAACTTGGGGTTCATCCTCGACCTCATTGGAATTTGGTGGCTGGCGATATAGCCACAGCTCTTCGCAAGACTTGCCAAAAATGGAAGGGGATTGAATGGGCTGCGCTGTGGTATATTTGGGTGGGCAGAAATGCTGCTTGTTTCCGCGCCACCATGCCCGATGCTAATGCAGCAATACGTCAAGTTTATGGCATGGGAACTGCCATTGATCGTTGCCATAGCAACAGTAGCCGCATGAGTGAGGTAAGGTTGGTTCATTGGAACCCCCAGCATTTTCAAGGAGCCGTACTCCATACGGATGGAAGTTCGCTTGGTAATCCGGGGCCGGCGGGCTTTGGGTGTGTGATTCGTGATGGCACTGGCCTATGGCGTGAGGGGGTTGCTGGTTCCATTGGAGTTGCAACCAACCTCGTGGCGGAGCTTCATGGCATTTGGAATGGGCTTAAACGCCTCGTGTTTCATGGGGTTGTGATTGCGAGTTGTTTCTGTGACTCTAGGGAAGCTTTGAGATTGATTGCAAATGGGGTTTCAACGGACCACTGGCTCTTTCCGCTGGTTGCCAACATTACGGGCATTTTGGATCAAAATCCAGGATTCCGATGGTACCACATTCTCCGGAAGGGCAATGCAGTTGCAGATCTTTTGGCAAAGCGGGGTGCTAGGTCGGTTGAGTTCTTCACCACTTGGGCATTTCCGCTAGACGATGTTGTTCCGACATACAGTGCTGATCTTGCTGGTGTCTGGTTCCCTCGGGCCTGATGTCCTAGTTTACTTATTTTGTCGCTCTCTTTGTCTTATCTTTTTGCTGTAGTTTTTTTAGTCTTCTTCTTAGCCCGCGCTCCGGCGTTCTTGTTATCAAAAAAAAAAACATACCACATCGAAGTCTTCAATTTTAGTTAATAAACATAGAAAGTAGGATGGTGATTAATTGAATAGACATAATGAAAACACATAATTTGATGGTTACCCAACCATAATAGCTAGAACTAATCAACAGAATATAATCCACTCAAATTTACAGTAAATTTGTTTGTAAGTCAGGTTTTTGACAAGTAATAATATAATAAAAAAACAATTAAATAAAAAAGCGTCCCATAAATTGTTGCTCTTCCGTGGAATTTCTACTGTAAGCAATAGTAACTAATTTCATTTATGGCTTGTAGGCACAAAGGAATAATTCGCAATATTTTAGGAATTGATTTTGATCTTTAAAACTACAAGAAAAAATGGTTATGTAATAGTAGTAATTCATTTACTTCATAATTTAACTTGCAAAGGAATTCATGTAGATAATTATTCGATAGAGTAAAAAAAAGTAAAAAACTCATGGTTTATAATCAACCTTTCCAGTGAAGTTTTTAGTTTAATCTTATACGACGTGCTTTCAAATGGAAAAGATAAAAAAGACACACACATAGAGCTGTAAATAGAACAAACAGTTCGTGAGCTGAGCTCGGTTCGACACGTGTTCGTTCGTTAACAGCTCGTTCGGTAAGTTAAACGAACCGAGCTCAAACACATAATTTGGTTTGTGTGTTCGTTCGTTAAGTTCCCGAACAGTTCGGAATTCTTTTTTTAATGGAATATATATTATAAAAAATAAATATTTTAGCTAGTTGTTCTTTTCATTTTCATTTTTATTAATTTCACATTTTTCTCATAAATTATATTACAATATACATTACATTTTCACACCTAATTTAATTCTAAAACAAATAAATTTATTAATAAAATAAATAGTTCGTTAACTGAGCTCGACTAGGCTCGTGTTCGTTCGTTATTAGCTCGTTCGTAAGGTTAAACGAACAGAACTCAAACATGAAAATTGGCTCGTTAAGACTTTTGGCTCGGTTCGTGTTCGTTCGTTAAGCTTAACGAACAGAGCTCAAACACTTAAAGCTCGGTTCGGTTCGGCTCGTTTACAGCTTTACACACACCTTCCAATCCAATTAGGTGGACAATAAATTTTGCAGATATATAATTTGTCGTCCCAACTAATTTTGAACTCTTTGGAAGCTTTATTATGAGGTTAGGCTTCACTTTCAAGTTTGGCAATATAACTAATTAGAAAAAAACACTGAGAAGACACATGTCCTTTTTTGAAAAATTAATAATAAGTACTTAATTGATCACTTTCATTCTTTCCGACCTTTCTTGGATGAATAGTTGTAAAATGTGACATGCCATTATATTTCACAATAAGACAAGTGGCTTTAGTAAATTATTAAAGGTCTATTTAATTTAATGGGTCTCATACTAATATGGCATACACCCAAAGGTAGTTGCGCCACCAGAACTAGGTAATGTGTTTCTTTGGAACTAAAAATTGTATATATGTGATTTTAAAGAGATAATCAATATATTTATCGGAAAATCGATATAATTAAACATATTTTTATAAAAGTAATTTCTTATCATTCTTACTACATATCAAAAAAAAAACAAGAATTAGGGTTTGACCTATTTTTCGATTTTCACTTTGACATTGGGAGTTTGAACCCTTTTAATCTCTTATATATCTTATTTTTATTTTTTTCTAATTTATGTGACATTAGTTACAACCAAGTCTATAACAAAAACGCACTGTGCCTCAGGTTAAATAAAAATCAAAAGGTGATATGACGGCATATTTTTTTTCCTCAATTACAATTTATAATTCAACAACCTGAGCTCATCAGCACCCTTAAAGATTCAATCATGCCTATCGAATCAAATAAATGGATATATGCTATTGTTTGGATGATAGAAAATTTTAAAATACAAACGAATACTACAGGAATAATTATTGACTGCACACACTTTAATTAATTTATTTAATTATATCTCAGTTTTATTTACTTAGTGATATTTGTAATAATATAATTAATAAAGGCTTGGTTTCCAAGATAGGAATCAGCAGTGAGATGGACAAATTTAGTAATAAAAAGGTTTGTACCTTAAGTTTCAATTTAAATGATTATTCCTTTCTTGTGTTTCCTCTAGAAGCTCATCATGGAAAGTACAAAATTAGACTCCACAATTCCATTTCAATAATACATTTATTTTTAGTCAATAATTATAATTTTCTATTAAAGTGTATTACGTAGAAAGTAAATTGATGTCATACCAATAGTCAGTTTTGCATGATTTTAATTTGTACACTCCTTGAAAGTTAAGAATGCATCTTTTTTCCCCTCAATTATAAGAGATACATTTACAAAAAAAGGGAAGATTATTACACCTATTAATTACTTTTTCCTATACATTTACATTTATAATATTGTGCAATTAGATATAAAGTAGTTAATGATTAAAAAGTAAATTCCCAAGGTGCGGTACAGTTTTTTAATTTTTTTTTTAAAACCGAAATCAGATAAGGAATGTTGGTAATCCATATCATACAAATTATAAAAAAGATAAAGGGTAGGTATCAAAGACCGGGAGATCGAACTCCTGACCATAAAGTTGGAAGACAGAGACTTGGTTCCGAAACAATTGATAACTACGTACAAGTAAATAATAAATTCTTTAAGTACTTTAATTTAATTTTATTTTTTTGGTTAACATGATGCTTAATGCCTTTCGGTTGGAAGAGAGAAACGCTCAACAAAGACTCGGACCCAATCTTAAAGTTGGAGTTAAAGATTTAATTTTTCAGCCAAACCTCAATCCAATTCTTAACTGCTTCTTATGACTTGAAAAAGCAGATTATAATCAAGTTTAAAAGGAATAGTATTTTTTCTTCCTAATTAGCCATTTCTAGTTTAGATATAAGTAAAGATTTGTTAAGTTCAAATGAAAAAGTATTAAGAAATAAGAAAAGAAAAAAAAGTACAGACAGAATGTTCCATTTATTTTTGACTTTTGAGTTTTGAGTAGTCTTTTCTAATGTTTTTTTTTGGTGAACAGTAGTCTTTTCTAATGTTAATTGACTTTCTATTTGGGGTTTTTTTTTTTTTTTTTTTTTTTTCTCTATGCAAAGCTAAGCATACTTTTTCTTAGAAACGGTTTTTTGAAATAATATATCATTGATTAGTTTTGACTTCTGAAAGTCTTCTTCACTTAATAGGTTTTCTATGTGAAAATTTACTTTTCCATTCAAATATTAAAGCCATATACTATAATATTTAGGATTGAATTTGTTTGAAAATAAATGAAAGAAAGACAAATGTGAAGTTCTTGTTTTTAAAACTTCCCTTTTAGTTTTGACTTATAAGTTTGAACTAACCAACCCTTTATTTCTATTGACTTTCCACGTGAAAACGAGATATTTGTCTTTGTCAAGATACAACCCTAAAGCATATCTAAGTATATACTATTCAAACATAAAGTATATCCTATGAAAAATAAAATAAATAAATAAAATGTAATTACTAGAAGGGAGGAAAAAGTGAACAAATAAAAGAATGTAGTAAAACACAAAATTATACTTAACTAAAAACTAAAATAAAATAAAAACAAGTATATAAAGAGGTTGGGTGGCTCAACCCACCACAACTCCCAAATCTTATCTTTAAAGCTTATTCCATTGCCCACTTCATTACACAATAAGGTATCAAAGTTAAGTATTTTGGATTATCCAACCCCACCAAATCAAGAATATTTTCTTTATTTTTAAATTTATTCATTTAATCAGTAGATGTGCACTCAATCTAGATCTTCTGTATCTCATTATTTATAAATTTAATTTCATTTATTTCTTTTTTAATTCATGTAATAGCTAGGGAACAATAACCATAATAATGCAAACCATATAAATACACTATTGAAATACCAATTGATGAGATTTGAAATTAAAATGAGGTCTAAGTTCTAACTATTTAAAACCTTGGTTTTGTTACTATGATATTAATTTTTTATAAAATTTGCAAATGCAGTGACATTTTCACACTCCGTTTTTCATATTTATCATTTTACATGACACATGTCTCGCAAAAAATTTCTATTATATTATTCATACTTTCTTCAGTTACGAAAAATTTATATGTTAATAACAAATATTAATCTATAATAAGGACAATTTTGTTTTAATTAAGTACTATATTCTTTGTTTAATAAACACATCAAAATATGAGAATGATAAATATAAAAGAGATCGCAGTATATACTTAATTAATATGCAAATGAGCGTGTAGGGACGATTCATTGAACTATTGAATGATGATTACATAAGTTTTATTTTAATTTGATGTAAAGTTTGAAGTGCCTCCATCTTATACATTTATTAAGTATATTGTATATTAAATGCTCCACAAGTACAAAATATATATATAATATATATTTAACTTGTACTTATAGCCAAATTAAAAACAGTATTCTTCAAAACTTATGTAGAAACAATTTTTTTACAAAAGTTCCTAAAATCCCACAAAAGTGATGCACACAAAATAGACCATTAACAACACATTCTGCTCCAACAATCAATAGTAATGAACAGAATAAAGCGGATGAGTAATTTATTTATATATGACCAAATAAAATAGTTACTTTAATTTAACAATAAATTATATATTTAGTTGTCATATTTAACTTACAACCCCAGCCTTGGTGTTCAATTATTCTAATCAGCTTGTCCAAAAACAATTATGAAAGTGTATTCATTGATACGATACTTATAAGTTTTAACAATAAAGTACGATTATTATTAATGAAGTAATGATGCTATTGTAATTCATCAATTATTATGCAGGTTAAATTTAATTTAAAAACTGTAGATTCAATTTTATTTACTTACTAAGCTACAATCAGAAGTGGTTTGTATATTGATTCGACAGGATTTGGTTTGTGTACTGAATAAGTATATACTGAACTTACCATAACTAATATGTTTATAGTATTGAATTAATTGTTGTTATAATCAATCACCATAAATATTAATTTTTTTATTTTCGGACATATCCATTAATTATGATACAGTAATGCATTATTTTAGGTTAATAAAATTTTAATAAAATAGAATAGGAAGATAATAGTGTGTTTTAAGTAATAAATAATGGACATCAAGTTAAATAAATTTATGTATAAGTAATACATAATGGAGTCAATTAAATTTTATACGCCTTATACCGAAGGTGCCGCAGCCGACTTCTTTGAAGGAGTTTCGGCCTATCACTCTCTGTAATGTTCTTTATAAAGTCCTCACTAAGCTCTTAGTCCAACGGATACGCCCCCTCCTTCAAAGTTGCATATCTTTCCACCAAAATGCTTTCCTGCCGGGGCGTGGCTCAGTTGATAATGCAGTTACTCTACAAGAAATGATCAGTCATCTGGGCGGCTCCCGGGGTCGGATACAAGGGATTATTTTGAAGATAGATATTGCGAAGGCTTATGACAACGTTCATTGGGATTTCCTAGAGAAGTGCCTACATGAATTAAATCTGCCGGAGGCTTTTATTAATCTTTTGATGTATTGTGTTTCGTCTCCGACTTACTCAGTCCTTTGGAATGGAGAGGCTCTCGATGAATTCACTCCTGGGAAGGGCTTGCGCCAAGGGGATCCGATTTCACCCTATCTGTTTCTTATCGTTATGGAGAAGCTTTCGGTGATGATTACGGATCTCGTGAATAAGGGGAGATGGCTGCCTATCAAGCTTAATCCTTCCGGTATCGGGATATCTCACTTATTGTTTGCGGATGACTTGATTTTGTGCTCGATGAATAATAGGGAGAGTGTGCAACTAATCTCACAAACCCTCAAGCATTTCGGGAGGGCTTCTGGTATGGTCCTCAATCCTGCTAAGTCATCCATTTTCATCCCTCAGGCGGTATCAGCTCCGGACAGGACTTGGATTTCTTCCATCTTGGCTATGCCTGTGGTCGAACAATTTGATCAGTACCTCGGGTTTCGTATGCTCATGGGGCGAAGGAAGATTAATGACTTCACCTTTCTTCTTGATAAACTGGACTCGCGATTGGAGGGGTGGGCTCCGAAGTTGCTTAACAAGGCCGGGAGACTCACTCTTTGTCGCTCGGTTATGGCAGCAATCCCGACGTATTTCATGCAGCTTCATTGGTTTCCAGAGGCTGTGTGCTCGGCCATTGATCGTAGAATCAATAGATTCCTATGGAAGGATAAGGATGGGAAGGGGTTACACTTGGTTAGTTGGGAGAAGGTTGCCTCGTCTAAGAGATGTGGTGGGCTTGGTATCCGTCGCTCCCGCCTCATGAACATAGCTATGTTGGGGAAACTTCTTTGGGGGATTATTCATGATCATGGAAAGACCTGGGTGCAGCTTGTTAGAGGGGAGTTGTCGGCCACGAGCCTGCTTCTTAATCCTCCTCTCCCTGGCCGATCGAATGTCCTGAACATTATCCACAAAATTGCTCCTTTGCTTCGCAGCAACTTCTCTCTTCGCATTGGCAGTGGCTCGGTTTCTTTGTGGTTTTCCTCTTGGTGGAAGGGGACTCAGCTTGGCCCTCGGGTCCCTTATGTCGCGGTGCAGGACATGGAACTTAAAGTTAAAGACGTCATTGTTGATGGGCAGTGGAAATGGGATCATATCTACACATTAATGCCGCAGGACATCCTCCAAGAGTTTAGTGAAGCTCCTCCTCCACCTTTGCATCACGCCACACCTGATACGTGGATATGGAGAGGCTCTTCGACTGGAATCTATTCGGTTAAATCCGCATATCACTTCCTTGCCAATGATGGTTCTGATGAGACAGATTGGAGCTGGATTTGGGGAGCTGCCACTCCGGAAAAAATCTGCTTTTTGATGTGGCTTCTTTCTCACAATTCGCTTCCAGTGAATGCTATTCGTCATAAGCGATCCCTAGCCGCCTCTCCGCTGTGTATTCTGTGTGGGACGGATGCAGAAACTTGGTGCCATTGTCTGTTCTATTGTAACTGGGCTCGCCATATTTGGAGGAGTATTCGGATCGCTATTCCAGAAGACTGTGCGGAGATCCCCAAGGAGAACATCCGGGGTTTTCTCCATGGGATGGTTTGCCATTATGGTCCTCTTTTTGTGGCTACTTTGTGGATTCTTTGGCTTGAAAGAAATGCTCGTGTGTTCAAGGGCACTCAACGCTCCCGATGGCTTCTCCTACGTGACATCCGTCGAATGGTAGAAGATATGGATCGGAGCAGGAATACTCGTGGAGATACTCATAGGGAGATGAGGCTTGTGAATTGGAATATGAGAGGCGCCACAGGGACTATCTTGCACGTTGACGGAAGCTCCTTCGGAAACCCGGGGCGCTCGGGTTTTGGTTTTGTTGTTAGAGATGAGTCGGGCCTTTGGAAAGGTGGAGGGAGTGGTTTTCTTGGCCACCATAACAATTCTTATGCTGAACTCTTCGCACTAGCTGAAGGGCTTCAATTTGTGGCAAATTCTGGAGTTCGTCATGTGCATTGCTACACAGACTCGCGGACGACCATTGCGGCTTTAGACGACACCAACCCTTTTCACCCTCATGCTACGCTGCTGCACAGGATTCGGGATATTCGGGCCTCCTTTGATGTTTGCTCTATTTTCCATGTCCTCCGGGAAGGAAACAAAGTGGCGGATGGGATGGCGAAACATGGTGCTTCGAGTGAGGAATTTTACACCACTTGGGCGTTCCCTCCGGACTTCGTGAGTGGGGATTTGGCGGCGGATTCTTCCGGCGCATGGTTCCCCAGGCTTTGATCTAGTTTATTTTCATTCCTTCTCGTTTTGGTTTTTTCTTTTTCTTTTGTATGTTTTTTCTCTGGCTTCGGCTCTTCCCAAAAAAATTAAATTTTAGTTACTTAAAAGTTGTTTATAAATAAAAACTAGCACATATTTATGATCAAATCAGCAAATATATATGTAAAGACTAGGACATACATCAATAAAACAACTTATTCATTTAAATAAAATCATCACAATTTATTCATTTAAATACAACTATCACATGCATAATATAAAACAACCACACATACCATATAAACTCATCACACATATGCAAATAGTTTAGCACATACCTCAACAAAAAATTCACACACATTAAATAAAATCAACTCATTCATTTAAATAAAACGATCACATGTATAATATAAAATAAACACACAAATCATATAAACCTAGCACTAGCATATATACCCGTGACACAAACATATATGCATGGCAAGTATCAATGACTTTAGTGGTGAAGTTTAAATTTTATGGCATGTATAAATCCCTCATTAATTTAATTTTTTAATATTGTTAACTGTATCTTAATTCCCATAAATATCCTTGATCCAAAAATAGTAATGTTTGCTTTTTATTTTTCCCTAGCACATACTATTCTATTCATTAGCACATTCAGTGCAAGCTGAATTTTAATGATTCAGCTTCCTAACCTATCCCGATTCGACATATGTATAAATGATGAATTATTACTTATATATAAGTACTGAATTATCTTTAAATGTACTGAATAAATATTTTAAACATTAATTAATAACGCAGTAAATGTAAATTTAGTACTTTTGAATAACAATTCAACACACTAATGTGGCAATTAGATGCGCACTTCCTTTTTCACATGATTATTTAATACAAAAATCACACATACTAAATTTGTGCATAAACTTTATAAATCGAAACGTGTATCAGTGTATGTATGATGAAACAAACTGTAATGATAAACCGGTAGAAACCCTCTTCTCGATTGTTCACACTTCCTCGCAAAGGCACCACGTGTCGCAATCCCATTGGGCCAGGTGCAGCCAACCCCTCAATTGGTCCCCGGCCCATCCATTTCCCGCCACGTAGTGAGTGAGTTCCCGTTAAAGCAACCTTCAACTCAACTCACCAGTTCCCAACTAATTTGGACAACATACGTAGCCCTACTCTCTCTACCTTTGTCCGAATCCCACATTTATTCCCTTTTTCATTTGCCTAATACTAACTCTCCACATATATATATAAATATGGACACTAGTACACCAATTATCCCCCAATCACAATTTTGTTCCAACTTCCCCCCAAATACTCACTTACAATAATATGCCTATGGAGTGGACTAGAGGCCATACCATAGGACATGGAGCCACCGCCGCCGTCTCTATTGCCGTCTCCGGATTTTCCTCCGACGTCTTCGCGGTGAAGTCCACGGAGCTGTCGCGATCGGAGCCCCTGCAACGGGAGCATAAAATTCATTCGAATCTGAATTCGCCCTATGTGATTGGGTACAGGGGTTGCGAAGTTAGCTTGGAGAATAATGTTTCAATTTTCAATCTTGTCCTCGAGTATGCCCCCGGCGGCACGGTCTCCGACGACGTCCGGAGGCGCGGCGGACATCTTGATGAAGTGACGGCCCGGCATTACACGTGTCAGATTGTTAAGGGATTGGAGTATTTGCATTCCAGGGGAATTGTGCATTGCGACATTAAGGGGAGCAATTTATTGCTGTGCCGAGGGGGGGGCGGTGAAGATCGCTGATTTCGGCTGCGCCAAGGCGGCGGGGTCGGCGGAGGCAGCGATCGGCGGCACGCCGATGTACATGGCGCCGGAAGTGGTGAGAGGGGAGGAACAGGGGTTTCCGGCGGATATTTGGGCTTTGGCTTGCACCGTGATCGAAATGTCGGCGGGGCGGCCGCCGTGGCCGAATGCGACAACCACCGTCCGCCGGATAGCGTACTCCGGCGAGTCGCCGGAGATTCCCGGAAGCTTGTCGGATTGCGCTAGAGATTTTTTGAGTAAATGTTTGAGAATCGATCCCAAGGAAAGATGGACGGCGAAACAGCTCCTCCGGCATCCTTTTCTTGAGGAATTCGAGATTCCGACGGGATCTCCGACGAGTGTTCTTGATGGAGGAGTATGGAGCAGTGCCGGGGATCATGAATCTTCCCGGGATTCCGTCCGGATGGATTTTGAAGATTCAGATTCCTCTGAATCTGCGAAGCAGAGGATTAAAGAACTGCGGGTAAAATCCGGGAAGGAGAATTGGGAAAGTGGAGAAAGATGGATAACTGTTAGGGACAGTGAAAAAATTGTGAATATTTGTGGTAAATTTAGGGGACAGAAAAGTAATTGGGATTGGGATAAATAATTTTCAATTTTCATTTTTTGTGAATATTCTTTATTAATTCATTGATATTTTGTACAGTTCACTTTTCTAATCGGATAGTGATGTGAAGTACCCTGGAGTTATATTACCAATTTATCAATTTTGTTTGGATCACTAAAACAGAAAATTTTTATAGTGCATGTTGAGGGTAACAATTATTAGCATCAAGAAAACATATATTGAGTTTTAATAAATTTGACGAGGGAACATTTACCCATTTGGTATGTTGAGTTTTTGAAGAACATGTTATAGATATGCTTTTAGAAACATGTCATTTAGGCATTCCCTGTTTCACCCTAAATGACTATTTCCTTGTCAAAGATCCAACTAAATTGAAGCTTCTGTGGCTTCTTAGCTCTGTTTTCGTCTCGTTCCATCAATGATCTCAGCTTCGGCGGCAGCGAACAAACGAACTCTTGTTCGGACCTTCCATCTGCATTCAATCCCTCGAGCTTCTCCAGACCCCATCGCTGTATCGCGAACTCCAAATTATCCACGTAATCATTAGCCGAGAAGACCTTAAGCCGCTGCGCCACATACGCGAAATGCTTGAAAAGTTGAGGGTCGCGCCCGTCTGTCATGTTGTGTGCCGGCATTGTGATTCTCTTCCTAATCATGTTCCCTATTGCTAGCATCGTCTCATTCGTGTCGACTTCCAGCAACTTCTCGACTACCTTAAGGTACATATTCTCGTGGCGTTTCTCATCCGCCGCGATGCTGCCACATATGTTTGCAAGAATCGGATCGCCGTGTTCCTTCGCGAGCCGGGCCGTGTTGCCGTGGGATATGAACGTGGCTCGTTCTTGAAATGATGCATACACGCACCCTAAATAAGGGTTCGTTTCCACACCAATATTCTGCAAATATATAGGTTATTCGAAATATATGTCGTGATATTAGGACTTTCGTATTTCCTAAGGTTGAAAGGGAAAAACATGAAATTTCGATTAATGGACAGGATGGACCATGGATTGGACAAGAAGCTTGCCTTAACACACTTACGGTATCAGTTTGCTTTTGCTTTAAGAAATTGAACTGGATATATAAAAGTTATTTTATCTAGTGTCAAACTTCTCATGCTATATTTTGGATTGGATCATAACTATTTTTCAACTGTAGAGTGATTTATCAGCTTGGTTTTATTTGGATTAATAACTATTATAAGAAATAGAATTTCAAAAAGCCATAGTTACTTTCATTGTCTCACTACACCCTAAACAAACACTAGACCACATTTGATTAAATTTGTATGAGTCCATCAAATTTTCATTATTTAATATAAGTAAACGACATCGTTAAATTGACAATATATCAATTTTCATCTAATTTAGAATTAATTTAATTAGCAAAAATAAAATTGTAAAACCACAGCGCTAACCACGAATCAACTATTGCTACTATCTAACATCGTCACTATAAGAATTTTTTGTTTCAGCGACTTGAACTTTTTTATTTTTTTTGAAAATTCTAAAATTCGAACACTAAAAAGGTTATAGACCAAATTTTTGACTAAAATTCATTAGCCCGAATTCAAAATTTTTCTTTTTGGTAGTGAGTAAAGATTAACACCACATTCAATTTAAATTTTCCATGGGTGCAGCTCACCTTGTCTACTTAACTACTAAAAAAACTGCTACTCTTTACGTGTAAAGAAATCAGTTACTACTACAATATCGATCCTAGATACACCTATCAATTTTAGTATTCGAGTCCTAGAACAAAATTCAAGTACTCTTGGGTGTTGTGTAAATTGATCTCATAAAATTTTAACAATTGCCAAAAGGTCATTTAATTTGTTAGGTCATTGATCATCTGCAATTATGTAAATGCAACTTTATGAATAAAAATGGATTGAATTTAGTACAAGTTACCATTCCAGATCGAATCAGATATTGCACAGTCCTTTCGACCATGGGCATGTTCACCCTGCCGGAAAGATAAAGGTATGTCTTGAGCAGATCTCCATGGCGATTTTCCTCAGCACTCCAGGCACGAATCCATTGGATCCATGGCCTTTGGTCGTTGTAGGTGTCGTCCCGTGTCACGTCGGTTAACTCCAATGAACTTTGATAAGTAGGAAGCCCTTCCTCGGTGATCATATCTCCAACCAGCACTATGAAGTGCTCATCCGGGACGTCCACCGTGTACTTACGTAGCTCCCGGATTTGATCCATGAATTCGCTCTCGGGCAGGGTTGGATCCGGGAGAAACTCGCTCGGCTGCCAACTTTTGTCGACGGGTTTGTTGTGTGGAAGTATTGTTTGGGCGATCCATGGTTCAATTGACCTGACAATTTCGACTTTTTCAGGGGGTATTGAATGGGAGATTTTATGGCGTTGCATGGAGGGAAACGACGATGGTTTGCCGATGGCTGCGGAGATTTGTCGTTGCCGCCGGGAAGTGGTGGCTCCGCCGCGGCTCATCCACACAAGAGGGGTGGTAGGGGTTGTGGGGAAGGGTGGTGTTAGGACTTCCATGGTAATTAAGGTGCACCCTGTCTCTTTATATTTTTAGATCCCTCTACATGTCATTATATACTTCTTTTTATTACTGTAAGAAGGTTTGAATTCAATTGACAATTGAGCATGCGTATGGACTAGGTAGAAGTAATGCAGAAAGTTTTAAGTATAATCACTTTCTAATACTACAAAAATTATCTCAATGTTTTTTGTGACGTATTTTTTGGATAATTTCGGATATCCCTAGGTCTTGTTGAGTGATTGGGTGAGCATTGAAGGGTTGGGTGATCGGGTGGCCATTGAAGGGTTGACTCTTAAGGTTTGAACACAAGACGTTTACTTAAGTTGTCAGAGTCTCATTTCACTCAAGTCAACTGTGTTTTTTTTTTTTAATCTTTTTTTACGCATTTTTTTTGGTGAATAACCGGGTATCCCCAGGCCACATTAGACCCAAGACTAATCTCCCAATGATCTGCATGGGCAATTAAGGGCGTCTCTCCCGAAGCAGTTTTTTTGCATACTCAAGGCTCGACCTGAAACCTTGCTTAAGCGACTAGAGTCTCAATCCACTTAATCCAACTGCTGTTGGTGACGCATTTGATTTCTTTACACATCTTTCTAACGGGGCGTTTGGTTCGGGGTATCTGAGATTCCCACTGGGAATCTTAGGTAGGGAATGCAACGTGCCCATGTTTGGTTCGGGGCATGTTTCATGTGGGAATCTCACATTCCCACCGAGGTGGGAATGTTGGGTGTTTTAGGTGGGAATCACATTCCCACCTGGAAGGCAGGTAATCTTAGATTACCACCTCCACTTTACCTACTTTTATATTAATTTGACTTTTATACCATCACTTTTTATACTTATTTTATTTTATAAATTTAGATATTTGTATTCTAAAAAATAATAAATATATGAAATTTAATTTTAAAAAATAAATTGGAAAATTTTAAATTATTTAAACATATTTTTTTAAATATGACGGTCCCAGATAATACTGAAATCTTGTGTTAAGCGCGTTGTCGAGCGGTAGTCAGAACTACGTTATAACGAGTGGTGTGTGCACAGAGTGTTCAACGGAAATCGTAAAACAAGAACAAGAGATTTGGTGACCCAGTTCGATCCAACGGATCTACGTCTGGGGGATTCCAATCCAGGCGACTTATACTAATACTCAAGAAAGACCTAGACTTAAAAGACTCAAAAACAACCAATTCAAACTCTAATGCAACACTTCCCTGTTTGCAGACAGACTGCAGTTGTGATTCCTCCACAGCTCAGTCTCCGGACGATCCTGTCCAATTTGAATTCTCCGGTTGTTCAGGCTTCAAGAACCATGGCATCTCGGCATAGAAGTCCTCCTGAATTCATCTCCTTCAAACATCGAGCGCTTCCGCAAAGCCTCTTCAATCGGGTGTCGAAGAAAGATTTTCTCAACAAATAAATCTTGTTGAATCAATGTAGTGCAGACCTTGTGAGTATGGAATGATCTTCAATTTGCAGAAAAAAACACAAGGATTTTCCTAACTCTCTCAAAGAATAGAACAATCAAGTCTTGGAGAGAATAACCGACTCAAGTGTGTGTAAAAATGTGTAATGTGTGTAAAATACAACTCAATAATTGGAACTCTTAATTGTAGAGGATCTAACAGAGGTATATATACTCAGAGAAACGAATTAGATCCGTCTGGGTCAGTTAAAACGCGCACACAAAGAGATAACTGCCGCACATGTCTGTCAGTAACTGTCAGTAACTGCTCGCGTAGTTCCGTTCGTAGTTCTGTCGTAGTTTCAACAACCATAAAACTACATCATCTGCACAGAGAGAAATGTTATGGCAATAACAATCTCCCCCACAATTTGTGAAGATGATAATTCCATCACCAAATGGTGTTGAAACTATCTAAGTCCAAAGAGTATAAGAGATCATATCATAGCAAAACAATATGATTCACAAGTAGGATGTTACAGAATAATCAAAACGAATCAAAAACAACATCCATCAAGCATTCAGATCATAATCACAGTGCAGATAGAATCATCAGAGCAAATAAAAACTAAGTAGTTCAGCTAGTTCAACAGTCATCAGAATTACCTAACAACTATTACAGACCAATAATAGTTCAAATCAAAAGTAATTCAGTTCAGAAATTATCCAATCAGAACAATCACAAATATTATCAACAAGTTAACCACAGTTTAGAAATTCGTTACCAAACTGTCTCAACCATCAAGTAATGATAGCCATCAACACCAAATCTCCCCCATGATGGAAGAATCATCAAACTCATAGGTGTCTCTCGTAGAAATAACGTAATATCTTCTTAAAAACAAGCAACCAAAAATTCATTAGCTAAAAAATATATCAATGAAAAAGAAAATCTGTTTACCCATTGATACTGTAGTCTGTGAGTAATGATAACACTTCAGTAACAGCTTCATCACAACTACATATCTTTATCTCAAGCTCAAGTGGTTCAATCTTTGTGCTGGGTTGATCCAATACCTTCCCTTTCTGACTCTGAAATCATAAGTCCGAAATTCTCTTTAGTTGATATGGCTTGTTTTCTTCTGTGGTCTCAACATCTTTCAGTGGCATATATTTCTTCTTTGGAATCCATACTCTTTGTACTCTGATCCTTTTTCGAAGTTCCTGTGAGGGCCAAACAACAGTTCGACCATTCATTAAGTCTCTTACTATTCTGATACATGTGTTAGCAGAATGTCCAGGTAGTTGACAATAACTGCAGTCCTGCCTTCGTCTGGGCGATGTTGTAACATCAACTTTGTCAGTCTCCTTGTATTGCGAAGTCAAGTATCCTCCACTTACAAACATGGTATTGCTTGGAGTTGATTTCTTCATATAACCTATACCTGTTTGATCTCCAACACGTTTTCCAGAAGTTAGAATTTCATCAAGAGCACTTTTACCTTTTACTACCTTTTGAAGTTCGTCGTTCTTGAGTTTCAAATCATCTAACTCCTTTTGCGAATCAGAATTTTGGGCTTTAAGCTTATCATTCTGCCTCTTCAAAGAATCTACTTCATTCTGTATTACTTCATTCTTCTCGACTTCTTCATCATAGGAAATTCCGACGTCCGCAAGTTGTCCCAACAACTTCTTATTTTCCCGAACAGCAGCTTCAAATTCTTCTTTAAGCTCATTGTAGTCAGCAAGTAGTTGATCATACTCATCATCACTGTCACCTGAATCAGAAGCATCTTTATTAGGTGAAAAACATATTGATTTGATTATACCTTCCAATGTAGTGGGGCTTGAATCTCTCAACGTAAATGCAACAACTTCTTCTGTGTCACTGATCTGATCAGAAGTTTCATCGTCATCTTGATCACTGAGGGTTGCTTGCAATGCTTTCTTTGCCTTCATTTCTTTCCTTTTGGCCGTGGCACATTCAGATTTAAAGTGTCCCGTTCCTCCACATTCATGGCATATCACAGAAGTGAATTTATCAGGCTTCTCATGGTTTTTCCCTTTTCGATTTGATCGATCACTTTTACTGCTGCCTTTTCTTTTAGAATCTCTGCGGGGTGGTCTGTCGGTCGTCTGAACCTCATCAGAATTGCGATCTTGAGTCTTTCTTTTGTTCCTTCTTTCTTGAAGCATTCTGATCAATTTCTTCATTAGGTGGACTACCTCATCTTCAGAACTGTCTCCAGAATCCTTATCAAACTTTCTGCTCATCTTACCAAGATTTCTTCAGATCGCCTCTAGTACGTCAGAGAGCAGGCTCTAATACCAATTGACGGTCCCAGATAATACTGAAATCTTGTGTTAAGCGCGTTGTCGAGCGGTAGTCAGAACTACGTTATAACGAGTGGTGTGTGCACAGAGTGTTCGGCGGAAATCGTAAAACAAGAACAAGAGATTTGGTGACCCAGTTCGATCCAACGGATCTACGTCTGGGGGATTCTAATCCAGGCGACTTATACTAATACTCAAGAAAGACCTAGACTTAAAAGACTCAAAAACTACCAATTCAAACTCTAATGCAACACTTCCCTGTTTGCAGACAGACTGCAGTTGTGATTCCTCCACAGCTCAGTCTCCGGACGATCCTGTCCAATTTGAATTCTCCGGTTGTTCAGGCTTCAAGAACCATGGCATCTCGGCATAGAAATCCTCCTGAATTCATCTCCTTCAAACATCGAGCGCTTCCGCAAAACCTCTTCAATCGGGTGTCGAAGAAAGATTTTCTCAACAAATAAATCTTGTTGAATCAATGTAGTGCAGACCTTGTGAGTATGGAATGATCTTCAATTTGCAGAAAAAAACACAAGGATTTTCCTAACTCTCTCAAAGAATAGAACAATCAAGTCTTGGAGAGAATAACCGACTCAAGTGTGTGTAAAAATGTGTAATGTGTGTAAAATACAACTCAATAATTGGAACTCTTAATTGTAGAGGATCTAACAGAGGTATATATACTCAGAGAAACGAATTAGATCCGTCTGGGTCAGTTAAAACGCGCACACAGAGAGATAACTGCCGCACATGTCTGTCAGTAACTGTCAGTAACTGCTCGCGTAGTTCCGTTCGTAGTTCTGTCGTAGTTTCAACAACCATAAAACTACATCATCTGCACAGAGAGAAATGTTATGGCAATAACAAAATATATATATTCTCATATTTTAATATATTTTTTTATATATATTCTCATATTTTAATATATTCTCATATTAAATAAGTAACTATCACACGATAAATTACATATAAAGAATTTTCAATATTTTAAAAAATAAATTGGCTTAAATATTTTTATTGTGTAGTAAAATGACATATTTATAACATTCGTTCAATTGAAATTCAGGGACATTATGGTAAATTAATTAGAATTAGAAATCTGAGATTCCCAATCTAACCAAACGCAATAATCTTAAAACATCAAAAAATAAGATTCCCAGCAATCTCATATCCCCAGTAATCTTACATTCCTAGCAATTACATTTCCACTGGTAATCTATGATCCCTCCAACCAAACGCACCGTAACGATTTTGTGTGTGGTAATAATAAAAAAAATTGTAGTAGTTAAGGAAATTCATTGTTCACGCATGTGTTAACTTAGGTAAGAAATTACAAGAACTATACTCTTCGTCCCATTTAACACATTTCATCTCTATATAGAGTTCATTTCATTTATTTAATCTATCTATCTATACTATAATAAATCCTGAAATTATATTTTTATTGTGTTGACTATATTGCCCTTTTAAGTTATAATTAATCTCTTTAAAAATTATATAATGTGGGTTCAAACAGTAATTTTACCTCAAAGATTTGCGTATCTATCATAAAGATATATATCAAATGTCTAGTAAGTAAAATCACTTCATCCTAAAATTTAATGACAGTAGGATGCAATCTATTGATCTCCACCTAAATCCTGCAACCATATTTTATTATGCTGCCTATAATTAATCTATTTTAAATAATCTCTTGTATAAGAATTATATATTATGAGCTCAAACAATAATTTTATCTTAAATATATGAATATCTATCATAAAGATATATATCAAAGTAAAATCTATACTATTTTCACTAAAAATATTTAGGAGTACTAAGATTTAACTTTTTATTGGAAAGAATTGATTTCGAAAAACTACATAATATAGAAAAAAGTACTTCATCAGTAAGAAAATTTCAATATACTATTTTATGTACATAAAAAATTAATATCATGATAATTTATCTTTTATATATTTTTATTAGCCATTAATCTACATATATATTATAAGTATATCATTAATATTGATATCATATCATGTAATATTTCAATAATTAAATTATTATAAACAATCAACATAATTTTTGCGCTTTCCTAGCCTTCATTGGGGATGTTTAGGAGTCAGCGGATCCGTTAGCAGATAGCAGATTCGGAGAGAGAACTGTGAGACAATATGTTCTTCCAATATGCTATATGCAGGTCAATATGTTGTCATCCAAACAGCCCCATTGGCTGTTTCGCAAAAAAAAAACATAATTTTTGCGGGTGATTAAGAGTGGGTTACAAAGTTTAACATATTTGATCATTTTAATTATACATAAAATATTTATAATTAGGAGGGGTGGTAATCTTAATGAATTATTTTTTCTATTGATATATATTTTCTTTGCCATAAAATTTGAATTTATGCTTTGGTATGTATTATAAAAAAATTGAAAAATTTATTTCTTCTGTCATTTTGAAAAAGAAAACGATAAGAGAAATTATATTTTATATAAAAAAAGATTCATAGATATACTAAAATAATATCATCTATTAATTTAAATTAATTGAGTTAATATTAGTTTGTACACAGAGCCCGTGCGTGGATCGCGGGAGAAAAATATAGTGGTTAATAATATCTCAAAATATGAAAACTAAAAATTAAAAAATATATATTTTATAAATATGTGATTTGACGATTTTAACCAGACTCGTGTCGACTATATTTTTTTAATTATATACTTACGATAAATTAAGTCAAATTTGAACAATCAACAAAATCAAAAAGCCAAAAGTACCATCTTAACTGGGACGGATGTAGATTGTGTTGTTTTCATTCCTTTGTACGTTATTCTCATATTGAATACTGCCGAGTATTTTCTAATTCCAAAATATTATTGATTTCAATTTCAACATCTATTTCGTAAACTTGTTTCGTGCTTGTTTCGTGCTCTTGTGAATGTAAATAATTGTTTTTGGAGAGATCTATCCACTAAGGTTACCTGTATCTTTAAAGATTAATAATTTTATGGAGTGTAAACAGTCAGTTGATGGAAATGCAAGGATGGATACAGATTGAACAGATGTTCTAAACATATTTAACAACCTGCAGAACCAGCCTATTTTATAATCATATAGTACTACAACAACTTTTAAATGGGGGCAGTATGGACTATGGTATACCATATAGCTGTTTTATTCTATATTTATGACTTAAGAGAGAAAAGTGGTCACATGAAAGACTGAATAAACCACCAAATAGAACATTACTTATAACGTAAACACAAAATACATGAACCAACTGAATAAAGGGAGATTAATAGAGTTCGATGAATTAGCTTCTTAAATTATGATTCCTATATATATGTATCACACCAGAAGTATGATACTCAATATTAACCATTTTCACACTTTTTCTTTTCTTTTCTCTTTCCTTTTTTTTTTTCCCTTCTGTTTTTCTGTTTTTCGGTGTGTGTGAGACAGCTTAAAAAGGGCGAACAAAGAAAGGAAAAAAACAAGAAAATCAAACGGTAAAAAAAAACAAATAATAAAAAAAATAAAAAATTGCAAACAAAGTTAAAAATGCAACTCCTCAACATGGCAAGCACATCAAAGTCAGCTTGCAGGAGCAGAATTGCAGCGCTAGCTTTGTCACAATTGATAAATTCAGTACAGAAAATTTAAATGTACTACTTACTGAACTTAATTATTCATTATTAACCAGTGCTACATATATATACATTGCATCATAACATGATTACAGAAATTTTTCGTTTTAGCGATTTAAAAATTTAATTAAAAAATTTAATTATAGAAGTATTAAGTCTGATATTCTGTAACGAATAAGTTTTCTGACGGTCCCCTTATACTCAAGATTCATTTATGGTTGTTTACGCTGTATTCTAACTACGCGTTTGCGAAAGCAGTAAAAGAACACAAACAATTTGTTGACCCAGTTTGGTCTTTCGACCTACGTCTGGGGGATACCAATCCAGGTGACTCCACTAGACTGAAAATCAAGAACACAGACTCTATCAAAGTGCCTAACACAAGACCAACCTCAAACACTAGATGAACAAACCTAGTTGAGCAGACGTCGTTGGAACTCCCCCTCAACACGCCTGTGGGGAAAACACCCTAATTGCAATCTTCAAGGCACGATCTCAGTCTGTCATTCACCATGATCTCCATCTAATCCCTGAATTGCTCCAGATTCTTTTCAGTTGTAGATCGCTCAAATATCTTCAGATATCTTCGATGTAATCTCTTTCTTGATTCACGGTTCTTCACACAAAAATCTTCGACTCAAATCTTGAAGAACATTCAAAAGACTCTCTCTCTAACTTTTTGTAATCTAAAGAATGAAAAATACTTCTAAGTGTAAAACTCTGACTAGATTACAGACTCTGCAACTTAAATAGTAAAATACAAATAAGTGTCAGCAGAGTTAATGTCGTCGTCAACCAGATGTGCCAACACCTGAGAAATCATCTCAATGAAAAGTACAAGGTTAAGTTGTCAAAGTAATGTACTAACAATCTCCCCCACATTTCATGGAGATGATGATCCATCAAACAAGGTGTCTATCAAAAATATCAATAATGCAAGCATTAATCAAATAAGAACATGATAGTCAAGCACATCAAACAATATAGCAAAATAGCATCAATGAAAAACATCAAACATCAAAGATGATAATTCAGAGAGTCCATAGTCCATATCACAGTCATAGTCCATCACAATCCATCATCCAAAAACAAACAAAAACACAATCATCATCAAAACACAGTGTCATCAGCAGCAAGTTTTAACATCCATCAGACAATACCAAAAACCATAAAGAGTTTCAGTCAGAAATTGTTACCCAAATGTACCAACAACCTTACCAACACCAGCAACACCAGCATAGACACACCCAGCAGCTTGTTCTCCCCCTTGATGGATCAAACAACTCCATCAGAAGAATCCTCTTCTTCATCTGCAAAGGGGTTTTGGTCCTCAGAACGAGCTCCACTTGAAGAAGCCTTGCGGGTAGGTGATAGTGAGCCTGGCAACATGCTCACAATCTGAGCAATTCTCCGCTTGGTGGCTATGGCTTCCTGACTAATCTTAGTCTGTTTGTCACTTAGAGCAAGCAACTCAGACTTGATTTGCAATATGAGATCAGCTCCAGATGGGAGTGGTCCTTCCTTGAAGTCGTTGTGCTTATCTCGAAGGTCAGCAGAAGGTGAATGCACATTAATCTTGATCAGATCATCCTTCTTTGTCTTTATGCCATTTTGGTGCAGCAACAGTGTGATAAGACCGGGGTATGGTAAACTAGCAGACTTCGTAATCAAATCACGAGTATAACCTAGCATTCTTTTCAAAACAAGTAGACCAAAATTCATCAGTTCTATACCAGAATCAATGCAGAAAAGAAGTTTACCCATCTCAAGAGAAAGTTGTGAGGCATTCGATGTCGGCAGAATGTTGGCACGACACAGATAGAACAAGCAGTGGAACTTCATAGTCATGTTTAAAACACTGCACTTGTTTCGGCCAAAGTCAAAAGCCCTCTCGTTTGAGATAGTGTAAGCTATATCAGCAGGGGTATGAGGTAAATACTCCAGTGGATCTCCAAGGTCGTCGTTTGGTGCAAGTTCTAACAACGCATTGATAACTCCAGGGGTTAGATCAATAAACATGCCTCTAATGTACATCTTACCGAACCAAGGAGAATTCTTGTTCAAGATCTCAGGGTGGAGGTTGGCGTAGAACTCCCTGAACAAAGTGGGAGAGTAGGCTTTAAAGACTCGAGCCGACTTCAGCAAATGCCTTTTATTCAAGGAATTCGTCGAACCCAATTTCAGTGTAAGTGGCATGAACAAATGTCTTCTCTGGAATAAATTTTCTGTTCACAAGGTCCTTTGTTTCGAACAACATCATCTCCTTGTTGAAGTAGGTCATATTGAATGGCTTTTGAGAATGCAAATCTCTCTGTGTCTGTTCTGGTGTCCTGCGCGTTCTAGGTCGTTTAGCCGGTGTGCCAACATCGCTGGTCAAAGTGCTGTGCTTCTTTTTCTGGGTAGATCTGGTGGCCAGTCGTCGGACCTCTGTTTCAACTTCTGCTAGATCAGGAACCTCTGGTTCATCGTGCGGCAGAATGTGGTCTTCTTCTTCTTGAACATTTTCCGCTTCAGTTTCAGTCGGATTAGGAGGGTTTTCTGTAGCTTTTTCAGTGGATTCTCCCATAGGGTTTGAAGTAAGATCCTGAGGAGGATTTGAAACTGGACTACGAGAAGGTGTAGGAAACATAGTAATCAGGGGCTCAGCATTCTCAGCAAATTCTATAATTTGGTTTTCGACAGCTTCGGTGGAAGTTTGAGCAGTATTTTCAGCAGTGGCATTTGGCTCCTCACCAACATTTTCAGAAGGATTGAGGGTTTCAGAAGTGATTGGAGGTTCCATACTAGTTGGGGCTTGATCGGAAACTTTTTCGGGGTGATTTGTGGAGGAAGATGATGCCATAGCTGCAAACTTAAACTGGAAACTTAAGAATGCTAAAGTGAAAACACAAACTATCGGATATAAAGAGTGAAAACGAAGATGAAGAGGCAAGAGAGATGACGGTTTTCCCTTTGACGTGCGACATGAGTGATGGTGTCAGTTGACAGTCATCATTACTGTAGGACGACGGTTTCTCCAAACTTTATCCAGAAAATTCTTTGGGCCTGAAAATCTTATGGGCTAGATCAAGTGTAAATATGTAAAATAAACAAAAACATTGATCAAATTTAACTAGAGTGACAAAGGCCCATAATAGATCTAAGCGATTCAAACCTTTCACCGTCGAGTGCTTTAGTAAGGATGTCAGCACGTTGTTCCAACATCGCAATATGTTCAATATTACACACATTCTCTTCAACCAAGTCTCTTATGAAATGATACCTAATATCAATGTGTTTGCTGCGACTATGTAGAACAGTGTTCTTTGAAATGTTAATAGCACTTGTATTGTCGCAATAAACCTTGAAATCATCCTTCTTAATTCCATAATCACTCAAAACTTGTTTCATCCACATCAACTGTGAGCAGCAGCAAGTTACAGCTATATACTCTGCTTCCGCTGTTGAAAGTGCAACTATATTCTTCTTCCTAGAAAACCAACATACAAGGTTGTTCCCAAGATAGAAGCAGCCTCCTGTCGTCGATCGTCTGTCGTCACAACAACCAGCCCAGTCTGAATCTGTGTACTCTATCAAGTCCAAACTTGATCTTTTAGAAAACCAGATTCCTAATCCAAGAGTTCCTTTCACATATCTCATGATACGTTTAACAACTTTCAAATGCACTTCCTTAGGATTTGCTTGAAATCTAGCACAAACTCCCGTGCTAAAAGATATTTCGGGTCTAGTGGTTGTTCAGTAAAGTAGACTGCCGATCATGCTCTATATAATTTCTGATCCACACTTGCTCCTTGCATCTTTTGAGAGTTTCTGTTGTTGACCTTGTGAAGTCCTAGCAACCCTGCTATCTTCCAACTTGAATCTCTTTAGCATATTTCGTGCATACTTCTCCTGACTAAGAAATATTCCATCTTTCATTTGCTTCACTTGTAGTCCTAGGAAGTAGGTTAACTCTCCCATAATGCTAATTTCAAACTCTGATTGCATAGCTTTAACAAAGTTGTTTCTGAGATGTTCTGACGTCGCACCAAAAATAATGTCATCAACATATACCTGTGCGATTATGAAGTGGTTGTTCTCATGCTTTATAAACATCGTCTTATCAGCTTCTCCTCTCTTATAACCATTGCAAATCAGAAATGATGACAATCGATCATACCAAGCTCTAGGAGCTTGCTTAAGTCCATAAAGTGCACCCTTCACTCGATAGACATGATTTGGTCTTGTTGGATCTTCAAAACCAGCAGGCTGTGCCACAAAAATCTCCTCTTTGATCTTCCCATTTAAGAAAGTTGTTTTGATATCCAATTGGTACAGCTTATAATCCATAGAGCAAGCAAAGGCTAATAAGATTCGAACAGCCTCCATTCTTGCAACAGGTGCAAAAGTTTCTCCATAATCCAAACCTTCTATCTGTGTGAAACCTTGAGCTACTAAGCGAGCTTTATTCCTTATAATATTTCCTTGCTCATCAGTCTTATTCCTAAAGACCCACTTAGTACCAATAACATTGATGTTCTGTGGTTGTTCTATCAACTCCCAAACATCATTCCTTTCAAACTGGATCAGCTCATCTTGCATGGCAGCTATCTAATATTCATCCTTGAGTGCTTCAGACACATTTTTAGGCTCCACTCTAGATATGAAACAATTTAATCCTGCTAATTCTCTGTAATTAATCTTCTTGCTTCTAGTCAGACGTTGAGCACTTGGATCACCAATAATATCTTGCGGTGAATGATGCTTTAGAGTCCTTGGACCTCTTCTCTTATCAGATACATCAACTTTAGAACTTATATCAGCATTTTCTGAATTTTCTTCAAGATCAGCTTCTTCATCATCATCAACTACTATTCCTTCAGACTGTTGTTGACTGGATGTACCAACATCAGGGTTGTCTGGGACAGTATCAACACTGGGAACTGTATCATCATCATTCCTTCTAGGTAAACCATACTTATCCTCAAATAGGACATTTACAGTTTCAGTAACCTTTCTGGATTGAATCAGATAAACTCGATAAGCTCTTGAGTTATTGGAGTAACCCAAAAACCAACATTCCTCAGCTCTAGCATCAAACTTCTTAATTTGCTCTCTATCCCTGTAGACAAAACATCTACATCCAAAAGTATGAAAATATTTAACAGTAGGAGTTTTACCATTCCAGATTTGATATGGAGTGTTGTTAGTGTGAGGTCTCAACAACACACGATTGATGATGTGACACGCAGTATGAATTGCTTCGGCCCAAAATGACTTCCCTAGGGTTCTAGAATGCAACATTGAACGACCCTTCTCCTGAAGTGTTCTATTCTTCCTTTCAGCAATCCCGTTCTGTTGTGGTGTCTTTGGTGCAGAGTACTCATGAAAAATTCCATGGTTGTTACAGAAAAGTTCAAACTCCTGGTTCTCAAACTCGCGTCCATGATCAGATCTAATTCTTTGAATTTTGGCTTGCTTTTCATTCATCAATTTCAGGCTTAGTTTTTCAAAGTGCTGGAATGCTTCATCTTTGCTCCTGAGAAAACATACCCAAGTGAATCTTGAAAAATCATCAACACAAACTAAAACATACCTTTTGCCATTTAGGCTTTCAGTTTCTGTTGGACCCATAAGTTCCATATGAATTAGTTCTAGGCAATGATTTGAAGTGATTCCATCAGTCTTCTTATGTTGAGCTCGGGTTTGCTTTCCTTTTGAACAATCCACACAAGTAAGGTCTTTGTTATTGTGTAGTTTAGGCAGACCTCTGACAGCAGCCGAACAACTCAGTTTATACATGGTTTGATAGTTGAGATGTCCAAGCCTTTTGTGCCATAAGTTTGTGAGATCATCCTTGCTTATAAGTGCTTGAGCTAGATTAGCATCCAAAGTATAGCAATTGTTCTTTGAATGTTTACCTGTCATGATATTATCTCTCCTGTAATCAAATACTTGACAAAAATGCTTATTAAAGATAACAAGAGAATCTTCATCACATAATTGACTAATTGAAATGAGATTAGTAGTAAGTCCTTCAACATGATAAACTCTAGAGAGTTTAGAAAGTTCACCATCCTTTACATTACCATAACCTGTGATTTTGCTTCTGGCACCATCACCAAAAACCACATCTCCACAATCTTTATCTGTAAAGTTATTTAGATTTTCCTTACTACCTGTCATATGCCTTGAACAACCTGAATCAAAATACCATTTTCTGGACCGTGGTTGTTGTTGTCATGATAGAACAACAAGACATTTACTCTCCTTTCTCTTAGGTACCCATTCCATTTGAATTCTGATCTTTTTCTTTAAATCTTCATGGGGCCAGACAACAGGGCGACCATTCATGAGATCACAAACAATTCTCATGCAGGTTTCAGCTGTGTGACCAGGTAAGTTACAATAGAGATAATCTCTGCATCGTTTAGGTGATGTAGGAACATCCTGTTGTGATAGTGAGCTTGATTCAGCATTTAGGTTTCCAGCACTAACAAATAGCCTTTTCCCAGTAGATGCTTGATGAAACATTTGACAATTTCCTACACGAGTATTTTATAAAATATCAAGTTCGAATTTATTAAATGAAAAGAGTTATGATTCATGGGAAAAGGGTTTAAGGATATATTCCACTTTTTATTGCTCATGTGGGCAACTTTAATTTCAAACGGCGTTGTGGAACTCCACGGCATGAAACTTTTGACAATTTCCTGCCATGAAGATCCTTGCCATGAAATTTTTGACAAGTTCCCACTATATGAGTATTTTCTGAAAATTAATCATCCTGGTTTTCAATTTTATTTAATGAAACCAATTTATGAAGATGAGTTGGGATTAGGGATATATTTATAGGTTGTCACGTTTTTATTTACTCGTGTTAAGAAACTGTGCCTCCGAAAGCGCACGGAGTCAAAAATTGCAGTAATTTATAGTAAGACCGGATCGTTCACTGGAGGATGTGCGATAGAAGCAGGTCCCACGTCGTTCTACTAGATTTTCCACTCATATTGCTCAAATCAGTTTTGAAGTTGGACTAACAACTACATGACTGAATTTTAATCTACATTATGAAAGCAGTTAAATAAGCTAAAGAACATGCTAATATTGAATCTAAAGAGCAGATGGAATAATTCCACAAAAATAATAAAAGCTGTAAATCTATGCTATATTAGCTTATGAAGCTGATTCAATAGTGATGACAGAAAGGACAGGGAGAAAAGAATAAAGATTGGACAAGTTTTAGATAGAACATAATTAAACTTCCATTTTTATACACAGATCTTTGTTTGGGATAACCCTGTCAGAAAGCTAATTCTCATGCTCTCAGTACCATGTTCCCTTTGACAGACAGGTACTTACAGTGTGAGTTTACATGTTCTTAAGACCACAAATTCTAAGATACCACAGATTCATAACTGCCCCGGCCAGGGCATGATATTTCATCTGTGGTGGTCAAGCAACACCTGACAAATCATTAGTTGAAATGCCAAGTACTGCTATCATTCCCCCATGTCACACCCAAAGTCTAAATTTAAATCTGAACTATCCCTTAACTCTCAGTCCTAGTAGCAGTTAGAATATCTAGTGACACATCCGAGTGACTTCTACGAAAGCATTTAAAAGAAAGCAGTAAAGAAAGCATTTTAAAATCCTATCACTCATAAGTTTCAAAAGCTTCGTACTGGTAGTAAAAGAAAGCCCCCAGTCGGGATGACCGGATGTGGATCAAGAATTCCTGGATCTCGGTGAACTGCTCGCAGTGTTCACGTCCTTCCGGGTGATTATGAGATACAAACTAATGAAACAGACTAATCGATTAGTTCGTTCCGGATGCACTCACTCAGGACTCAAAAGTAGGCTTTGGCAGAAGAGGATAGCAGTTGAAAGGAACTCAACCCTATCTTAGAAAATAACCAAGGCCTACGTATTGTTCCTCTAGTATTATCTATCACACTGTATTTGAATCCAAATGGATCCCATCTCGGTGTGATAGTTAAGACTAAATTCCCAACACATAGCAATTTCAAAAAATAATAAATGTGAAAACCATTCCCTAAACAGGTACTAGACTCTCAATAAGAACACAGACCTTTTCGGTCTAGAAGAGACCTAATCGCTGACTCTGCTTCTAATTTCCCAAAATTTAACCCTTGACAGAATATGAACTAGACATAACTGATGAATTTATCCCTTACTCAGATCCGGATTTTATAAATGAATTTTTGTTGGAAGTTTACTATGCGGTATCTGTTTTAAATCCAGACTTCTAATGTCCAAGGGAAGGATCCCAAAATATTATGGACCACAGTAACTACATAATAATATCATGCATAAGGATATATGGAAGTGTAAAATGAATCAACCCAAAATATAATGGTGGGTTTAGACAGAACGCATGACACAGATATGAGGTAGCTGTGAGACCAAAAGTGGTGGCGGAGTAATTAGGTGGAATGGAAACATCTGCTTTCCAACTTCCCAATTAATCGGATGGAGCTAATTTAAACAGCAGAAACCCTAAAATGGTAGTGTCGCTACCAGTTGGGCCCCTACTGTCTGCGAATTCATATAAAAGCCTACATGCTTCCTCTCAGTAATGCTTGTTCGCTAATATTGACAGATAATGGCTGACTCACATCACAGATTAGAATTTAGGTTTTGAAAATTAAGATAAAGAGAATAAAACTGTATTTGGACAATAATTAACCGAGTGGCTACTTCATTTCCCGGTGAAAGGACGGTTCGCCTGACCTCGTTAGTCATTATCCAAACCATGCAAAATAACAAACAGTAATTAATATACAGATTACGGGCTACTTCATTTCCCGGTGAAGGGACCGTTCACCGACATTATTCTGTAATATCTCTCACTGTTTATTCATACATCACGAAAAAGATAAGATAAAATAAAATAAAAATAAAGACAGTGCCTTGTATGAGAGACATTGGTTTCTCATGCAAGGTTATGGAATTAATCCATAATTAATGTCTTAAATAATCCTTCATACCATAATTAATTACAGTCCGGTTTATTTACTTAAGGCATTAAGGTTTTGTTTATAGAAAAATGTTTTAGGGAGAATTGAACAAAGATCCTTTAATCAAGGTAATTATCGATCTCAATTATTACCAATCCTGATCTTTAATTATTGACTTAAGGGTTCAATTAATTAATGAAGAAAATGGAGAAATGGAAAATCTGGCAGAAACTGCCAATTACGACGCTATACAGATTTTACGACGCTATCCTAGGATAGCGTCATGGGGACAACGTCGCCATGGATTGGTGAAAGGGATGAAAATTTTGGGGTTGAAAGGGTTATGCACGACGCAGCACATGATTACGACGCTATACAATGTTCCACGTCGCAGTGTTGACGTCGTGCATGAGAGTTTAGAAATGAAGGATTACGACGCTATGCATGTCCTACGACGTTAAACATGATTTACGTCGTAGGGTCTAGCATCGTAGTAAGGAGAGATGGTTTTGAAAAAGAGAGAAGTGCTACCACGCTATACACTAAATTACGACGTTATCCTAGGATAGCGTCGTAGGTGTGGCGTCGTAGGTGGGATTTTCTGAAGAGTTGATAAAATGGGGGTTTACGACGTTATGCACTAAATTACGACGCTATCCAAAGATAATGTCGTGGTCATAGCGTCGTAAATGGGTTTTTATGAAAATGATGAGTATTGGGGTCCTACGACCTTTAGACAAAAATTACGACGCTATCCAAGGATAGCGCCGTAGGTCTAGTGCCGTAGGGCAAATTTTCTTGAGTTTGAAGCAACTACGACGTCAAACCATCCCCTACGTCGCTATCCTTGGATAGCGTCGTAGGGCGGTTAGAGTCGTAGCTACCCCAGAATACGTTGTTGGTCGGGTAATGCAATCTCTGCGATTGCAAACCCTGTTTTCAAGTTCATGGTTCATCAATGCAAGAACAGTAATGACAAAAGATGTAAACAGTAAGCCAAAATGCATAAAAACATGATAAAATAAGCTAAAAGCATACACCCATGAACCACAAACCCAAATGAGGGTTTTCAATCATAAAAACATGCATAGAAACCCAAAAAGAAAAAGAAGACAGAAAACCCACATTTTAATCCGAAAATAAGATGACCAAATGGTCATTTAAGCAAAAACAAAGCAAGTAAATCCATGGACTCATGTCCATTTCATGTATTTGGGACTCTTTTGAAGCTTAACTTCCCATTTTGTATCAAATGGTTTGATAATACCCATCATTTGGGTATTTCAAACCTTAATGAAGGAGTTTAACAAAACTGAAATAAGTATAAAACTGGCTACACTAACCTGGAAACATAAAGAAAACCACTAATCTAAACAAAATACAAACTAAACTAAACTATACTACATGCATAATTTAAATAAAACAAGAAAATAAATTCTAACTAACTAACCTAACTACACACTGCTCAAGAACACCAGTTGCCTCCAAGTGTAGGGAATGTATGAAGTGACAAGACCTGGGAGTCAACACCTCTATATATAGGCGAGAAACCCTAGGCCTATGGGCCCCCAGGCCATTGAATTTGAATTCTGCAGCTTGGTACGACACTATGCATGACTTCATCGCTATCCATTACTACGACGCTATAGGTGTAACGTCGTAATCTTCCACTTCGAATACACTTCTTTGACTCTAAGTGAACAGCCTACGACGCTATACTCTGCTACGTCGCTATACTTGAGTACGACGCTATACTCGTTTGGCGTCGTAGTTCTTCCTTCAGAGTCCTGCCTCATTTCTGCCTACGACGCTATACTCAGCCTACGACGCTATACATGGTTAACGTCGTAGTTGAGTGTAGCATCGTAATTTCCTGAGAAATTCGACTTTTTGTGGGGTTTTTATTTCTTTTCCATCTTTTTGTTTCCTTTTTCTTTTCTGTTCTTTTTCTCATATTTTTGGATTTTTCTAGCATAGATGTGTAACAAAATTACATATTTATACATTTTTCATACCAGCTCAATATTTTTACAAATATGCATAAATCAGTCTAATTCTACTGCTTTCTTATTTAATATAAGACCGGAATGCGATCAAATGCCCGTTTCAGACACGGAAATAAGTTGAAAATAATGGACATTTCTGGCCATTATCAACATCCTCACATTTAATACTGATCGTCCCCGAGCAGTCAGAGTCAATGTTCCTAAGAACACGGACTCTACATATTCAATTCATTTTCGTGGCTTCATAAATTACATTCTTTTTGGATTGGGATAAGACAATAAAAAACTACAAGTATTAAATTCCCTTAATTGCAGTGTTTAATGAAATGATACTTGCTCACTACATCGGGCCTACAAATCAAGCATTATTGTTAACTCTTCATGAATGTCATGTTTGAGAAATGCTAGATTGAAAATTAGAATTAAGGTATGACATGAACATATTTAATGAAACAGAGCCTCAGATATAGTAAACTAATAAAACTCACTCACTCTCAATGGGGTTTGATCATTGAACACTCAAAATCAAATTTAATTAAATTGTCCCATAAGCTTGCAATCAGACCAACTCGCCACCGGCTCATTTCCTCAAATCGAGATCCCGAGGTCTTATTTAAGGGTTGTAATAGGGCATACGGTTGTAACATTTGGCAGGAAAGGGAATTTATTGGGCTAAAAAGTGGCAAGAAATTATTCCATCATAACTTGGCATTTTTATGATCATCATTATTTTCTCTTTCTTTTGCTTTTCTTCTTCTATTGCAAGACATTAGACTATGTCTAATTTGCTTTGTCATTTGCAATTCATTTTTATTGTGTTGTGGAAATCGGGTTAGTTTCCACCAAAATTATACCCGAATAATGGAGCTATTAATTAAACAATAAAGAGAACACCAAGATTTAACGAGGTTCGGCACAAATTTGCCTACGTCCTCCGGGCCCCACCGAATTATTATTTCACTATGAGGGAGAAATATTACAAAAGGGTTTTGGAAATAATTTCCTGACACACAAAACCCACTCGACAAGGAGAGACTATCAAAAGCCTAAATAATACACTAGCACACAAGGCAATTAATGCCTTGAGCTCTCTCTCTCTGCTGGGGTTGCTCTCTGCTGGGATGGATTTGCAAGTGAAGCAGCCTGTATTTATAGGCATTAGCAGCCCACCATTTCAGCGGACAAATGCACAGAAGGAGACGACATTTGTATAGTAAAGGCACGTGTTGTCATTTTTGTCAACACTGCTCTACCATCCCACCTACCACATTAAATGTGGGGAAGGACCACCACTTTACAAATCTCCACCTTGGTGCGTCCCAGTTTTCAATCACAGTATCTCCTTCAAGCTTCTCTTGTCACGAAATTCGGTATGACCTCCAACTGCGCTTTTCAGCGCCAACTTCAATCTCTTGAGACATTTATCAAGTTCAAACAATGTTCGAACTTGATACCTGTTACAGCCTTCGTCAACATGTCTGCAGGATTCTCGGTGGTTTTGATCTTTTGTACCTTGACTCCACCTTCTTCAATTATTTCCCGCACAAAATGGTACCGCACGTCGATATGCTTGGTTCTAGCATGGTACACCTGGTTCTTTGCTAGATGAATGGCACTTTGACTGTCACAAAACACTGTTACATGTTTTTGACCAACTCCTAAGTCATCCAGCAATCCCTGTAACCAAATGGCTTCCTTAACAGCTTCTGTAATGGCCATGTATTCTGCCTCCGTTGTTGACAAAGCAACGGTTGACTGTAAGGTAGACTTCCAACTAACTGGTGCGTTTGCAAGAGTAAATACGTATCCAGTAGTTGATCGACGTTTATCCAGATCTCCTGCGTAGTCTGAATCACAGTACCCAACTATATGTTGACCAGTAACATTAGTCTTCTCAAATATCAATCCAATATCTAAGGTTTTCAAGATATACCTTAGAATCCATTTCACAGCTTGCCAATGATCTTTACCGGGATCATGCATGTACCTGCTCACTACTCCAACTGCATGTGAAATGTCAGGCCTTGTACACACCATTGCATACATCAAGCTACCCACCGCATTTGAATAAGGAACCTTTGACATGTATTCTCGTTCCTCTTTCGTCTTCGGGCATTGTGAAGCACTAAGTTTGAAATGAGGAGCAAACGGTGTACTTACAGGTTTGGTTTTGTTCGTCATGCCAAAACGCTGCAATACTTTCTTCAGATATTGCTTCTGAGTCAAACTCAGGGTGCCCCTCTTCCTGTCTCTCGTTATTTCCATACCGAGAATTTTCTTTGCTTCACCGAGATCTTTCATTTCAAACTCCTTGCTGAGTTGGGACTTCAACCTGTTTATCTCTCCTCTATGTTTCGAAGCAATTAACATGTCATCTACATATAGAAGAAGATAAATGTAAGATCCATCATGTAGCTTACGGAAATATACGCAATGATCAAAACTGCTCCTGATGTACTCCTGGCCAATCATAAATTGATCAAATCGCTTATACCATTGTCTTGGTGATTGTTTCAATCCATAAAGCGATTTGTTCAACCTGCAAACCCAATCTTCTTTTCCAGCAACTTCAAATCCTTCTGGTTGGGTCATGTAGATTTCCTCCTCCAAATCACCATGTAAGAATGCCGTCTTGACATCCATTTGAACTAGTTCCAAATCAAACTGCGCTACCAAGGCCAACAAAATACGAATGGATGAATGTTTTACAACAGGGGAAAATACCTCATTGTAGTCAATTCCCTCCTTTTGAGCATAGCCTTTAGCTACCAATCTTGCCTTGTAGCGAACGTCATTCTTTTCTGGAAATCCCTCTTTCTGAGCATAGACCCACTTGCAACCAATTGCCTTCTTTCCCTCTGGGAGTTTAGCTAGCTTCCACGTGTGATTTGCTTCAAGGGAATGCATTTCCTCGTCCATGGCTTTCTTCCACTTTTCTTTTTCCGGACTAATTTTTGCATCAAGAAAAGTTTGTGGTATACCTTCTTCAATAACAGGAAGTGCATAGGCCAGCATACTTTCGAAACGAGCAGGTCTCCTAATCTCTCTTCTTGGCCTCCTCATTGCAATTGGTAAATCTTGTTGCTCCTGAGGTTCTTGGGTTAAAACCTCACTTTCTCTGGGCTCTTCTTCGGTACTTGGACCATCGTCTTCTATTAGTTGTCCATCTACCTCTCTGGTTGTAGATGTCTGAAACTCCACCTGTTGAGGATAATGCTCCACCTGCTGAGGAGTACTATCCGGTTGCTGCTTGGTTACCTTCTTCAACATTATCGATTCGTTGAAGGTAACATCTCTGCTAAAGATCACCTTTTTCATCTCCGGGCACCATAGGCGATATCCTTTTACTCCAGAAGATATCCCTACGAAAACAGCTTTTCTCGCCCTCGGATCCAGCTTTGATTCTTTTACGTGATAATAAGCAGTGGAACCGAACACACGTAAAGAATCATAATCATTTGCAGGTTTGCCAAACCATGCCTCCAAAGGTGTCTTGCCTTTAAGTGCAGTTGATGGTAGTCGATTGATTAGATGGCTCGCATATGTCACCGCTTCAGCCCAGAACTGCTTGCCCAAATTAGCATTGGACAACATACACCGAACTTTCTCCAATAAGGTTCGGTTCATCCGTTCAGCCACCCCATTCTGTTGTGGCGTGTCCCGCACAGTGAAATGTCGGGAAATACCTTCCTTCTTGCACAAATCGAAAAAAGGGTCATTTCGATATTCTGTGCCGTTATCAGATCGAAGCACTTTAATCTTCCTCTCGGTCTGGTTCTCCATCATTTTCTTCCAAGCGAGGAATTTTCCGAATGCTTCATTTTTTGTTCGCATGGGATACACCCATACTCTCCGAGAAAAGTCATCAACAAACGTTACAAAATAGTGGTTTCCTCCCAGAGAAGCCGTCTTGGTAGGTCCCCACACATCTGAGTGAATGTAATCCATAATGCCTTTAGTGTTATGGATTGCTGTTCCGAACTTCACCCGCGTTTGCTTTCCCAGAACACACTGCTCGCAAAATTCAAGTTTGCAAGTCTTTGCACCCTTTAATAATCCTTGCTTCGCCAGAGTCTGCAAGGATTTTTCCCCAGCATGCCCAAGCCTCATATGCCATAGCTTGGTCATCTCCTCTTCCTTGTCTGCTTCTGATACTGCTGCTGCAATGCCAACCATTGTATTGCCCTGGAAGTGGTATAAGTTATTTTTCCTTATACCTTTCATGACGACAAGTGCTCCCGAGATCACTTTCATAATCCCATTCTGAATGTTGATGGAGTGGCCTTTGGCTTCCAAGGCTCCCACTGATATGAGGTTCTTGGCAAATTTCGGTATGTACCGAACTTCCGTCAGCACCTTGGTTGTTCCATCGTGGTTCTTCAGATATACTGAGCCAACTCCAGCTATCTGGCAATATCCATTGTTGGCTAGGTAGACAACTCCACCGTCAACACTTTCAAGGTTGACAAACCACTCCTTCCTGGAACACATGTGGAATGAGCATCCTGAGTCTAGCAACCAGTCGTCAGTGCACGTCGTTACCGATGAGACACAAGCTAAAGAATACTCTGTCTCATCACTATCAGCAACACAAGCCTCTGCTACTGCTTTCCCCTTTTTCTTTTGCAGCTTAGGACAATCTTTCTTCCAATGTCCTTTCTCGTGACAAAAGATACATTCGTCTTTCGACACTCTGCCTCGTGACTTGGATCTGCCTCTTCTGTCCGGCTTGTACTTGTGGCTACGGCCCCGAACGGTATGAGCTTCACCAGTCGAACTCCTGTGTTCTAACTTATCCTTCTTTCTGATCTCGTTAGAATATAAGGCAGTGGTAACTTCTTTAAAGGAAATTGTTTCCTTTCCAGTCAGCATACTAACAATTATATGCTCGTATTCATCGGGGAGCGAAGCTAACAGTATTAGCGCCTTGTCAACGTCATCTATCTTCTCGTCGAGATTCAATAAATCGGTGACCAAAGAATCGAATCTTGTTATGTGTTCATTCATCGTGGTACCGGGCAAATACTGGAATCGATACAGCTTCGTCTTCATGTAGAGCTTGTTCTCCGTGCTCTTTTTCATGAATTTATCCTCCAGTTCTTTCCACAGTCTGTGCGCCATCGTCTCTCTCATAAGCGGATACTTCTGCTCCTTTGAGAGACATAGCCGAATTGTACCACACGCAAGACGGTTGATCCTCGTCCAGTCTTTATCATCAACACCATCTGGTTTGGTTTCTTCAAGTGCCCCATCCAGCTCCTGCTGGTACAAGATGTCCAACACCTCGCACTGCCACATACCAAAATTATTGGTACCGTCGAATTTTTCGACATCAAATTTGGCATTTGAAACCATCGTTCGTGATGACGATGTCATCAACGGCTTCGAATCTGAAGTTGACGTTTCACTGGACCTATCCGCCATTTCAGCTTCAAAGTTTAATTAATAGCTCACAAACGGTAGCTCAACCTAGATGCGTTTCTGATGTGGAAGATCAGCTTAGCTGCGACCACAGAGCATACTATGCAACCAAGGCTTTGATACCAATTGTTGTGGAAATCGGGTTAGTTTCCACCAAAATTATACCCGAATAATGGAGCTATTAATTAAACAATAAAGAGAACACCAAGATTTAACGAGGTTCGGCACAAATTTGCCTACGTCCTCCGGGCCCCACCGAATTATTATTTCACTATGAGGGAGAAATATTACAAAAGGGTTTTGGAAATAATTTCCTGACACACAAAACCCACTCGACAAGGAGAGACTATCAAAAGCCTAAATAATACACTAGCACACAAGGCAATTAATGCCTTGAGCTCTCTCTCTCTGCTGGGGTTGCTCTCTGCTGGGATGGATTTGCAAGTGAAGCAGCCTGTATTTATAGGCATTAGCAGCCCACCATTTCAGCGGACAAATGCACAGAAGGAGACGACATTTGTATAGTAAAGGCACGTGTTGTCATTTTTGTCAACACTGCTCTACCATCCCACCTACCACATTAAATGTGGGGAAGGACCACCACTTTACATATTGAAATGAACTCAACATATTTCTTCTTTTTTTTGGGATCGGATTTTTGAATACCGATTGAAATTTTGTTGATGATCAAAAATTTAATGCCCTTTGACAGAATTCATTATTGCACACTTGGGTTTGATTTTCTTGGTCTTTTTATAAGGCTAGGAAAAATATAGAGGGCTTCAAAGAAAAATTAGGCTTAAAGGCTCAAATTGGTTAATCCTAGGGGGAAAAGATTTTTGGGTTTGGATTTCAAACGAAGGCCAAAATTTTGGTTTTCTAATTGCCTCGATCATATGCTCGATTTTTGGAATATGGCATGGTCTTGAATCGGTCCCAATTGCAAGTTCTAGTTTCCTTTAATCAAATTGATTCACACATCAAAGAAAATAAATGAGTAAAAATGACTCATGGTTCAAATCTTACAAGGTTGGATTGATTCATGTCACACAATCTTCTCAAATTTAATCAAAGCTTAGTTCTAACAATTTATTCAATCAAAATTTTCAACATGAAGATTTATTACCCAATAAGCTGATCGCATCATTAAATTTTTACAGCTCAAAACCTTAGGAATTCATGTCATGCATGTTCTCACTTATATTATCCCAATTTAAAAGTTTGAAAATTTAATCACAAGCCTAAATTCAACATGTAAATTTAGAGCCTGGTTTATGCATACTTTTTGCTGGTTATTTAAAGCAGTAAAAGAGGCACTGCTGACATATGGAGTATGTCAACAACATATTTTTGGCCTGACAGTCACTTATTCATCTCGGACTGTCAGACATCTTTTCAAGAATAAAATTGTTTGCGGATCTCAGGAATTTAGTTCCATTCATGGAAAGCGATAAATTACATCATTTTCAAGAGATTCTTATGCAGTTAGTACGAACCTGCACACAAAAGAAGAATTCCCTCATATGATGTTTACACTTAAGCTTAAACAGAATAAAGCATTTTAAGATTCATTCTTCCTCCATTTCTCCTCTCCCAAGGAAAGAAGATTCTGCTCCAGTGGATGAAACTTGTTAAGTGACAGCGCAGGCACCAGCCGTTATGTTCTTCCAGGGTTGCCCGCATCCTTGGGCAGTAGATCCGGTCTGCCTGGCCATTAAATAAACCAAGGGTGTCTTGGTTATTTGCCAGCCATGAGAAGTTGTTGGTGGACGTGTAGATCAAGATTGATCTATCGGTTACCATTTCTTCTATCATTTTGATCCCTAGAAAAACTTGGCTCTCATCCAGCTTGCTTAAAAACATCGCACGCGCGAAGATTGACGCTTTGTGGTTATCTTCTATCCCTAGTCGCAGCATCTCGCTGGCTCGATCTTCATCCCCTCCTGTAAATGCTTCCAGCGCCGGGATGATTTGAAGGTTGAAATTTCCTGCCTCTATGCATGTTTGCAGGAATTCCTCCTTCTACCTCCGAACACTTTGTTGCCAAATTTTCACGGTGGAGGTTTCCAGTTCGCATCGCTTGTAAACGATGGTGAGGTTTCCTGCGTCCCTAAGCTTTGTGCATGTTTCCTGGGCCGTGAACACTTTCTTCATGTCATCCTCTCCGATTCGGGAAAGGATTTCTCCTAGCAGCTCCAATGGCAGGTCCAGCAGCTGGGTCCCTCCGGGTACCGGGTCTGGAATTTGGAAGATGTTGCCCCTATAATTATAAGAAGTAATAAATCCAGTTTTTATAATTTTCAGATGAATTATTCAAGGTAGAAATCAACATCCTCACATTTAGAGCTTTGCTCTAAGTGTGAGGTTATTAAATTTTCAACTTGAATTTTAATTTAAAGCATAGGTAAATTTTTTTTTTTTTACACTTTGAGATGATTTTTCAAAGCCGTGAGCTATTAGGAAAAGATAGGGGTCATTGGGCCCCTAAATATTTTTGAATGGACTATTAAGTCCAAAATAAAACAAAAAATGGTCATGGACCAAAAATCTTTTAATGGGCCAGAGGGCCCAAAAACTTGATTTTCCAATTTTTAAACAATCCCGAGGTGATTGTTGAAAGTGCAATGGAATGGGATGGAATGGAATGTAACGCGGATCGAGGGATGCACGAATGGAAGTGTGGCGCCTCGGAACTGCTCAACTTGGACTGCATGGGAAGGGAAGCGGGCAGCTCAAGTTATAAAAAAATAAGGAGAAACCATTTTTTAATTTTTTAATAATGGTTGACCAAATTTATTTAATAAAAGGTGGGATTTTGTGGTCCCAATTTTTGGATTTTTAAAAATGATAGCAGTCCACATGATGAAAAGGACTGCTATTTTATTACACTAGTTTATGTTCCATAGGGAACAAAACAAGTTGGTCAACCTTAAATAGAAAGAACCTACCTACTATTTTGTCTTTTTCTAAAAGTCACTTTTATTAAAAAGTGGTATGCACCCATTGGGTGTTTGTACCATGTCTCCAAAAACAGGCACACATTTATTCCCACAAGATTTCTGACATGCCGAGACAGATATGCCAAAAAGAACATCCATTTGAATGCTCTCTGCATGCATATCAGCAAGCATACATCATTCCAAAAGATCCAGCAAGCATTACACCAAATTAAGTCCTAAACAGAATTTGAACAAAAATTCTAAATAATCAATCATGCTTCTGTCAAGATCTCAAGAATAGATGAACTAAAAACATCATGGTGTTCAAAATAACACCCTAATGCTCATCAGTTTATTCTTTCAAGTTTCAAGTTTCAAAATCTTCAAAACCCTAACTGCTCCTAACCAAAGTTTTTGTGGGTTTCAAGAAAAAAAAAATCAAAAGCTCAACCAGATTAAACATTTCTATCCCCAATCAGTAGCAAAAACTCAAATAACCTCTTCCTATTTCAGCTTGGCCGACACAGGGGATGCCATAAGAAAACTGAAACTACTCCCCCTACTCAAACCGGAATCTTACAAAACCCAAAACAAGAAAACAAAAAAAACAACACAAAGCACATGAAGCTATTTACAAGCTATTCACAAACATAAGACACAAAATGCTCAACAAAATCGCAAAACAGGGGGAGGCTCGAGAATGGGAGGGGGAAGTGAAACTCTTACTCCGGTCTTCCCCTTGTGTGTGAGGGTGGCATCGGTC
>JAOANR010000007.1:57470178-57487028 GCA_030278955.1 Hygrophila difformis
CTAAGTTCGGGAAGAGTTGGAAAAATCTGGCCATAGTGTCCCCTTGGATTTGGGGGGAAAATGTTGAGAAGAACTGTGCGTTCTTTCGTCGGAAGAAGGTTTGGAAATGAGAGTGTGAAGAGTGAAAATGGGGAAGAAGAAGGGTCGGGGTATTTATAGGCGGGAAGAATTGCTGTTACGACGCTATACTTGTCCTACGACGCTACACTAGCGTCGTAGGGTGGGTTCAGCGTCGTAACTAAAATAGGGGGGAGAAAGTCAACCACGACATTATACTATTGGTACGACGCTAGTGTAGCGTCGTAGGATAAGTATAACGTCGTAGGTCGGGAGTGAGATGAAGGGGTACTACGGAGCTATCCATTTACTACGATGTTATACTAGGATAGTGTCGTAGTTGAGGACTGCGTCGTAACTGAGCTGAATCCCATCAACACTCAGATTTCCGAATTTTTCAAAATTCTTGCGGACTGGGCCCGAGTAGATGAAATTGGGCCTCAGTTGGTTTTATTTATTTTGGACGTAGAAATTTTTAGTCCAAAACATTTTTTATGTTATGATGGGCTGAATTAATTAAAATCCTACTTGCTTAAAATAGGTTGGATTAACTCCATTTGTTTGCAAAAATTATTCCGGATTTTAAATTGCTTTAATTTCCGGAATTATTTTCTTAAATTCATGGAATCAATCCAACCGGGAACCTGGTTTTGTGCTTTATTTTTCTACTCCTTCTTTTTGGTGGTTCCATGGTTCTGCAAGAAAAATAAATTACCCATGTTAGATTTTCTCCAATTATCAACATCCTCACATTTAGAGTCTTAGTACTCTAAATGTTTAATTGACTTTGGATACTTTCTGTTTTGAATTAAAACAATGCATAAATACACAGAATGAAATTTTTATAATTTTAATGCTGTTTTTATTGAATATAAGCCGGGTCTGCCACTGCTTGGCTCTCTTTCTCCGGATCGTAGTGTCCTATGTACTCCTTCAAACGTTGTCCATTTACCACCTGATTTCCTTTTTCAGTTCGGATCCTGACTGCACCGTTCTCAAACACCTCCAACACCTCATATGGCCCTTCCCATCTGGATCTTAGCTTTCCGGGGAACAGCTTCAACCTAGTATTGAACAACAAGACATTTTGGCCAACATAGAAGTGTTTAGGCTTAATCCGGCGTTCGTGCAACTTCTGGGTCCGCTCTTTGTAAATCCTTGAGCTTTCATAAGCTTGCGCACGTATTTCCTCAATTTCATTGAGGTCCAACTTGAGTTTGCCCTGAGCAACTCTTGGATCAAAATTAAGCGTTTTTACGGCCCAATAAGCCTTATGCTCTAGTTCTACGGGCAAATGACAAGCTTTTCCGAAGACAAGCCTATAAAGGGACATCCCGATGGGAGTCTTGAATGCAGTGCGGTATGCCCATAGAGCATCATTGAGCTTACGTGCCCAATCCTTACGGGTTATCCCAACCGTGGCTTCAAGTATATGTTTGATCTCGCGATTTGATACCTCGACTTGTCCACTAGTTTGAGGATGATAAGGCGTGCCTATCTTATGGAGGATACCAGTTTTTATCATAAGGTTCTCAAAGGATTTATTAACAAAATGTGTTCCTCCATCAGATATTATCACCCTAGGTATGCCAAATCGGTTAAAAATGTTGTTCTTGAGGAACTTGATGACTTGGCTACCATCATTGGTAGGTAATGACAGCCTCTACCCATTTGGACACGTAATCGACAGCTACCAAGATATAGTAGTTTCCAACAGATGGTGGGAACGGTCCCATGAAGTCAATGCCCCACACATCAAAGATCTCAAGTGCGAGAATCCCCTTTTGAGGCATCTCATCCCTCTTGGAGATGTTTCCTAATCTTTGGCATCTGTCGCAGGCTTTTACATACACCTTGCATTCCTCATAAATAGTAGGCCAGAAAAAGCCACACTCGAGTACCTTGTGGGCAGTTCGAGTGGGACCGTGATGACCTCCATATTCAGATTCATGGCATTTCTTGGTGATCTGGTAAGCCTCAGACTCAGTGACACACCGTCTGATTATTGAATCAGCGCAGTGTTTGAACACGAAGGGATCTTCCCAGAAGTAGTTTACTACTTCTTTGAAGAATTTTGCCCTTTTGTATTTCTGCTGGAATGGTGGAACTATCCCACATGCTAAAAAGTTAGCGATGTCGGAGAACCATGGACACGCTTGATCATGCAAATGTAGTGCGAACAACTGTTCATCCGAAAACTCTTCATTAACGGCTTTGTCATTTTTATCATTTTCTAATCGAGATAAGTGATCAGCAGCACCATTATCTCGACCTCGCCTATCTTTTATTACAATGTCAAACTCCTGCAACAACAGCACCCACCTGATTAAACGAGACTTTGCATCTTGCTTGCTAAACAAGTATCTGAGTGCACTATGGTCAGTGTACACTACAGTCTTTGTCCCAATCAGATATTGTCTGAACTTATCGAATGCAAAGACTACAGCATACATCTCTTTTTCTGTAGTGGTGTAGTTTATTTGGGCTTCATTTAAGGCATGACTTGCGTAATGAATCACACAATGTCTCCCATCCTTATGTTGCCCTAAAACTGCACCTAGTGCAAGACCACTTGCATCACACATTACCTCGAATGACAGTGACCAATCGGGTGGTTGCACAATCGGAGCAGAAGCTAACATTGTTTTGAGCGTGTCAAAGGCTTGGACACACGCTTCACTTATTACAAAAGGATTTTCTTTACAAAGAAGGTTAGTGAGCGGCTTGGCAATTTTAGAGAAATCCTTAATGAATCTCCGGTAAAAACCAGCATGCCCTAAGAAGCTTCTAACTGACTTGGTAGAGTTGGGGAGAGAGAGATTGGAAATGATGGAGACTTTGGCCGGATCGACCTCAATGCCTGCACGTGAAATATGATGACCTAACACTATGCCCTCAGTGACCATAAAATGGCACTTTTCCCAGTTTAAAACCAAGTTAGTATCCTCACATCTCTTTAAAATTTTAGCAAGATTGGTCAGACATTCTTCAAACGTATCTCCATATACAGAGAAGTCATCCATGAAAACTTCAATGCACTTTTCGATAAATTCGGAAAATACAGACATCATGCAACGTTCAAAAGTGCAGGTGCATTACACAAACCAAAAGGCATGCGCCTATAGGCAAAAGTGCCATAGGGGCATGTGAAAGTTGTTTTTTCGTGATCCTCACTGGCGATCACTATTTGATTATAACCTGAATAACCGTCTAAAAAGCAATAAAATTCCCTTCCCGCCAACCGTTCCAACATTTGATCGATAAAAGGTAAAGGAAAATGGTCCTTGCGAGTGGCCTCGTTCAACTTCCGGTAGTCTATGCAGACTCTCCATCCGGTGACCGGCCGTGTGGCAATTTCCTTCCCTTGTTCATTCTTGGTGATGCACATCCCACCCCGCTTGGGAACAACCTGCACAGGACTGACCCATTTGCTGTCAGAAATTGGGTATATAATACCGGCATCTAACAGCTTGATCACTTCCTTTCTTACCACTTCTTGCATGGGTGGATTCAATCTTCGCTGGGGCTGGCGTGAATGTTTGAAATTCTCCTCCATTAAAATCCTGTGCATACAAACAGAACGGCTTATTCCTTTGATGTCAGAAATGGTCCAACCGATTGCACGCACATATTTTTTAAGCACTCCTACCAGAGCATTTTCTTGATCTTGTGTTAGCTTAGCTGACACAATTACCGGTAGTTTTTTATGTTCTGCGAGAAATGCATACTTAGGATGTTCCGGTAAAACTTTTAGTTCAAGCTCTGGTGGGCATTCCACTGAAGGAAGTAATTTGCGAGAATTAGATGGGGGAAATTCAGATTTACCTTTCGGATCCTGCATCAGCACAGGATCCGCCTCCTCTTGGTCGGCGTCGTCATGGAATTCGGCGCCGTCAAACTCCTCCAAATCCCCAGTTTCGGGATCGGCGAAATGGACGGCGCTGCAGTCTTCGTGCTCCTCGCCAGCAGGCTTCAGTACCTGCTTTGAATAGTCATCATCCATCATCATTACAATCCCATTGTCAGAGTCTAGCTCTCTCTCTCTCTCTCCTATCTATTACATCGTCAAACGAAAAACAAGAATTGTCATTTGGAAATTTCTCCAGCTTTGCCATGTTAAAGACAACTTCATCCCCATCTACTCGGAGGGTCACTTTTCTGGATTTTGCATCGATGAGTGCTCCGCCGGTGGCCAGGAATGGCCTTCCCAAGATGAGGGGCATGTCAGAGTCTTCTTCAATATCCAGAATGATGAAATCTACCGGGAATGGGGTGCTGCCTGCTCTAATTATCACATCTTTCAGGATCCTGATTGGCTGAGTGATCGATCTGTCTGCAAGCTGCAGCCTCATTTTTATTGGCTCCATAGTTCCAAGCTTGAGCCGTTTTGCCATGGCCAACGGCATGACATTAATACTCGATCCGAGATCACAAAGTCCTTTTCCAGCACTGACTTGGCCAATTCGGATCGGTAGGGTGTAGCAGCCAGGGTCTTCCTTCTTCTCCGGCAGTTTCCTCTGAATGATTGCACTACAGGTACTGTTGAGTATCACCACTTCTTCCTGCTCAACCTTTCTTTTTCCTGAAATAATTTCTTTTAAGAACTTAGCATAGGTTGGCATTTCAGAGATCATTTCAATCAAAGGAATGGTAATCTCAACTTCTTGCAGCCTTTTTAGAAATTTTTCAAACTGCAGATCTTGTTGTTTATTTTTCAGCCTTGCTGGGTACGGGACCCTTGGCATGATTTTTTTATTATCAAAAGCTTTTTGTGGTGAAGGGTTAGAAATTGTACCTTCACCTTTACCATTTTTAGCCTTGTCTTCTGCAGCTTCAGTCTGCAAATTGGCTGTTTCTATTTCTGCATCATCTGCTTCTTCATCAGCAGCGTTGTCCTTCCCAGATTCATTTCCTTTTCCCACATCATCCTTTCCTTTCGGTCCAACCAACGTTTTTCCAGATTTCAACGTTATTGCCTTGCACTATGGGTTTTTCTCTGCTGCGCTTGGTAATGCTCCCTTATCCCGTTTTTGCAATTCACTGACCATTTGAGTCACTTGGGTTTCCACATTTCTGATGGAGGCCTGCAACTGTGTATTGATCTCCTTCTGACTTTTGATAAAATCAGTCATCAAATTTTCCAGCCTTGATGGAGGCTTTTGGTTTTGATTCTGACTCTATTTCCATTGGCCCTGATTAGGTATGAACTGTGGCTGGGGCTGGAAGTTCTGGAAATTTTGGTTAGGCTGCTGGAAATTTTGATGGGGTCTTTGTTGGATTTGAGGCTGAAAGTTTTGGTTTTGGTTTTGAAAATTTGGTCCTCTGTTTTGATTAAATCCTTGATTCTGCTGAGGGTTGAACTGTTGTGGGTTGTTCAGAAGGTGGGAGTTGAGGGCATTGTTGTTGGAGTATGACAAATTCGGGTGTCTGTTTGGGAAAGCCCCTGCAAAATTACAGCTTTCAGATACGACCTGTTCACATGTGTCAGTTGCATGAGCACCCTGGCACAGTCCACAAATCATATCTGTTTGCTGTCCTTGAGCAGAGCTGCCGGCTCCTTGGTTTAAAGACAATGCCGCCACTTGCTCTTGCAGCTTCTCAAGATCTGTCTTTTCTGCTGTACCTACAACACAAAGTCCACGGGGAGGGGTGTCATTAGGCTATCATCATTCAATCCGGACCTATTCACACTCATTGTTTCAATTTTGGCCCATGCTTGATCCATGGGCATGTGCAATAAGTGTTGCCCTCCCGCAGCATCTAACATATGCTTCCATGCGTGTGTCAGCCCATTGTAAAACTTTCTCAACTGTTCCCATCCCTGAAAACCGTGCTGAGGACATTTCCTCAACAGATTCATAAATCTCTCTTTTGCATCATACAAAGATTCTTCAGGCCTCATCTTAAACTCAGAGATCTTCGACCTTCCTTCATCTACCTTCCATTCCGGAAAGTATTTTACCAAGAAATTCCTTACAATATCCTCCCATGTACTCCTTTGGTTTGCTGGCAATGATTTATACCAGGTTTTTGCTCCACTACACAATGAGAACGGGAACAACATCATCCTAATGGTGTTCTGAGAGACGCCCTGATTCTTGATTGTGTTGCAGAGTTCCAAGAATGTCGCCAAGTGGTCATGTGGATCTTCATGATTGGCCCCTGCAAATTGGCTATTATGTACCAAGTTGATCAAAGCAGGCTTGAGTTCGAAATTTCTGGCTACAATTGGTGCTCTGCCTGGCACGTTCAAGTATGGTTCTATAATTGGTTGCATGTAATCAGCAGCAGCAGGCTGCTGATTGTTTCCTGGGCCTCCTTGATATTGTCCTTGATATTGTCCTTGGTATTGGTCCTGTGGGTTGAAGTTCTGGTTGGGATAGAAGTTTCTCGGATCATTGTGATCTTGCGGGTTTGGATTATACTGGTTTGGATTGAATTGGTTGGGATTCTGATACTGCTGATTCTGGAAGTTCGGGTCATTTTGGAAATTTTGGTTATTGGGGTTGTTTTGGTGGTTTGGTGGGGGCACTTCGAAGGGTTGTTGCTCGAGATTTGGGGGGTTTCCACCTCCCTGTATGATCTGAGGAGGGGGATCCTCCAAGTTCTCGTCATCAACGTCTCTTGGGTCCTCTTGGATGTTTTGGAGTGGTGGGTTAGGTGGTATGATTGGGTGAATGCCGTGGTTATCCACCATGTCTGAGATGTCACTACTTGTGCTTGGAGAGAGTAGTGCTTGCCTTTCCCGTTCTTTCCTTTGCTTAACCTCTGCCCTCAGACGACGAGCTGTTTTTTCGATCTCTGCGTTGAACGGGATCTCGGCTGGGGTCTCCTTTCTCTTTTGCATAGAACAACGGTCTCAGCTATGACAGTACCTGCACATTCCCTAGGTTAGAATTGGTTCGGTCGTGTATACATATTTATAGATATAAGCTAACTATGAGCAATCAGGAATGTAATTCTCTAATAAACCGACACTGCATCCTCCCCGGCAACGGCGCCATGAAACTTTTGACAATTTCCTACACGAGTATTTTATAAAATATCAAGTTCGAATTTATTAAATGAAAAGAGTTATGATTCATGGGAAAGGGGTTTAAGGATATATTCCACTTTTTATTGCTCATGTGGGCAACTTTAATTTCAAACGGCGTTGTGGAACTCCCCGGCATGAAACTTTTGACAATTTCCTGCCATGAAGATCCTTGCCATGAAATTTTTGATAAGTTCCCACTATATGAGTATTTTCTGAAAATTAATCATCCTGGTTTTCAATTTTATTTAATGAAACCAATTTATGAAGATGAGTTGGGATTAGAGATATATTTATAGGTTGTCACGTTTTTATTTACTCGTGTTAAGAAACTGTGCCCCCGAAAGCGCACGGAGTCAAAAATTACAGTAGTTTATAGTAAGACCGGATCGTTCACTGGAGGATGTGCGATAGAAGCAGGTCCCACGTCGTTCTACTAGATTTTCCACTCGTATTGCTCAAATCAGTTTTGAAGTTGGACTAACAACTACATGACTGAATTTTAACCTACATTATGAAAGCAGTTAAATAAGCTAAAGAACATGCTAATATTGAATCTAAAGAGCAGATGGAATAATTCCACAAAAATAATAAAAGCTGTAAATCTATGCTATATTAGCTTATGAAGCTGATTCAATAGTGATGACAGAAAGGACAGGGAGAAAAAATAAAGATTGGACAAGGTTTAGATAGAACATAATTAAACTTCCATTTTTATACACAGATCTTTGTTTGGGATAACCCTGTCAGAAAGCTAATTCTCATGCTCTCAGTACCATGTTCCCTTTGACAGACAGGTACTTACAGTGTGAGTTTACATGTTCTTAAGACCACAAATTCTAAGATACCATAGATTCATAACTGCCCTGGCCAGGGTATGATATTTCATTTGTGGTGGTCAAGCAACACCTGACAAATCATTAGTTGAAATGCCAAGTACTGTTATCATTCCCCCATGTCACACCCAAAGTCTAAATTTAAATCTGAACTATCCCTTAACTCTCAGTCCTAGTAGCAGTTAGAAGATCTAGTGACACATCCGAGTGACCTCTACGAAAGCATTTAAAAGAAAGCAGTAAAGAAAGCATTTTAAAATCCTATAACTCGTAAGTTTCAAAAGCTTCGTACTGGTAGTAAAAGAAAGCCCCCAGTCGGGATGACCGGATGTGGATCAAGAATTCCCGGATCTCGGTGAACTGCTCGCAGTGTTCACGTCCTTCCGGGTGACTATGAGATACAAACTAATGAAACGGACTAATGGATTAGTTCGTTCCGGATGCACTCACTCAGGACTCAAAAGTAGGCTTTGCCAAAAGAGGATAGCAGTTGAAAGGAACTCAACCCTATCTTAGAAAATAACCAAGGCCTACGTATTGTTCCTCTAGTATTATCTATCACACTGTATTTGAATCCAAATGGATCCCATCTCGGTGTGATTGTAACACCCCGGTTTTTGGTCACCCAGGTCGGGGTGTCACCACCACACCTCCCTAGCAAGACATGGTTTCTCCGAGCTCACTAAAGAGATGCGAGGCTATGGTTTTTTAGAATTTTAAACATTCAAACAGCCCATTCATATATAATTTAAAAATAATACATCAAGTTGCAGCGGAAAATAATATTTACATATATGTATCGCAGCGGTATTTAAATATAGGGCCAACATGGCCTAATCACGGGTCAAACAGGCCCGTTCATGCAAGATCTAGTCTAATACAAAAATTCAAAATAATATATCATCCCAAACTTCCCGTGTATGCATATGACGATGCATAATTCTCAACTCTGAAAGAAAAAGAAATAAAAATGGTTTGGTCAGCAAAAACTTGCTGAGTAAGTTAACACAAACATGATTATGAGGTTTCAAAGCCTTTAATTAAAATTAGTAAAAACATGCTTATAGGCAATATACAATTTAGTTCATTCATCCACTAATAATTAAACGTCATGATTCTAAACACGGATTTCCACATGAGCATAATTCAAATTCCATGGTAAGGTAATTGCAAGACATAATTTAAAGGCATAATTTAAATAAGGAAAATATTCAAGTATTTCAGGATTTCACTCTTCCTCTTTTATTCGATATAATCAAGTATAATTTATTCTTGGGGAATCGAACCCGCAAGAAAACAGACAATCGCCCTTGGGAATCGAACCCGCAAGAACTCACATACATCCTAGGGAATCGAACCCGTAGGAATCAACACATATTCTGGGGAATCGAACCCGCAGAAAGACACACCCTGGGGAATCGAACCCGCAAGGTTTGACACGGACATCCTGGGGAATCGAACCCGCAGGAAACATACAATCGCCCTTGGGGAATCGAACCCGCAAGAACTCAAACACACCCTGGGGAATCGAACCCGCAAGGTTTGACATACACATCCTGGGGAATCGAACCCGCAGGGACACAGACGCCCTTGGGGAATCGAACCTGCAAGGTCAAAACAAGTTTCACAAATTTCACACGTTTCAACATATAATTTCACTAGTCGTTGTTTTGCTCCAAAAATATTTAAAAATTCATCTTAAGTCGGATCATTCTGAAAATTTACCGGTAACTCCGAAACACAGAGATGAACAAGTTTCATGTTTTAAGTTTTTCAATCCGAGATACGGGAGTAGGTGAAAAATGTCAACCTTTAACAGGATATTAATCTGTCCGAAAATTCTGACATCAGTTTCAAGGTTTCAAGATCTACCATAGCAAACTAACTCCAAATTTGATGAAATTTTACAGAGAGATACCTAAGACATATACTTACAACTTTCATGTTCGGCTAAAGTTCCAAATCGGTTTAGATCTAATGTCAAAAACGTCATCAAGTTTGAAACTAATTTCTGTCAAGGTTCTTGATTTCGGTACGAACGCAGATCGGATCGGCTCAGGTTCGGAGGTTCAAATCTTAACGAAAAATTCTAAAATTAGAGATGTTCTAAACTCATAGATCTACAATTCTTATGTTCAACGCCAATCCTAGATCGGTCTAGAACTAAGGTAAAAATCACCAACAAGTTCGAACTAGAGTTCTGTCACGAATTCCAAGATCCAGATTTAATGCAGTTCGGTTTCGAGTGAATTTCATATATCAAATCATCATGAAAAATTCTGAAAATTTTACAGTAGATAGATCTAAGCCTTAGGAACATTTTTTGTGTTTTAAGTTTTCTCGTTTGAACAGTTTTAAGGTTCCTAAAAATTCGTGCAAAAACGCTGCACTGTATTGGTTTTCGTGTGGACAGAATTTATGTTCTTGATTAAATCTTGAGATTAGATGTATTTTAATTTGCCCAAAACCATAGTAAGTTTAACTTATAGATTTATGGATGTCTTGGCTCGATGATTCGGAGGCGTGGCTTCCATGTTCTTCGTTCTCCTTCCGAGATCCTTCGTTTTTCCTCAACGCGTCCGGATCGGGGTTTAGAATAGAAAAGAGGTTTAATTAGGATTTGTTTTCGAATCACAAATGATAAGGAAGGGGGCAGATCTTACCACGATGACGGGAGTCTTTGGATTTTCGTCCAACTCAGTCTCCTCTCTTGCCTTCGTGTCTCCGACGACTCCGGGATTAGGGTTTCGACGTATAGAGAGATTTCGTAGGGTTTCGTAAGGAGTTTGGGGCTTCCAAGAGGGTTTATTTATAGATAACTAAGACCTAGGGTGTCCAAGATCTGACTCTAAGAGTCTAGAGTCGAAAGATGTTCAACCGAAAGTCAAAAAATCCGGAATCGGGCGAGAAAATCGCGGAACGCCGCGACTGCGCTGCTGGCGCGCACTTGGCGCGGGAATCCCTTTAAAAGCGCGCGGACACCGCGCCATCCTGGCCTGGACTTCGGTCTGGGCCGGGTCGTGTGATCCGTCGTGCTTTTCCTCCTCTCTTTCGGACTTCTATCCCTCTACGCTTCCGAATTCCGATTTCCGGGCTATCTTCGGGCTCCGATTTCCTATCTAAATTATATTCGGACCTAAATTTATATTTGGACTCGAGTTATTGAGTCTATCGGTGTCGGGTCCCCGTGTAACCATTTATTCAATTAATTTGCCTTCGGATTCCCGGGTTTTCGGAACTTTGATTCCTTTTTAATTTAAATTTCATTTCTCATCTTTTATGATTCTTTATCCCTTTATCATGTTTATTATATTTATTTATTTTATTTATTTTATTTATTTTATGTTGGAAAATTCTCGGGTATTACAGTCTACCCTCCTTAAGAATCAACTTCGTCCTCGAAGTTGTATTTCGGCTTTCTCGTGCTAAGGTCTTTTGTTTGTTTTATTATTTTGTGACTGAACATAGAATTAAAACTTCTAAGCTGCCTACGTACCCTGTGAAGGGATCAAGTCATAACGTAGTTCAAAACAATTTGAATATGTTTATTTATTCATTCGGAATACATATCGTCAAAAATAAATGTCTATTTTACGGGGTATTACAGTGACAGTTAAGACTAAATTCCCAACACATAGCAATTTCGGAAAATAATAAATGTGAAAACCATTCCCTAAACAGGTACTAGACTCTCAATAAGAACACAGACCCTTTCGGTCTAGAAGAGACCATCGCTGACTCTGCTTCTAATTTCCCAAAATTTAACCCTTGACAGAATATGAACTAGACATAATTGAGGAATTTATCCCTTACTCAGATCCGGATTTTATAAATGAATTTTTGTTGGAAGTTTACTATGCGGTATATGTTTTAAATCCAGACTTCTAATGTCCAAGGGAAGGATCCCAAAATATTATGGACAACAGTAGCTACATAATAATATCATGCATAAGGATATATGGAAGTGTAAAATGAATCAACCCAAAATATAATGGTGGGTTTAGACAGAACGCGTGACACAGATATGAGCTAGCCGTGAGGCCAAAAGTGGTGGCGGAGTAATTAGGTGGAATGCAAACATCTGCTTTCCAACTTCCCAATTACTCGTATGGAGCTAATTTAAACAGCAGAAACCCTAAAATGGTAGTGTCGCTACCAGTTGGGCCCCTACTGTCTGCGAATTCTAATAAAAACCTACATGCTTCCTCTCAGTAATGCTTGTTAGCTAATATTGACAGATAATGGCTGACTCACATCACAGATTAGAATTTGAGTTTTGAAAATTAAGATAAAGAGAATAAAACTGTATTTGGACAATAATTAACCGAGTGGCTACTTCATTTCCCGGTGAAAGGACTGTTCGCCTGACCTCGTTAGTCATTATCCAAACCATGCAAAATAACAAACAGTAATTAATATACAGACTACGGGCTACTTCATTTCCCGGTGAAGGGACCGTTCGCCGACATTATTCTGTAATATCTCTCACTGTTTATTCATACATCACGAAAAAGATAAGATAAAATAAAATAAAATAAAGAGAGTGCCTTGTATGAGAGACATTGGTTTCTCATGCAAGGTTATGGAATTAATCCATAATTAATGTCTTAAATAATCCTTCATACCATAATTAATTACAGTCCAGATTATCTTCTTAAGGCATTAAGGTTTTGTTTATAGAAAAATGTTTTAGGGAGAATTGAAGAAAGATCCTTTAATCAAGGTAATTATCGATCTCAATCATTACCAATCTTGATCTTTAATTATTGACTTAAGGGTTCAATTAATTAATGAAGAAAATGGAGAAATGGAAAATCTGGCAGAAACTGCCAATTACGACGCTATACAGATTTTACGACGCTATCCTAGGATAGCGTCGTGGGGACAGCGTCGTCATGGATTGGTGAAAGGGATGAAAATTTTGGGGTTAAAAGGGTTATGCACGACGCAGCACATGATTACGACGCTATACAATGTTCCACGTCGCAGTGTTGACGTCGTGCATGAGAGTTTAGAAATGAGGGATTACGACGCTATGCATGTCCTACGACGTTAAACATGATTTACGTCGTAGGGTCTAGCGTCGTAGTAAGGAGAGATGGTTTTGAAAAAGAGAGAAGTGCTACGACGCTATACACTAAATTACGACGTTATCCTAGGATAGCGTCGTAGGTGTGGCGTCGTAGGTGGGATTTTCTGAAGAGTTGATAAAATGGGGGTTTACGACGTTATGCACTAAATTACGACGCCATCCTAAGATAATGTCGTGGTCATAGCGTCGTAAATGGGTTTTTATGAAAATGATGAGTTTTGGGGTCCTACGACCTTTAGACAAAAATTACGACGCTATCCAAGGATAGCGCCGTAGGTCTAGTGCCGTAGGGAAAATTTTCTTGAGTTTGAAGCAACTACGACGTCAAACCATCCCCTACGACCCCAGAATACGTTGTTGGTCGGGTAATGCAATCTCTGCGATTGCAAACCCTGTTTTCAAGTTCATGGTTCATCAATGCAAGAACAGTAATGACAAAAGATGTAAACAGTAAGCCAAAATGCATAAAAAAATGATAAAATAAGCTAAAAGCATACACCCATGAACCACAAACCCAAATGAGGGTTTTCAATCATAAAAACATGCATAAGAACCCAAAAAGAAAAAGAAGACAGAAAACCCACATTTTAAACCGAAAATAAGATGACCATATGGTCATTTAAGCAAAAACAAAGCAAGTAAATCCATGGACTCATGTCCATTTCATGTTTTTGGGACTCTTTTGAAGCTTAACTTCCCATTTTATATCAAATGGTTTGATAATACCCATATTTGGGTATTTCAAACCTTAATGAAGGAGTTTAACAAAATTGAAATAAGTATAAAACTGGCTACACTAACCTGGAAACATAAAGAAAACCACTAATCTAAACAAAATACAAACTAAACTAAACTATACTAGATGCATAATTTAAATAATACAAGAAAATAAATTCTAACTAACTAACCTAACTACACACTGCTCAAGAACACCAGTTGCCTCCAAGTGTAGGGAATGTATGAAGTGACAAAACCTGGGAGTCAACACCTCTATATATAGGCGAGAAACCCTAGGCCCATGGGCCCCCAGGCCCTTGCATTTGAATTCTGCAGCTTGGTATGACGCAATGCATGACTTCGTCGCTATCCATTACTACGACGTTATAGGTGTAACGTCGTAGTCTTCCACTTCGAATACACTTTTTTGTCTCTAAGTGAACAGCCTACGACGCTATACTCTGCTACGTCGCTATACTTGAGTACGACGCTATACTCGTTTGCCGTCGTAGTTCTTCCTTCAGAGTCCTGCCTCATTTCTGCCTACGACGCTATACTCAGCCTACGACGCTATACATGGTTAACGTCGTAGTTGAGTGTAGCGTCGTAATTTCCTGAGAAATTCGACTTTTTGTGGGGTTTTTATTTCTTTTCCCATCTTTTTGTTTCCTTTTTCTTTTCTGTTCTTTTTCTCATGTTTTTGGATTTTTCTAGCATAGATATGTAACAAAATTACATATTTATGCATTTTTCATACCAGCTCAATATTTTTACAAATATGCATAAATGAGTCTAATTCTACTGCTTTCTTATTTAATATAAGACCGGAATGCGATCAAATGCCCGTTTCAGACACGGAAATGGATTGAAAATAATGGACATTTCTGGCCACTATCACTTGATTCTTGTACCCAATACCAGTCATATCTCTGTAGCTCTTTCCAATGGACAGAACTTCATCCAGTTTGCCTTTCCCTTTAGTCAACTTCTCCAAGTCAGCAACTCGAATTTTCAGTTTAATAGATTCCTCCCTGAAAGATTCCTTCTCTTTGGTCAAAGTAGTAATCTGAAGTTTCACTTCATCATACTTTCCTTTAAGAACTTTTAGATCATCAATAGCCTTTTGCTTTTCAGCTTCAGCTTTGTCCAAAGTCAGACCGATGTCCGTGAGTTGTTTCGACAACTGCTCATTCTCCTATACAGCTTCATCATACTCCTCTTTGAGTTCTTCATAGATATCAACTAGTTCTTTATAGAGACTACCCGATTCAGCTGTAAAAATAGAAGAAATGTCAGTAATTAATTGTATTGACTCAGAGTTACCTTTAGAAGGGGTAGGACTGGCTTCTCTTGTCACAAATGCAACGACATCCTCATCATCACTTGATTGATCATCTTCAGCTTCAACTTCAGAATCATCACTCAAAGTGGCTTGAAGTGCTTTCCCTTTCTTCTTCTTAGCAGTAGGGCACTCAGCTCTCACATGGCCTTTTCCTTCACATTCAAAACATCTAATCTCAGAAGATTTGTCAGATTTATCATCATCTTTATCCTTCTTAGGCCTTCTGAACTTTCCATCAGTTCTGTTCTCAAATCTGTTGTTCTGCTTCTCGGTTGTCATTGGGTTGTCAGAACATCGATTTTTCTTCTGAAACTTCTTGAAATGCTTATTCTGAAGCATCTTTCCAATCCTTTAGGAAAGTAAAGAAACTTCTTCTTCAAAACTTTCAGCAGCCTCATCTTCGGCTTTGAATGCGATATTCTTATTCGATTTTTCTGAGGCCAAGTGATTGATTTCATAAGTTTGAAGAATACCAACCAATTCCCTCAAGGACATAGTTTTGATCTTCTCAACTTCTTCAAGGGCTGCAACTTTTGCAGAATACTTCTTTGAAACAGTCCTAAGAAATTTCCTCACGAGTTTTGATCCTTCAAAAGTCATACCAAGGGCTGTGGCCTGATTCACAATATCTTGAAATCTTCCAAAGTATGATGTGATGTCCTCATCATTTGTCATCCTTAAGCTGTCAAAGATCGATTCTATCCGTTGTAGACGGGTTGTCTTGACATCTTCAGAACCTTCATGTTGAGTCTCCAATAAATTCCAAGCTTCGTAGGCAGTCGTGCAATTAGCAATCATCCTGAATTGCGCTTCATCCATGGCACCACTGATAGCATTGAGCGCTGTGTAGTTCGCTTGTCTCGCAGCTCTCTCGGCTTGTGAAAGTTCAGCATTGGTTGCCGGTCGAGTTGTGGTAGTGGCCGTTTCTCCTTCTCCAGTACGAACTGTTCTTGTAGGTTGAGTCCATGCCTCCAAGACTGAATCCCAAACACCATCTCCCTGAGCCAAAAGACAATTCCGCATCCTAGCTTTCCAATAGGCATAATCATTTCCGTCGAACAATGGCGGACGGGTGTTAGACGCTCCTTCTAGGTTCATGTTTCTTGGATCTTGAATGAATGAAATTCCTCAGTCCTTTAGAGGATTGGCTCTGATACCAATTTGACGGTCCCCTTATACTCAAGATTCAGTTATGGTTGTTTACGCTGTGTTCTAACTACACGTTTGCAAAAGCAGTAAAAGAACACAAACAATTTGTTGACCCAGTTCGGTCTTTCGACCTACGTCTGGGGGATAGCAATCCAGGTGACTCCACTAGACTGAAAATCAAGAACACAGACTCTCTATCAAAGTGCCTAACACAAGACCAACCTCAAACACTAGATGAACAAACCTAGTTGAGCAGACGTCGTTGGAACTCCCCCTCAACACGCATGTAGGGAAAACACCCTAATTGCAATCTTCAAGGCACGATCTCAGTCTGTCATCCACCATGATCTCCATCTAATCCCTGAATTGCTCCAGATTCTTTTCAGTTGTAGATCGCTCAAATATCTTTAGATATCTTCGATGTAATCTCTTTCTTGATTCACGGTTCTTCACACAAAAATCTTCGACTCAAATCTTGAAGAACATTCAAAAGACTCTCTCTCTAACTTTCTGTAATCTAAAGAATGAAAAATACTTCTAAGTGTAAAACTCTGACTAGATTACAGACTCTGCAACTTAAATAGTAAAATACAAATAACTGTCAGCAGAGTTAATGTCGTCGTC